>JADLZN010007552.1:0-43205 GCA_018155175.1 Sinocyclocheilus anophthalmus
TAACAGAAGAGCATAAAAATAAATAATTGAAATGGTAGTTGGATCTGCGCTACTATTGGAAACCTGTTGCTGTAATCATCCAGGTGTTCTGGGATTTTTTGGTTTCACTGTGCAAATGGAGCCTTAAACCTTGTGATAATCTTAATTGGTAAATTTACATTTGTTTGAAAAATGTTCCTATTTTACGTTGGGAACATGAAAAAAGAAAATATACATTCGTACATGTTTTTGCGCAGTGTATGGATGTACATAGTTTTACCCACAGACGCAGACATCACAACCGACACATGGGAGAATGTACCGGGTAAGTTAAGACATGGTCTCACCCAGTAATACAAAAAATACAAAGATGTCCACAGATACTTATATGTTTATTTTCCATTGTTTCAGGCAGGAATTTAGTCACAATTAATACAATAAAGACCCCGTTTTTAAAGCATCGCAACTACAAACGAACAGAGGGGTCGAGTGGGGATGTGGCGGCAGTGGAAGATACACAAAGAACTGAAATCATGATAGGCACAACTAGCTGCAGTTTTTGTGCTTTATCCTAACATTTCACACAAGAATGCCTTCAATCATAGTCAGAGACCGACCTGCACAAAACGTCACTTTAAACTATAAACCCATTATAAATGTTTTAGGAAATATAAACAATGTAGTTTTTGCCACACTGTAAATATATTTACCTTTTTTTATAAAAAAAATCTATATATACCCATTAAAACCTCTGAGATACAAGGAGCGTGAACTGAAATTCTCATTTCCACCTGGTTCCACGCACATGTCCGGGAAACTCATGAATATTCAAGTCTGCCCAGCCCACTGAAACCAAAAATCTCGGAAACCGAAAATCTCGTAACACCGGCCCCTGGAATTATCCCTTGCTCCTGTAGCCCATCCGGGCCTGGGGAGAATCATTTTTGGCCACAAAACTATTTTGAATGTCCCAGGTCAACATGGTGGTAACCAGGGGCGATTCTAGGATTTTCATTCTCAGTCCATTCTCAGTCCTATATACATTGGGGGCTCATTCCTTTTATAATGCTGTTGTACAGAACTAACATTACATCTGAGGTTGCTTAGTTTCCTTTACTTGTATCATGGCTTGTGTGACGCTGTGCTGTAATACTGTGGTTACCCTCATACGTCACACTCCAGGATTCCCCAATGAAGCGTAACACACCTCAGTGAACTAATACAGTGATCTCAGATCTCAGAATACACTTTATTGATGATTATGCGAACTATATACAGGCAAGCAAATGAGGTCAGAAGAGGTGTATTATTGTTTCAAATTTAAACCGGAGAAAGCATTGACGCGTTATCGCACACAAGGGACCGTCTGACAATTCCACCGACTGGGTTAAAACGTCCAATTAATTTTTATTAAAATTACTTTTAACATTTAAAATAACACACTGTCAAATTGTAAAGCTCGTATTGCTCATAGTGATTTACTACAGGTGAGATTTTGCCAATACCTCCCTTCATATATGTACAGTACACAATTATTTACATATAAAAGATCCCTGGAAAGGGTTTTTTTAATGTTCCAATGGTTGTAGTACGTTGCTAGATACAATAGTAACTTACTACAGGTTAGATTTTGTTCCAATGATCGGTCCCTTGACGGTATGTAAACATCTCAAGCGTATATTTTAGTAAAACTACAGTAATTCACCAAAAGTGTTTTTTCATGTTCCACTGATTGTAGTACACTAGTTACAAGACTGACTTACTTCATGTGAAATTTTGCCAATATTTCCCTTACTGTATGCACCATTCACAATTATTTAAAACACAAACAAAAAAATCTGTAAGATCCCAAAAGGGATTTTTCATGTTCCAAAGGTTGTAGTATAAAATATTGATGTACTTTATGTACAGTAAGGGAGGGATTAGCAAAATTTTACCTATGTAAGTCAGTCTAGTCACTAGGAATATACTACAACCTTTGGAACATAAAAAAAAACATTATGTGAATTACAGTAATTTTTCTTAAGAATAATTATATACTGTATATACAGTGAGAAAGATACTGGCAAAATTTCAACTGTAGTAAGTCTTTGGCGGGAGGGAGCGTCTTTTTCACTCGTACCATCAACATTTGTAAACATTTTTTTCTTAAAAATATTTGTGTATTGTACAAACCCAATTCCAAAAGTTGGGACAACTGTCCAAATTGTGAGTAAAAAAGGAATGGACTAATTTACAAATATCATAAACTTATATTTTATTCACAATAGAATATAGATAACATATCAAATGTTGAAAGTGAGACATTTTGAAATGTCATGCCAAATATTGGCTCATTTTGGATTTCATGAGAGCTACACATTCCAAAAAAGTTGGGACAGGTAGACCGTAATAGCCGGAAAGTTAAATGTACATATAAGGAACAGCTTGAGGACCAATTTGCAACTTATTAGGTCACTTGGCAACATGATTGGGTATAAAAAGAGCCTCTCAGAGTGGCAGTGTCTCTCAGAAGTCAAGATGGGCAGAGGATCACCAATTCCCCCAATGCTGCGGCGAAAAATAGTGGAGCAATATCAGAAAGGAGTTTCTCAGAGAAAAATTGCGAAGAGTTTGAAGTTATCATCTACAGTGCGTAATATCATCCAAAGATTCAGAGAATTTGGAACCATCTCTGTGCGTAAGGGTCAAGGCCGGAAAACCATACTGGATGCCCGTGATCTTCTGGACCTTAGACGGCATTGCATCACATACAGGAATGCTACTGTATCACAACATGGGCTCAGGAATACTTTCAGAAAACATTGTCGGTGAACACAATCCACCGTGCCATTCGCCGTTGCCGGCTAAAACTCTGTAGGTCAAAAAAGAAGCCATATCTAAACATGATTCAGAAGCGCAGGCGTTTTCTCTGGGCAAAGGCTCATTTAAAATGGACTGTGGCAAAGTGGAAAACTGTTCTGTGGTCAGACGAATCAAAATTTGAAGTTCTTTTTGGAAAACTGGGACGCCATGTCATCCGGACTAAAGAGGACAAGGACAACCCAAGTTGTTATTAGCGCTCAGTTCAGAAGCCTGCATCTTTGATGGTATGGGGTTGCATGAGTGTGTTTGGCATGGGCAGCTTACACATCTGGAATGTGTACCATCAATGCTGAAATGTATATCCAATTTCTAGAACAACATATGCTCCCATCCAGACGTCGTCTCTTTCAGGGAAGACCTTGCATTTTCCAACATGACAATGCCAGACCACATACTGCATCAATTACAACATCATGGCTGCGTAGAAGGAGGTTCCGGGTACTGAAATGGCCAGCCTGCCGTCCAGATCTTTCACCCATAGAAAACATTTGGCTCATCATAAAGAGGAAGATGCGACAAATAAGACCTAAGACAGTTGAGCAACTAGTAGCCTGTATTAGACAAGAATGGGACATTCCTATTCCTAACCTTGAGCAACTTGTCTCCTCAGTCCCCCAGACGTTTGCAGACTGTTATAAAAGAAGAGGGGATGCCACACAGTGGTAAAAATGGCCTTGTCCCAACTTTTTTGAGAAGTGTTGATGCCATAAAATTTAAAATCAACTTATTTTCCCCTTAAAACGATAAATTTTCTCAGTTTAAACATTTAATATGTCATCTATGTTGTATTCTGAATAAAATATGAAATTTGAAACTTCCACATCATTGAATTCTGTTTTTATTCACAATTTGTACAGTGTCCCCAACTTTTTTTGAATCTGTTTGTAACATACTTTGGAAGTATTGTCAAGCGAGTTTTTGCCATGTATACTGAACAAAATAATAAACGCAACACTTTTGTTTTTGCCCCCATTTTTCATGAGCTAAACTTAAAGATCTAAGACTTTTTCTATGTGCATAAAAGGCCTTTTTCTCTCAAATATTGTTCCCAAATCTGTCTAAATCTGTGTTAGTGAGCACTTCTCCGTTGCCGAGATAATCCATCCACCTCACAATTGTGGCATATCAAGATGCTGATTAGAAAGCATGACTATTGCACAGGTGTGCCTTAGGCTGGCAAAATAAAAGGCCACTCTAAAATGTGCAGTATGTTTATCACAGTCACATGCCACAGATGTCGGGTGGAAACATCATTCTTTGGGGCTGTTTTTCTGCAAAGGGCCAGGACGACTGATCCGTGTAAACGAAAGAATGAATGGGGCTGTGTATTGTGAGATTTTGAGTGAAAACTTCCTTTCATCAGCAAGGGCATTGAAGATGAAATGTGGCTTGGTCTTTCAGCATGACAATGATCCCATACACACCGCCCGGGCAACAGAGTAGTGGCTTCGTAAGAAGCATTTCAAGTCCTGGAGTGGCCTAGCCAGTCTCCAAATCTCAACCCCATAGAAAATCTTTGGAGTAAGTTGAAAATATCTGTGTTGCCCAGCGACAGCCCCAAAACTTTACTGCTCTAGAGGAGATCTGCATGGATGAATGGGCCAAAATACCAGCAACAGTGTTTGAAAACCTTGTGAAGACTTACAGAAATGTTTGACCTCTGTCATTGCCAAGAAAGGGTATATAAAGTATTGAGATGAAATTTTTTTATTGACCAAATACTTTTTTTCCACCATAATTTGCAAATAAATTCTTTAAAAATCCTACATTGTGATTTTCTGGATTTTTTTTCTCATTTGTCTCTCATAGTTGAGGTATACCTATGATGAAAATACAGGCCTCTCTCATCTTTTTAAGTGGAGAACTTGCACAATTGGTGGCTGACTAAAGACTTTTTTTCCTTTCCCCCACTGTATATATTCATATATTCATAAATATATTAGACATGGATCGTACTCACCCACCATGGTTTCCGCATCGGAGCTCTGTCCGATGAAGCCTCTAGACCGGACCATCAGTAAGATGGTTATTATGAAGCCATAGAACCAACCAAACCTTATAGGTCCAGTATAGGAGACTATAATGCAGGAAATTTCCCACCTAACCTCGGTCAGGTGGAGAGATGGTGGTTACAGGGGAATTTAGGAAGGTGAAGATAAGGGCAGATGTAAGACCCCTGAAGGAAATGAGTAGATACTGAGGTATCACTCTGATCCAGACAAAAGCACTGACGCCCTGTCTGGATCACCTCCCTTAGGTCTTTTACTCACCTTCCTTTGACCCCCGATAGTTCCTACCCCTACCCGCGGGCGGGGGAAGAGCGCGAGCCGTGACACTAGCCTTCTAAGCCAGTCTCTGATCCTCAAACCGAGACAGGCCAGGACCCCTGGTTTGTTCGGGCTCAGACCTGGACCTTCTTTATCCAGGTCTTTCAGCAGGACAGTCTGATATGCTTGGGGCATCACCATCGTGTGCAATGAAGCGACAGCCCGACCTGCTGCTGCTGCGTATGCCCTGGCATCCGAGCGAGATGTCAAGGAAGGGAGTCTTAGAGGATGTCTCACCCATAGAGAGATAGCTGACCAGCGTCTCTCTATATGGGCATCTTCTCATAACCGCTTTTGCGCATCGCCTCGATGTTGGCATAACTGGTATGCTGGAACCGATTGATGCGTGAAGAAAATGGCCTCTTCCATTCCTTCGCAATCTTTTATATGAAAAAACAGGAAGTAAGGAAGGTTCACCTGAGCTGGAGGGTTATGGCCATAAAAATAACGTTCATCGAGATACTTCACAGCGTCACTTCTTCACCCGCTTCACGGCAAGTAAAGCCTCGCCGTGGCGCGATCCATAATTTCCAAAAGCTCATCATACGCAGGGCAGGAGGATTGGGAAGGCTCAGCCTCAGCCTCAGCTTCTTTGCCCTCCTCAGCTATTCCTGCTTTTGCTGGGCTGATCCCAGCAGAGAAATGGCCCCTGAATCAGACAATGTTAAAATAACATCATCCTCCAGCGGCTCAATCTCGTCCACAGCCGACGATCGCGAAAGGGAAAACCCCCCCTCAAACTCATCGGCCAGATCCACCTGAGAACCCCACGAGCTCATTCTCCTCCGTGCATCAGCAGCGGCGGGTCCTGAACCGCGAGAAGCAGATGGCTGCCCCTCTTTACTCGAAAAGAGAAACAAACGATAGCGATCTTTTTCCTTGGAAAAAAACGCTCGCAGTGCACGCCGATTGTCCCCTCGGAGACATCGTGTGCGTGCTCTTCGCCCGTACAAATAACGCATAGATCGTATGTGTCATCGGATGTTTGAACAACGACAACACGGATGCATACATCCTCTTAAATGCTTTGCTAGTGTTCGCCATAATGAGATAAATAGAGATTGCTATTTTACCACAGAAATGCACGCTTCAAACAACACAGTCAATGAAGACGAAGAAGAGGATGATGTGTTCTCCCTGTGCCTATTTATACTATAGTCGCACCGTAGTGACGTCATGGCTGTCGCTGGCCAACGAGTTGGTGTTTTTTTCAATGTATGCTTCAGACACGGGTCACGACGAGGCGTTCCCCCTAGCGACCCCTAGAGGACGCAGTTCGTACTAGAAACAGAAAATCAACACATTGCCCACCTTACTTTGCCGATGCCACATGGGGGCACCAAGTGAATCAAGATATTGTCTCATGCCTTTAGTTCTGTATTGATTTCAAATGTTTCTCTTGTTTCCCATTAGGGCTCTAAAAAAGGTGTGAGTATAATTGTTATATTTTTCAATTAGTATGATTACTATATTTTTAAGCCTCAAAAATTATAAAACCCAAAAAGCTAAATCTGTATATAATTCCCAATCATAGGACCCCATCTAGGGTGGGGTCGCAACATCAGTTATAACATTCTTTTTCACTTTTAAAAAAATTATTTCATACCACAAGTGGAGTGCAAGTAATACAAGCAAGAACACAAAACGACTACAGCATGCTATGGCAAATATATATATATAAAAAGCTCAGCCTTGGCTATACAACAACAGAAAATCAGATACAGAGCAGCTACTCCCCCTTCAGGCACAACAATCCCTTTTATATGTTTTCTCACAGTGCTCATCAGTCAGGAGACAGAGATCAGTCTAGAACGATCCAGTCTGTGGAAGATGAAGAGACATACAAAAAACTAGCACAGCAACATATATTCACCAAATGATGCAACTTTCCTTTGTTAAAAGACAAAGCTCAAAAATAAAAAAAGAGGGGTGGAAAAATACTTGAGTTTATGGTTGAAGTGAGTTGCCACATGCAATGCTACTTTAGTTTTTTAATAGATAATATCTTTAACAACAAACACACAGCCCTAGCCCTGATGGAGCCACAGGCTAAATCCTGGATTAAGGTTAACCATAGTCTTTAACCAAACTGCTGTTATGGTGGGTAACATTGCCTGCAACAGAGATGAGAAACATACTAATGGAGCAGAACAATCCACAGGGCACAATAAAAACACACTCTACGCTCTTATCTATGAGCCATCTTTATGAAACATTCTCACTGTGGTTTTTATGGTCTCCGAGATGAATTTTTTTAAATGTTCAGGACTTTACACTTGGGTGGCACAGAATCAGGATAACGAAAGGGGGTCTTAGATGTAGTCTTATAGCATTTCAGCAAATGTGGGATTCGTGTCTTTTTGACTAAATGTAGGCCTGCATGCACGCAAAGTTCTCTAGATGGCATTGCTTCCTATGAAGTTCATAATCATAATTCACAGCTGCCTGTTTGTTTGTTCTGGTCATTGTTTTAACACTGCTGATATACAGTCCAACGGCAGGTTATAGTGTTACAAGCTAGTTAGTCTTTATATGTGAGTCACTGAATCATTCTCTGAACAGATTCACTCAAAAACACTGATTCTTTCTGGAATTAAACCAATACTGCGTGTGGCTCGGAGACGCATAAACTTTATTCTGCTGTGGCTTCGTATGGAACCATTTTTGATCACAGAAATAACTGGCAATAGTGTGTTTAAAATGACGTCACATTTATTTATGTAGCTCTTTATACAGTAAAGATTATTTCAAAGCAGCATCACATAAATAACAAGACAATAAAAACAGTGTTATAAAATTTGACAATTATGAAACAAATTCATTTTCAGCTGTAAAGCAACTCTACAGAAGACAATAGTGTCATTATTCAGCTCAATTTATTTCAGTGTTTACACTATTCAGTTCAGTTCAATAATGTGGAAAGTTAATCAGTTATGAAACAAGTTCAATTCAGCTATAAGCAGCTTTACAGAAGGCTCAAACTCAATGTTGATTCAATAAGTTAATGTAGGTTACTCAGTATTAACTACATTCTGTATTGAACATCGCACTCACAATCGTGTTGTTGGTAATAAAAATTGGAATTTCACATAACTCCGAAGCTATGTCACTTTTAGTGAATACTTTTAAAATGCACTCTGTCTGGGCAACACACCATTATTTTCATTGCATTTTTTAAACCTTCAATCATTCGGTCCTGCAGATGGATTCTGGGGAAGAGATGGGGCAAATGCCCCCAGGTGCTCTTTGGGGAATGTTGGCCTGCTGCCCAAAGGCTTCATGCAATATTGTGGAGATTGTGAGCCATATTCCAAAAGAAGCTGAAACCCCTTTCACTGCATACATCCCCTCACATTTAGATGACATAATAACAACACGCTATACATCTCGGGACTGCACCGTTGACAATAGTGAGAAAGACGTGACGATCCGTCTTATGTCTGGTCTCACTCTAGATTCTAATTTGCTGAGAGTCTTAATACTATGGATGATATTATGGATGATTCTGCACTTAAGATAAAACAGCTTGTATAAGAATCTAAGCAAAAAAAAAGTGATAAAGCCTGATTACATTTCACTCAATATAAATCTCTTCTCCTAACATCTGCAAGCCCGCATTTGAATGTGAGAGAGAGTGAAAAATATACCAGCGCAAGAGAAAGAGATAAAGAGACAGAACAGCAAGAATACTCAAAACTTCTCTGTGGTGTTGTGACACACTGATACCTGGGCATGTCCCAGCATGCCTTGCTTTTGTATCATGCATTTTACATGGCTGAGGCTGTTCTTTTAAATAATTTAACATCAGAATGATTGAACAGATTTTTTGGGATACAAATGAATGCAATGAAAAAAATTTAACAAATAACTATTTTGTTTGTGATCTCCATACGTCTTTCATTTTATTTATACAAAGTAATTCCACCTTGCAAGCAAAGCATAAAACATACTAACTGTGTATATTCTTCTGTGCAAGGCAATAACCTAAATAACTGGGGTGGTCATATGGCAAAGTGTCTAGTATGTTATGTAAGAGCATATTTTCCCATATTTAGCTCACTGTTCACCAAAGTGTGACCTTGTGATGTTCTCCCCACTTTCAGCTTTTCCTGCTGTGACATGCAGTGGCCTTATACAAAAATAATTAAAGAGTGGAGGACTTTGTTTTGATTTAACTGATGACAGCTTGTGTAGGAGTGAAAGATCTGAAAGCCACTTGTGCTTTATCCCCTGACATTCAAACTCTTTACAGGTGTTCAGATGTGCAGATTAAAAAAAAAAGTAAAAAAAAAAACCTTGCGATGAGTATCTTGATATATGTGACCCGGGAACACAAAACCAGTCATATACGTGGTGTGCAAAGTGTGGCCCTTCCTTTTTTTTATTTTTTGCATATTTGTCACACTTAAAAGATTCAGATCATCAAACTAATTTTAATATTACACAAAGATGATGCAAGTAAATACAAAATGCAGTTTTTAAATGATTATTTATTTTATTAAGGGAAAAAAGCTGTCCAAACCTGCCTGGCCCGATGTGAAAAAGTAATTGCCCCCTAAATCTAATAACTGGTTGTGCCACGCTTTGCAGCAACAACTGCAATCAAGTGTTTGCGATAACTGGGAATGAGTCTTTCACATCGCTGTGGAGAATTTTGGCCCACTCTTCTTTGCAGAACTACGTTAGTTCAGCCACACTGGAGGGTTTTCGAGCATGAATTGGACTGTTTAAGCATCTCAATCGGATTTAAGTCCGGACTTTGTTTTGGCCACTCCAAAACCTTAATTTCGTTTTTCCTTGAGCCATTCAGAGGTGGACTTGATGGTGTGTTTGGGATCATTGTCCTGCTACATAACCCAAGTGCGCTTGAGCTTGAGGTCACAAACTGATGGCCGGACATTCTCCTTCAGGATTTTCTCATAGAGTGCAGAATTCATGGTTCCATCAAATATGGCAATTCGTCCAGGTCCTGAAGCTGCAAAGCAAACCCAGATCATCACACTACCACCACCAAGTTTGACTGTTGCTATGATGTTCTTTCTATGAAATGCTGTGTTGGTTTTACACCAAATGTAACGGGACACAAACCTTCCAAAAAGTTAAACTTTTGTCACATCATTCCACAGAATATTTGCCCAAAAGCCTTGGTGATAATCAAGATATTTTTTGGCAAATAAGAGACAAGCCTTTGTGTTCTTTTTGGTCAGCAGTGGCTTTTGCATTGGAACTCTCCCATGGATGCCATTTTTTCCCAGTCTCTTTCTTATTGTTGAATCATAAACACTGACCTTAATTGAGGCAAGTGAGGCCTGCAGTTCTTTAGTTGTTGTTCTGGGTTCTTTTATGACCTATTGGATGAGTCGTCGTTGTGCTCTTGGAGTAATTTTGGTTGGCCGGCAACGCCTGGGAAGGTTCACCATTGTTCCAAGCTTCCTCCATTTGTGGATAATGGCTCTGACAGTAGTTCGCTGGAGTCCCAAAGCCTTAGAAAATGCTTTATAATCCTTTCCAGACTGATAAAAGTCAACTGTTTTGATTCTCATCTGCTCTTGAATTTCTCTAGATCGCGGCATAATGTGTTGCTCTAAGCATGCTTCTCTTTGTCAGACAGCTTCTATTTAAGTTATTTCTTGATTCAACATGTCTGGCAGTAATCAGGCCTGGGTGTGGCTAGTGAAATTTAACTCAGCTTTCTAAAATAATGTGGTTAATTGCAATTCTTTCATGATTTAACAGGAGGGGGCAATTCATTTTTCACGTAGGGCCACGTAGGTTCGGACAGCTTTTTTCCCTTAATAAATGAAATCATCATTTAAAAACTGCATTTTGTATTTACCTGCATTATCTTTGTGTAATATTTAAATTTGTTTGATGATCTGAAACATTAAAGTGTGACAAACATGCAAAAAAATAAGAAATCAGGAAGGGGTCCAACACTTTTTCACACCACTGTATTTGGCCAAGATACAACTATTTGAAAATCTGGAATCTGAGGGTACAAAAAAAATCGAAATACTGAGAAAATCGCCTTTAAAGTTGTACAAATGAAGTTCTTAGAAGTGCATATTACTAATCAGAAATTACGTTTTGATATATTTACGGTAAGAAATTTACAAAATATGTTCATGGAACATGATCTTTACTTAATATCCTAATGATTTTTGGCATAAAAGAAAAATCGATACTTGTTTTTTTGGCTAATGCTAAAAATATACCCAAACGACTTAAGACTGGTTTCGTGGTCCAAGGTCACATATACATAATTTTCCTAGTAATTTACTTCAAACTTTGTCCAAACCTTTCTGTAGTGAGTATTGCTGTATCCTATATGGCATCCCTGCTAACCTAATGTTTGATACTTGCAGCATGAATATAGATATATAAATTCTGTTATATGGCAATTACAGAGGCTAATAAAATACAGCATAATTCTCCTAAAACAGGCAGATCAAAGTCATATGGTGAAGATTATCCTTGACTACGGCAGGTGTAACTATTGGTTGGTTACACTTCAAACACTCGGAGGCCACTAGGCTGTTTTTAGAATTTTATTTCTGCCATGTACTTATTCAGGATCACTGCCACTGGAGAAAGAGTGATTTTAACTGCCATGAACAGAGTGTATATGAAGCTTGGACTGTGATGAAGTGAGGCTGGTTCATTGATGTCTACTGACTTGATACATAAACATTTGACATGATTGGAGTCACTCTTATGTTATTTCAATAGGTTGAACGAAACAAAACATATTTATTATATAGTTATCAGTCCATACAGTACATGGACTTGTAAACACCAGCTTAGAAGAGTCTAGGTCTGGTTGTGGATTACAGTCTAGGGGTGTTGGCCGTACCATGGTGGGCAACTTTTCCTTTTTATACACTTTTCATCTTGTAATAATACTAAATGTATGCCTGGTTCACTGAGTTCACTGAGTGCTTAAATAGTAAATTGCAGAACTAGAATGAAACTTGGCCACCACGCTAACATACTGTTGCTCTCAGAATTAAATGTTTTCCATTCTTTTTGGACCAAAAGCAGGACTGTGTGCATTTGGAAGTGGATATACATTTTTGCACTTAATTCACCATAGAAAATAACACTGTCACGCATTCTTTCATCTCAACATCTAGCAAAAAAAGTGGAGCGAGAGAGTTGTTTTTCTAATGAGACACCGCAATGCATTGCTTTGAAATTACTCTAATGAAGAGTAAAAAGAATGCAACCTAAAACAGCGTGGGTCCTAAAAATATAAGGGTGTTTGTGATTTTGGTGGTAGCTTGTGGGCTGAGGCTGTAAACCAGCAATCAGATGCTGGTTTATATCCTGCTTTGGAAACCCAAGGAAGTCAACTTTCTATTGGACTGCTGCCTTTTCAGCAGTGCTTGAACTATTTCTGACCACTATTTTTATAAAAATGTTTAAGTGAAACACCTAATATTACGCCATTCTATATATGTTAATGGAAACATGTTTAATTAAACCTATACGGCACTGTGCCTGTGGGGTAACCTTTTTTTTTTTTTTGGTTGCGCACAATATAGAACACATGGATTTTTACACAGAACCAGACACTAATGGAGATATGACTTTAAATAACTAGTAAAGTTAAAGGTAACAATTGTTGTTGTTGTCGTCACTATGTCTGGGTGTTAATGTTAATATCTTTTTCTGGCATGGTGCACTAATTAATATAATTATAATTTTATTAAATATAATGTCAATTTGTTAGTGAGAAATAATTTCATATAAACTATTTGTATGCTACAAGAAATTGCTTAAATGTTTTTATTGCCTGACAGTGGATTTAAAAAAAATGCTTTATTAATTCAATGAAACAAGTACATGAGGTATTACATATTCACATTATCAAATTAACATTATTAGCCGCCAGAGAAAAAAAACATAAATTACATAAAGTTCAATGCTTTCAGAGCATTACATGTTTTCAATGCTTTTTGTTTGTTCTAAGAGATTTACATATAATTTAAAGTCATTTATAAAATGTGCAAAATTTGGTTAACATTGAGCCCACTTCTTCTTATGTATGTGGAATTTTCCTTAACAAAATAAGCAAATGTATAATATGCTGTTCTTTACAATTCAAATTTGCCTGACAGTGGAATGGTTATTGCTCGCCTTGTGCAGTGACGTCACACATGCATTCAATAGCCTACAGACAATATTGCCCTTGTCATGTTGTTTTCTATTTACATTTTGTGTTTAATTTTTACATTTATTTGTGTGTTTATTTACATTTTTTAAAATGTTTTAACACCCTTATAAATTGTAGTGCTAAAAAAAGTCCAGCTCTACTTGTGAACTGTGTTCCCGTTATTCCCCAAGCTTCCTCTAGAGCTCAGCGCTGGTCTGATCCGTCGTTCTTCCCTCTCATCGGGGGAGGCGTGACTGTATTAGCCGGGCAGGGCGTTCTTTCCGCGGTCACAGGCGGCGTAGTCGTTCTAGGGGTGGGTCTTTCTTGGCAAAGGAAAACCCACCTTTTTCATTGTTTGCATCTCGAAGGAATGTGATGGTTTGATCTTGCGGCGCAAGGGAGGGGGTGAGAGAAGCAACTAGCGAGGACCCTGCTGAAAGCTGCTCTATTCATCCTCAAAAAGTCAAACGCGACTGAGTACTTTGCCCTTCCAGAGAGCTACCTCCTAAAAATTGTCACCGTTCTTCTCCCAGTGCTCAAGGTAAGAGAAAACCGAAGCGGGGCTATTAAGCTAGTTTAGTGGAAGGGGAGCTGAATGGTGGAATCTTGCCCCCTAGACACAACTCCAAACTGCGGCAACTTTGCCACCCTCCTCCCCCTCCCGTTCTCTGCAGCGGAGGAGCTCGATAAGCCGGACTGTGGCGATTTTAGTCGAGCTATTTTGTAGCCGATGTCGGAATGATAGCGTCGTAGAGATGCGAGAGTAAACTTATCCGGGCCTTTCCAAACGGCGGATGTTTAGTAGCTGAGTGGTAACTAAAATATCATCGAGTATTTTCTGATTTTAGGGGGCTTTACCTGAGATTCCCCCTTGATTGAGGCTTTCTGCGTCAGCAGCATCGCACTATGTAGCGAAATAAAGTTTACGTTTACATTATTTAAGCTCGATTTGCACTTTATATGTTGCGCGCGAGCACTGAAATGTCAAACCGAATTAAATTCCTCGCCACGTACACTAGACGTTTCCAAGAATATAGTGAGTTTTCAAACAGGAAAAGTCGCTTTCTCTGTGAACAATACCGCAGACTTTGAGGGAATTTGGGTCGGTTACAGGCCAGGGTCTAAATAGTGTCATTCTTACAGAAAGTTTTGCAGTTTTCTACGTGCTTAACCTTGAAAGCGTTTTTTCGCACGTTTCTGCCGAATAAGCAAGCAAGACTCATTCCGGTGTGGGACTATGTTAAGGGCTTCGGCTATGAAGCTCATGTTCGCCTGTCAGATATTCCGTGTTAAATTTGGATTTCTGGATCGTAACGTGTAGCTTTTTTGACGCAGTATGAGTCCTGACCTGCACTAACGTTACTGTCGGACGCGAACGCGAATAGAATATGTATTTCAAGCAGTGGCTATTAATGTTGACAGCCGCTATTAAGAGCTGCGAGGTGCGTTCACACACGGTGACAGGCACAATTAAACGAGTTTGATGTCTTTAAACATACGCCTAACCTTACATGGCTCATATTAAGGCTTATATTAGACATGGAAAGTCCTGTTTTTGCCTTGGCCTAAAAATCAGGTGTTTATTTTTGACTTGCGTGCTGTAAGAACAGTGGGATGTCGAGTAGAGGTCAGGAAGACTGATGCTTTCCTCATGTGTTTTGCATTTTTTTACATATTCGCTAGTGTATGTTCAAGTCCAAGCCGAGAATACATTTAACCCCCCGCAAATTTGTTCATCTCACTGACTACGTTTACATTGACATCAGTAATCTAATTATTTACCTGTTAATTCTGGAATAATACAAATTACAATTAGGTTTTACATGAGTTGCTTTAATAATATTCCTTCATGGTCCCGATGTACATGGTTATAGTACATAATCGATTAATGTACTCATTACGTCACCACGCGAACGCCAACCGACGTCCCCTCCAGAATTCCCGTATAAAGCCCCTTCACACTGCCACTACTTTTCCGGCTGTATGTCGCTTAACTCTGTTCTGTGAAGACTGCTTGTGGGCGTTCCTACTGCGGTCCCTCATCTAATGTTATTGTTAGACTGCACGGTCTGGAATATGCTTAGACAATGCAATCACAAACGATATATGCCCCGGTAAACTAAAGATCATTCTCTCCACGAGGAATTAGACTTAAAAGAATAAAAGTCCATGCTGCTGGTTTGAGAGTTTTTGTTATATAAACTACAGCATTGCCTCGTCATAAAGGGTTCATATTATGCTATTTTTACGATCATTATTTTGTTATTGGTGTAAACATAATATTTGACATGCTTTAATTTTTGCAAAAAACACATATTTTTTCAAATACTGTACTTTTGTAGTCCCTCTATGCCCGGCCTCTCTCAAAACGCTCGTTTCAAAAAGCCCCTCCTTCCGACAAGTGCAGTCTGCTTTGATTGGCCAGCTGACCCAGTACATTGTGATTGGCCGAACACCGCAAGAACTCATCGTAGTAAATGTAACGCCCCTTACCATAATCACAAGCTTCAGCTTTCAAAGTAAATATCAAAACAGTTAATGTTGTTAGTTTTACCATCAGTTCAAGCCCGAAAGGTGAATAGAGTCGCGTGACAGACACAGTGATGTTGCAGTACACAAGCCGCGGTTAAGACAGCTGAGTGCTATGATTTCTGACAGGCAGTTCACTCTCCTGTGATTTGACCCTGTTCCCCTCTCTCTCACACACACACGACGTGTTACTCTGCTTTGCGCAAAACTCCGCATTTGAACAGTCATAGCAAATACTTAAACTAATAACAAAACTTACTTACAGTAGCTGATTCAGAATAAGCTCCAGATTGTCATAGCAAAGTCGGAATGACCCATTTTATTTTAGTTTTAGAAATAAGCCTTTGTGCACAGCCAGCCTTGTACTCCTTCTAGGTTCAAAAAACTGTCATCCATAAAATGCGTTGCACAAATTTGGACATCTGGGTTGTGCTGTTCTGTTGTAAATAAATCTTAACCAATGATTCCTAATTGCATCTACTTCCGGAAGGCCAAATAAAGCGCTTTTGCTTTCGCACTGAAACACACAGCATCTCCCTGACATGGCTGCATCAACACTGTTCCTGAAACCATGCCTTCTTTCTTTGCGTGCACATGTGGGTGACATTATTCTAATATTTCCACATAGTGACGTAGAAATGTGGGGGCATGTTAGAACGAGCCGTATTAGGTAGGTGTGGCTGACTCTTAACTTTTATAAATGATATCTCTTTGGATTTGAGACTTTATCCTTTGCAACTTTACAGATCTTCTTTAATGCACCAAGAGCTTGTACACTCCAAAGAGAAAGGGAAAACTTAAATCGCATCATGTGACCCCTTTAAATCATTAACCAGTGCTAAACTGCTTACTGCATCATTGTATGAATCAAACTTACTTAGCCAACAGTTTCTTTTCTGCACATCATGTTTTTTATATCCATGTATGTGGTTACACTGAAATCCATATACACAGTGAAATCGCCTTTCCGGAAATCTGTCTGTCTGCTTGCCCGAGTTGTTGACCTGGGCGCCACTGACTATTCTCACTCCTATTGGTTTGTCGCATCGCAAATTCGCTGTTCATTTGTCATAAAGTTAACTTTCTTAACTTTTGTCGCTTGACTTTGCATCGCTTGACACCCCACATTCTGTCGCAAACGTCACTGTCGTCTCAGTCGCTGGAAGTCGCCAGCTCTCCATAGGGGGGGGTGAAAATAATGGGAGCATGTCGCTTTGTCGCTGGCAGTGTGAACGGGGCTTAAACATAGTTCGTCTTCATTATATGGCATATACAGTTTTGGGTGTTTCATTGTTAATTTACTGAAAGCTTCAGTGCATTTATTATTTGTCATAGGCTATACATGCCAAACAGAACGACCCGGCGTTTTAAAGCCATTCTGTTGTTTGCCTTCAAAAGTGACCACGGTGCCTGTGTGTATCCTTTCGCAAATGCCTGCAAAAGTTCTCCACCACGTTATAATGTGATTAAGGTGTGTAAGTTACATGTCTTTACTGCACTTCAATAATGCGACTAAAATAGGAATACTCCACATCATGGCTGTACCCAGGCTTTGAAAATTAGAGAGGTCCGGGGTGGGGAGGATGATGGGGGTTGGTGTTAAATAATTGTGTTATAATAACCCCTACAAATACAACTCATTATATACACTATAAACACTTTAAAGGAGACAGACATGTATGATTAAATATGTTTTCTCTGTTTTGGAGGGATGATTTATTTTAAATCATGCCCTGTTTATTGCATCAAAATTTGTTAATACTTTACTATATTTAAGGGTGGGTAAGTTTATCAGTTGTTTATTGCAACAATACATAACTACAATAACTTTGTCTAGTGCTCTTATGAAAGTTTATAGCATGATTTGTGAAAATTTAACTATACT
Source organism: Sinocyclocheilus anophthalmus (assembly GCA_018155175.1). Lineage (NCBI taxonomy): Eukaryota > Metazoa > Chordata > Actinopteri > Cypriniformes > Cyprinidae > Sinocyclocheilus > Sinocyclocheilus anophthalmus. The sequence goes on from JADLZN010007552.1 coordinate 17,741, forward strand.
GAATGACATGGCATAGACTTCTTCATGGCTAGTTTTTGCGTATTTCATTTCATTCTGTAACCTACTTGTTCTACAGATCTGTGTGTACTAGTGTTGAATGCTACTGTTTTTGACAGCGTTGATAAAGTTTATGACCGATAATATCATGAAAATTTTTGCGTTTCCCTTTCCGAATGTCATATCCTGTCAGCAAAAACCTGTCCATGGGCTTTTTTGATTGCTTTCAGTTTACTGTAAGTGCCAGCGATGCAGTGTTACCAGATATTGATACTAAAACAAACAAAAAACTGAAAATAAATAAAAATAAACCGAAATTATTTCCAATCTTTTGCAAATAAGATAAGATAAAGATATCGCTGACTCTAAACTGCAACTTCCTACTTTATTAACTTTCTAAAGTGTTAAATTAAGTGGAAAAGACAAGTCCAAAAATGCTTATAATAGCTGGATCTGGCAACACGAAGGCTGCGCTCACTCACAACTCTCTCAAGCCTCGGTCTGGCAGCGATCATTTTCATACCAGGGACGCTAAACATTCTTGCAAACTGTCTAAACTGAATTATACATGTCATGCAGGCATTCATACGAGGAGTTTAACAGCAAATTAGTCATTCAAAGAACAAATTGTATTTTAGAACATGAAAAATGTACAGAGGTCCAGACCTCGGTGGCCTCATAGCTGGTTACGGGCCTGCTCCATCCACAACACATGTCTTAATTCGATTTTTGTTTACTTCGATTATGACTTTAGCCTGATTAAGGTAATCAAAAATCTCTGTTAACATGGTAGATTCTTAATCAGATTATTGTTGTCCGTGTAAATGTACTCCGTGATTCGAATCTTTTTAATCCTTTCACCAAAGGTTTGTTCATTGACTCTTCCTGCAGGTTACTTCGTTCCGCCAGTAGGTGGCGAGAATTGAGTCCACGCTTGTCTACTACATAGTATGCAAAAAGTATTTCAGATAAGTAAATTGGCTGAATAATACACGATATTTATGAAACGGTCACCAAAAATGCATTACTACTTAAACGTGGCAATTATTTCATCAGATTAAAAAAATAAAGAAAGACAATGTCCCAATTACTTTGATGTGATCACAAACGAAAATTCCTAGTTAATTTGGTTGTTTTTTGTTCATGAATACTCCAGTTTATTTAATTATAAACGTAAATGAAATGTCTTGTTCAAAGTTCAAAACCGTATGTTAGGACTGCACAGTGAGATATATCCTATATCAGTGAGATATATCCAGCTGCAACTATTGCATCCAGTGTAGACAGAGCATTACTGATTATAATGGATTCATTGTATTTTGTTGCGTCGCACCACGCCGCTCGCATCCAGTCTACGTGAACACTGAATTCTGTTCACTTCTGCTTCTATTTGTGCCTGAAATACTGTGATCTGCAAGTATGCTTGTAAACACAGATGCTTATGGCTTATGTGAAGGGAAACAATTGAGAAAGAAAATAACAGTATATTGGTTTAAAGCAGTTTAATGTTCCTGAGGCTTTCTGTGTTATGAATGTTAATCAAACAACAAAACACAAAGAAAAATCACTTTTGTAGCTTTAACAGATTTATTAGATTTTGTTTATACAGTGAAGACTATGCATTGTTGTTTTACATTTGATTATTCAATTTCTGTACCTGAATACTGTTAGACTTACCTGAAAAATATAAAGCACTGCTTATTTCATTTGTATCTTTTGTTCTGTTATATTTATCTATGCTTTAATTTGTTTATTTCCTATGCTGATTTACTCCCCTACAAATCACCTCATCATTGATTCCCCCCCCCCCCCCAATAAAACTATTGAAGTCATGTGTGTGATTTTTTTTTTTCATATCGCGAAATATAATATAGCTCTGTGATTTTTTTCCAATATCGTGGCAGTCCTACCGTTTCAATTTCTGACTTATTCACTATTCAGTACTGTTTTTGTGTCTATAAATGGTGCAATAGCATCTAGGGGTGTAACGGTATGAAAATTTCTTATCACAATTTATAGTGACCAAAATGATCATGGTTATCGGTATTATCACGGTATTGTTCAAATGTACTGGAGATGTTCAAAAAGTACCAACACATAAATCACTTCACCAAGTTTTATATTTAAAATCAACAAATAAAATGACTTTTTGTTTGCATAATCACTAAAACAATAACATTACCAATAATGTTTGGATTTTAAATGACAACTTGACTGACAACTGTTTAATAGCATGTTGAAATATCTAATGTAGATGTTCAAATAAAGCTTTGAAACAGTTTAATAAAAAAGTAAACCTCACATTTCAGCCTTTAAATAAAGAAAAGTTATGTCAAAATGATAATTGATTAATACATGATTATATGTATTTTATCTGCTCCTTAACTAATTCTAGATATCTTATCCGAATTGTTTAAATGTGTAGAATTCCACATAAGCTAGTTTTTCATCAACCGGTCAAAATTTACAGCAGGGCATGCAAATTCGTTCCAAAAACTGCACACAGGCTGAATGTGAATATAAGTCTCTGTAAATCCACTCGCTGACAGCAGGTGGCGCTATTGGAACTGAATTACAGCTGTTTCCCGTAACCTCTGTGGACAAAGCAGTATTGTGATTAAGAACACTTCCTTTAGGTATTACATTGAGTGAAGATGAAAACAAAATACCATCGAATCGTTTCTGAAGACAGTCAGAACCTTCAGAGGTACATTCATATAATTAATTCATTCATATATTCATTTGTATAATTCCCTTAGCACTCTTTTAAAACCTCCCGGCGTTTCCTCCCTGTTTTCACTCAAAACAAAACTACTCTGCTGCTGTGCGCACGTGAGACTGTTACTTTAAACTGTGCTTGATGCTGGACAGTATTTATTTTTCGCCGGTAATCTATACTTTTTTTTTAATGATACTTAAAAGATGAAACGGTTATACTAACCGTGGGGAATTTTATCATGATTTATTGTCAAACCGGTAATTGTTACATCCCTAGTACATCCCCAACAATGTACTTGTTTAATCAAAAATACAAATTTGGAATTTTGATCACTTCACACGCTTAACTAGACAGTATACATAATGTATGTCATTTGGTGCACAGCTAATGACTCATTAAGTAAAGGGGGTGTGTTCATTCAATAGATCCAACCAATGGTGTTGCTTCTTTACAGCCCGTACTCAGATGCTATTGGTTTGCACTATAGTTATATAGTGGTATCCAATAGGCATGAAGCAGTTTAATGCCTAAAAAAAAAAGGCAGATTTCAGTGAATGTAAAATATATATATATTAATAAAAATTAGTTGTTAAATAGAGCAGGAATGATTTGTTTAATTAAAAGATTCATTCATGAAAAATCTATAAAATATACGATAAATTATATACACATGAGTATTCATTTGTCAGGTAAGCAGCAGTGGTGATGGTGGGGGGGTTGGAGAGCTGACAGATAAATGAAACACTAAGCACAGAGAGAACAGCAACCCCCATACAAGCTCCATTACATTAGGCAGGTGGGGCCCAGAAAGCAAGAGAGAGGGAAGACAAGTACAGAGAGGACCTGCCATGACCTGTCTTAGACTCAAATGCTTTGATGGATTTCCAGTAAGACTCTAGAACACTTGTCTGTGTGTGTTTTAGTATGAACCGTGAACTAGCTCACTCAGCTAAATACCATTACAGTTTACTGGCACTTAATAGTATCTTGCAATAGCCCTGTCTTTGTGTTGATACAGGAATTTTATGGAGTCAGTATTAAATATTTGCACTTTCTTGTGAGTTGCTTTGATAAAGGTGGTTATGTGAGTCAGTGCATTAATTAGACTTTATTGACTTAACTTTACTGTCACTGCATTCTTGCTCAATGAGAGTATTAATTTACTTCCTTCAAAAAAACAAAAAATTACCTCAAAGCAAATTAGTCAGATATCAACACTGAAACGGATGTTTGAGATGCCCTCATCCTCAAAAACCATCAACAAATCTACATAGCATCAAATAAAATACAACCCTGTCCCTGACTACATTAAGCATGAAAGGGTTAGTTCACGCCCACAAATGAAAATTGCCCCATGATTTACTCACCCTCAAGCATCCTAGGTGTATATGATTTTCTTCTTTCAGACGAATCCAGTCTGGGTTATATTAAATATTGCCTTTGATCTTTCAAGCTGTTTAATGCCACTCAGTGGGTGTTGCATCAGTCCAAAAGAAGTTAAATAAAAAGCGCCCCATCCATTAGCCTGTCCACGGTAACAACTTTTTTGTTGGCGATATATTGCCCCCAGAAATAATTGCGATAATCGATATTATTGTCATTTTAAGACCATTTTATGCCACTGAATATATAATCATAATGTAACAGCATAATAATGCAAGAAGGCCTACACACTTCCAAATGACAACAAACTTTTAATTTTTAAGTATATTTAGATCATGGAAATTAAGTATAAAAATATTAGATACCTTAAACTTGAATAAATAGTAACTAAACATTTTCCAACAAAAAGTGCAAAGTAACAAGTAGAAAAAAAACTTGTATGGAGATTTTCCATCTACAGATTTTTCCCAGACCTTCTTTTCTCTTGTAATTAGATGGGTGCCACATTATGGCTGAAACACAAACACTACTTAGCATTCAATGTCCGGATCCATACAAGGCCATATCATTTAAATTTGAACTAGCACCTCATGACTACATCACGTTATGTACGGGAAGCTGCAAAAGACACGGGCGCAAGTGGAATGTACAAAACTTTTTTAAGTAAATATAATGGGAAATATATTGCGTCACCAAAAATTTTTGAGGTCATGTACATATATTGCGCGATATGTCAAAATATTGATTATTGCGACAGGCCTATTTGTTTTGGGCAATATTTTATGTATCTCCTGCAAGAGACGCGAGCGCAACAGTCAAACACATCCATGTTTACACTGAAAAAACTATGGAAAAGCAGTGCAATCGAATAAAAAACCTGTAAAGAACTATTTCTGTATGTCTGATATTTCATGTTTGCATCATGGTGACAGGCTGAAAGCTGCTGTTGTTTTTACAGAACATTTATAGTTAATGATAGTCTACTGGTGTTATACCTTCAGTCATTTAGAATTTGAATTACTGTGACTTTTTTTTTTAAAGCATTTTCCTCGCATTATTTCTGACACATAATATGTATTAATGACAAGCTAAGTATTTCACGTATCATTTTTTTGTTTTTTTTTTAATCGGTCAGTCATGGAAGTCTGATTTGTTGATAACTTTTGACAACGTTTAATCCAGGTGCGAAAATAATTCATTTCTAGCGCAAGAGCACGGAGAGATTTGCGAGTGCAAAGGACACAGTTTGAGCACGCACACAAGCACACTTTGAGCGCGAGGAGAGATTCGCGATTGGAACGGACACGTTTTAAGTGCGCGCACACTCTGGGCGAGAGCAGCACATATCTGAGAGCATGCGTCCGGTTTTTAGTGCGAGAGCAAAGGAAATCCGTTTGCGAGCGGAGAGATTCGTGCTCGTGCATTATAGCAATGTACTTTCGCGCTACAGCAGTGCACTCTCGACATTTGACAGTAAAATAACGCCATAGAGGAAGCATGCAGCAAAATGCTTGTGATGGTTATCTGTGTCCAATAAGAGTAATTACTAGACTTAGCACCAGACCCGAGGATTATAGAGAGGCTAAATAACTAGTTTGAGGTTTAAATTGAATATTTCGGTTCAGTCCTGGTGTTCCCTCTCTTAATCTTCTCTCTTTCTTTCTCACTCAAATGAACCGACAGATTCTGACACCACATTGTCAGTAGGTCTTCATTCTGTTACAAAATCATAGTTTTACAGGAACTTTATGGAACAGTTTGGTACTTTACATGACATCATTGTTCTCCTTTCTCTGTGAGAATAAGGCTGTGATTTGGCACTTCTCCTTAAATGCAAAAGGAAGTGAAATTTGTTGTGTATTTTACCACATAGATGTACTCTTTACATGTCAATCGGTAAGGTCATTGTAAACATCATTGGTGGATTAGCTTTCGGCATCCAGCAAATGTATTTGCAGCACTGCCCTTGACATTAAAATGATCTTGAAAATGGCGGTGGATATAGTATACACAATCTTGAAAGAAATTACAAAACTTTTTCAGTAATTCTTGGTGTTCCTGTGAACTCTGACATATAATGAGGTGTTCATGGGGAAGGGTGACCAGATCTGGTGCACATCTGAGTCACTCTTCAGTTTTGTGATGTCAGGGAGTGGGAGAGCTTGCTGACAGACATCTAGCTTGAGGAAGAGGTGTTAAAGTGTGAACACAAAAAGATTACAGCAGCTCCTCCCACTAACAAACATACACTGAACCAGTCCAGCTGTCCCAGTCTGTTCTGAGGACTGATCTTCAAGGGTGTTTCTTCTGTGACTCTTTACTCCTGGTTTTAAAGGGATTATGAAAATACAAAACAACGTTAGACTTTCTGTGTATAGACATTTTAATGAATATGTTCTTAAAAGTTCCAGAATCTAATTTGGTAGGCCATCTGTTCACAAGTGTGCTAAATTCAGGTGTACAAGTGGTCCAGTATATTTTGTCGAAAATGCATGTGATCAAATCACGTGTGGTTACATTTTACCATTGGTCTAACCAACTTGGTTCAAAAGGGATCCAAGCAATTGGGAATTTTATGTTTGGGGTAAAAGATTTCTCCACTCAGATTTTATTCATATGGATTCACAGAAAGCTATTTGTTTGAAAGTGACTTCTGTGAGCTGTGCTTCTTATATCAATACACTATTGACAATAGACACTGGACCTTTTTTGTCTGCAAATTTTATCAGCACCTTATCTGTATGTCCATTTGATAGGCGTATTAATACCAGGTGTAAATCGCATTTGGAACACCCGAAATGGATCTTAATACATCTTAATGCAAGCAGGTCCTGTAGAATTTGTTTGATACATCTAACCAAGACATTTATTTAATCTGTTGATGACAATTGAGTTGTGGTTTTCACATGAACAAATCTGCAAGTAGTCTGAACTTTTCCTTGAAAACTTGCACACATGCGCATTGAATTTGTTTAGCACTAATTGGTTGTTCCACAAGGTGGCAACACTCGATGTTTCACAGTAGAAAATTGCATTGACAAGCGCTTGTGTGAGTGGGTTGTGAGATACCCACAACTTTAGTTTAAAAGAGTACAATGACATTTTTATCTGTCATAACTTCTGAAGAAAAATAGCGCAGACACTGGACTAAGATAAACCTTTCTAGAGTGCTTGTGTCAACCGCTTGCATTTGTGCATGCGCATACTCTAGAACGTATACAAAAATGAAGGGAGAAAGAGTTACTTTTTGTGGAAGTGGAAAGAGAAAGTGTGTCTGATGGTCTGCAATCCAGGTTCCCACAGGTCTAGTTGATGTCTAGTTGGAGTTTTTTGGCATATTGTCACCCAGACAAACATTCGCCATCATTCTGTCTGGTGTATGACAGACAACAGTCTTTAAATGTATATATGTTTTTTATTTGAATAGATTTCAGTTCAGTTTAAATGGGTGTGCATTGACATGCTGCAATTTTTAGTATATCTATTTGCTGTGAGTCATTTTGTTACTTGTATTTGGGCGTGGCCCCTTGTTATAGGCATTGGCTATTAAAAAAAACCCACGTTAGTTGACCACTGTTAGGACGCAAGACCTCACAGCAGTTAAGTAATAAAGAGGCACACAGCCAGAACTGATATCCCAAGTACTGCACTGCGTCTGGGATTGCTGATTTGTGCTTGGATCTGCTCAGACCTGCTCCTTCTGTGATGTTTTGCATCATAGAAAATACTTGTGTGAAGAACTCATCAGAGTCTCCAGTTCTAAGCACCCAAAGTCATCTGTAAAGGATGCCAAATGTCTTTTCTCCTCAAAAGCGCCCCACCCTTTCGCTTTCTCACCTGTGCACAAACACGCCCGTGTTTACATTTGAGCATGTGTACAGAATACAGAAGATTTAGTGTGCGTTAAAGAGCAGGTGTGTATTTATATGGTATTTTTACACCTGGATCCATGTCGGTGACCAGATTGCAAGTGGTCTGCTGAGACAGATTGCTGTTCACACCTGGTTATTGGCGTGCGTCTCAAATGCTTGTCAGTCAGCAAATGATTCCTCATTGATCTTTGACACTGTTTTTTTTCTCCCCCTTCATGTGTGAAAGTATCCACGCTGCTGTTGAGGAGTGTGGGTGCGAGAGTGGGAGTGTGTTTGAAATATCTCTAAGGTCTCCTGAAATAGCTCAGCGGAACCGGAGTGATGCACTCACAGCAGCCCACATGCTCTGTGATGGTGTAATGTTCTCTCTGTATCCGAGACAGCACGCCGGACACAGCTGCAGTACTCTACCTCTGCAGAACCAAATGGTTATATTTAAGTTCATTAGCTTCTGTGCGTGTTTGTATTGGTTGGAGATGGGGAATTCCATCAGGAATCTGGCTGATGGCTCTCAGGCACTGTCCTGATTTCCTTCTCCTGTGTTGTAAATTCCTAGTGTGCTACAGAGGGCTAATAGGCCTCTTGCAGAGTTTTTCCCACCTTTAGTCTATGAATCACTAGGACTTGATGAGATACTGGGTATTCACAATTACTTGCCTTGATTTGGGTTGGCTATATACATTACTTTAGTGATTAGAATGCATTTTTTATGATATTAATAAAGAAGCCGTGATGGGGCTGTTTCATTAGAAGTTATGTCCGGGGTGTGTTTCCCAAAAGCATTGTTAGCTAACGATGGTCACAAGTTCCGCTGAACTCTAATGATAACGACAGAATTGTGACTGTATAGTTGCTTTTGGGAAATGCACCCCAGATAAAAAGGTAAGACTGGTATTGCGATTCTTTCTTTTCTCTGGAAATTTATTTACAACAGTGATGTTGAATTCGTTTATGAATGTGTTCCAACTGCCAATTTCGATTCTGAACTCAAATAATTCAGTGATTCATTTTCGTCTCTCAAAAATATTCACATCTCTGTTTGACATCTCATTTTCAAAGTATTAAAAATAGTTGGTTGTCACCATATATTGTTATATTGGTGCATATAAATGAAAATGATTAAATATAATTTTTCCTCAATTTGTCAATTTAGTGAAAACCCATTTCTGGACTATTAAATTAAATTAATTTTTTAAATTTAATTAGGCCTAATCATTGTCAATCAAATTGCCTGTAGCTGTTTGGTCAAGATGATGGCTGCTCTGATTGAAGATAAAATTACTTTTTTTTAAACAATCATAGCGAATGAAAATGAACGCCTGAAAAAGACTGAGAAATATTTAGATAATATTTTCTTTTTCTGTATTGTATTTATACTCAATAATTTTATAGCAATATCACCCAGCCCTGCAAATCACCTGGTTTCAGAACTAATTCACTTTTCACCTCTTCGTTTACTGTGAGGCTGTTGCTTTTTTAATTCTGCTCTGCGCTGCCTATTTTTATCCTCCACATGGAAACACAAGCAGAGATTCTCGGGTCCAGCGCTGACCTGATTTCCAGTCTAGCAGAGAGGTTCAGGCATGGGCAGGGAAAGAGGCTGTGCCCTTCCTCCTTCCGCACTGTTTCTCACTGATGCATGAACTCTAGTTTTAACCGACATTTTAGCCACGTTGCTGTCTACACACAGTACTAAGTTCAGAGTGAGTGTTATTGAATAAACATTGAATGGACCCATTTGTCAAAAATCTGACAGATGAAAGATTTTTTTGGAGAGTGAGCCATTGCTTTCGTAATACTTGTGTTTACTGCAATCCGCGAGTAATGCAGCAAGGAGAATTTAGGAGAATCAGATTTTCCTTTATCTTGTACATCTGCCATCACCTATCATGTATTTGTGCTCTATATAGAGGATAGCAACGTTAAAATGTTTGAGTGTACTTGAGCCCTGTCCCGAATGCCACCTCAAGCCGTGCAATGCGCCTCCAAAGTCCACACTTTGACATAATGCTGGTTAGTAGGTTAGTATTGGTCCATGGCCATTATGACAACCACAAGTTCACATCAAGTTCACCATTTGGGACATTGTTTGAGCTGATTTTAAAGTTATTCTACTTCACTTTTGCACTACATGTGTCAAACGGACCAAATTGCTTTCCACCCTACATCCTAACAACAAGCTTATTTTTGTAATCAACTACTTACAAACCCTTAATCTGTTTAAAAATCAAGGAGCCTAGAACGTTGCCTAGAGGGACATCACATATCAAGCTAATGGAACCGTTAGCATTTGATTGCCATTTTAAAGTACTGCTTAACATTAGGGTAATAGATGGAGAACTGTATCAGCTGCATCCACTTACTGGTGATGATTCAGCATCATACTGTAAAACCATATATATAGAACAATTCCTTCTGAGGAACAACATAACACTTCCTTTGTCTCGTTCTTGACTTTCGCGCGCACAGATGCACCAGAGCTAAATGCAAGGCATCTCTAGTGTGGTTTATCCGGGGACAGCGGAACTGCACTATCTTTTATTAGAGGCAGGATAGCTGTGACCTGTGAACTGTGCAAACACATTGAGAAAGTTAAACCGAGGCTGACACACATTTGGTCTGCTCTGGTTCGTGGCTTATTCTCCCTTATCTCTGATAGAAAACATGTTTCTACTGTGACACTCGATTGTAAACATTTTCCTGAGTTCTGTAATGGCTTACATATGGTTGGGAATGTTTGCTGTTTGAAAGGGCATTTCAAGCCTAAAGACTGAAAACTCTGCCCTGCATGTCCATTCCTGTCCTTCATGCATGATACAACTTACTTTACTTTTACTTTTACACCTGTAAATTGATGTAAGAAAAATACAGTTATTAGTTGTTGACCTTTTTCTGTCAAAAAGATACTATGAAGGATAAAACTTGTAGACAAAGCTAAACATATTCAGGACATTTTCCAAGAATGTTCTGCAAAAGCTCTTTTAAGGCATAACAAAATAGAAATTACCTCTAGGAATGGTGCACATTGTGTGCAGATGTTCAGACTATTGTTTTCCCTTTTCTGAAAAACATTTATTTGAGAAATGGACAAAATGTGAACATTAGGAATAATGTGTGACTAGATGGAACAAGACTTTCACAGTCAAAATAGATTATTTTCTCCATCTGGATTGGTTTATTTATTATTAATTGAATACTAAGTTTCACTAGTACAACTTTCAAAAGTCTGATCTTAAAACACAGCTTAAAGAAGATTGTTAGGCAAAAAAGGGGACAAGATGGCACCTAAAACGTGTGAATTCAAAACATTTAAAAAAGTTCAACAGTGTCGCTCCTGGGCAGGAATCATTATACTTGTGGAGGAGAAGAAAAAGGTTAAAATATCTTTCATATAAATTCCCGTCACATTACCTTTGTGAGTCTGAATCCTCTAGACTGTCTCATATATGTATGTCTGAGGCCTCTGAGGATTTTTATCAGGTCGATCCAAATCTGAAAGGGCTGTTTTCTCTCTCTTCTAGTCATCAAAGCCAGGAGATGTCAGCTCAAACTGGGCAGTGCAATGATTTCTCTTCCCTTCGCTCGTTCTCTGTGTTCTTGAGATATTTTTGGAACTTAATGAAAAGAAAAATCTGAACTGCTTGGCCTTAAAAGGGATGTCTGGGTCAGCTGAGTGGAAAGTTGTGTTATTAATGTGTTTGACGTCTCTCACACTGTGTTTTGTTAAAGGGGCTGGAGAACACAGGAATGCTCTGGGTTGGATGGTTAAGTTGGGCTGGACTCAATCTTTGGGGAGGGAGAGGGGAAAAGGGGCATAGTTAGCATTTTTTAGAAGCATTTCCAGCTCGCTTCAAGGTCCACTTTTTGCCCACTGGGACATGCTATGGAAGAGGCTTGTGTAACACTCAGAATCCTGTTCTGTACTGAGGACTTGAAAGTAATTTAAAAGAGCATTTACTAGAGAAAAACAGCATGAGTTTTGCCCATTAAATGAATCTCTCTGTCTCAGCAGAATCTTTGGGTTTTAACAGCTCATCATGTGGATACTGATCTCTTTCTTGTGTCTTTCTATGTATGATCCCCTATTATTCTGGAAATTGTACTCTGTTCATAAAGAAGTATTTTAACTGGGTGACTCTGTTACAGGCCATTTACATGCTTATTAAAGAATGGATGAAGGAAAGATTGTTGTTGAGATTGGAGCATATTGGTGGTTTTCCATGATCATTATCTATAATTGTGATTAATTATAGTATGGGAGTTGCAGAAATTAGTCTGTTTGTTTGAGGTTGATTTTGAGAGCTGCCTTTGTGTGTAGCAGAGAGAAAAACCAAATGAATCTGATTTGGCAGTCTATCTTTCAAATGTTCAGAAGTTAGAAACATCATAACAGAGGTGTTTTCAAGACATTGTATCATTTATTTAAAAAATAATTTAAAATGCATACAATTTGTATGTATAAATTGTTTCTAATGACTTTTTAAAAATAAATTAAAACATCTTGACAAAATGACTATGTCATTGACTCACTAAAGTAGTGTTGGTAGTTCAGTGAATGTTCTTGTGTGTAGTTTAGATGCTGTATTCTGCTGTTTAGTTAATATCTGGCTGTCTCCATGCGTTACTGCAACAAGACTGATCTTAGCTGCTTCCACTGAATAAAATGATCAAAAAAAGCGATCACTGATGTCATGGTCACCCTGACAACACTCAAGATCAGACCAAGCTCTCAAAGCCTTTGGCGATGCCTGGTGACCTGCATTTCCGTAGGAATGGCTGCCGCACATATTCTGACCATCCCACTTTCTGTCGATTGGTGATAAGGTGATAGGATGTAAAGCTGTCAGTCTGTCTGAGTATCTACAGGCCTGAATATAGAGACTGTACTTCTTTTTGATCTTTATTTACAGTTTTAGGCAGATGAGACTGTTTCTTTGTAAAATCATTTTATCATTTATTATTTTGTTATTCAAAAAAGTTGTGCTGCTAAATATTTTTGTGGAAACCGTGGTAACTTTGAGGATTTTTTGATGATTATGTAGTTCAAAAGAATAAATTTGTTTTGTAACAGTATAAAAGTTCTTACTGCCACTTTTAAAGGGGTCCTATTATGCTTTTTCACTTTTTCAACTTTAGTTAGTCTGTAAGGTTGCTGTTTGAGCATAAAAAAGATCTGCAAAGTTACAAAGCTCAAAGTCCAATTCAAAAGGAGATATTTTATTTAACAGAAATCACTTTTCAAAAACTACAACAAACGACTTGTTTGGACTACAAAGCATATTTTCCGGGATTTGTGATATCACCAATACCGACGAATGGGACGAGACTAGTGAACTAATGTTCAATTTGGTTATTTTTCCTAAACGACGCTCGTTAACCGATTATTAACCGTACCCGACCGATTCTTTTCATAGAATTGACATAAATTAGACCGTATAAGTGTCTGGACCGTTACAATATTAAACATTTGTGCCGGGGATCAATTTTCCATCCGGAAAAAATGCAGCAAAGAACCGAACATGAGATTCACAGGCATCACATCATGCAACTGCAGCGCTTATGCCGCTGGCGAAAAACATAATCAAGCTAGGTATATATGAAATAATAATAATATATGAATTATAATAAAATATATAATGAATAAATATAGGCCTATACGAGAAATATATTTTTACTTTAATAAATTAAGAAAAACAAGAAAAAGAAAAACTGCAACAAGTAGCCTATATGCAGAGCATAGGTTCATTTTTGTGCTGTGCGAAAGGAAACAGACGACAGAAAGAGGCATTATATTTTTCTTTAGGCTAATTTTACAAAAGCACAAAGATTTGTTTGTATTGTAAATGTACACAAATAAAAGCAAACCTTTTACAATTCCGATTATCTGTAGGACTAAAAAGGATAGTTGCTCAAGCAGATGTTCATTATCATAATAAAATACGGTCAGTCAAACATATGGAAAAAAACGCACTGCTCAGTTTAAATATGTAGTAAAATCTGTGCCGTTAAGCGTTATCACCATACTGCCGTGATGCTATGCAAAAGATTTAGTTTTACGTGGATATTGGAATTCGAGTGAAGTAGGCTACATAATAAATAATAAATAATAATTTGGCATTCAAATACATAGCGAATATGGAAACATTTGATTTTGTATGGAATGAGAGACCCAACGTTGGTTTCAGTTTAGTTTTAGCCTAAATGAATTCGTTTTGGCTTGTCGTTTATAGCTATAGCTTCTTATATTTTTAAATCTTGTTCTTTTCTAAATACTGTTAAATAAAAGGATTTGTTGTGGAGTGAGGGGAAACTAAAAATAGCCTCGCTAGGTTACAGGGTTATATAATGTTTGTAAAATTCGTGTTGCAGTAGGGCCGATTCTGACCCCCCTGAATGAAATAATAAAATGCGACTTATACGTGACTTGTATTTAAAACGAAATTTTTTATATACGTGCTACACATACACGTATACTGTATATACTTATATACAAAAAGATTAAATATATACTTTGTAATTAAATTATTGATAAATTACTGACAAAAAAAGGAAATAAATAAATGACTTTTTAAACCGTTTAACTGATTGTATTAATCGGTGAAAAATGCTCACGGTCGGTTAACGGTTAACGGTTAAAATGAACATCTAGACGAGACCGGGTGAGCTGTACTAGAGAAGGTAACGAGTGTTATTTATCACTATGTCGGAGACACCCTAGCTTTCCTAAGGCAGACAAACTTGGAGTGGTTACAATCATCCAGGTTTAAATCACGCTCAAATTGATTTTATTTTGATGCCATATTTACTCTGAAGATAAACAGGTGGGCTAGGGCTGTCAAAATGGCTGAAAAACTCGATTCGAATTTTGTACTTAAATATGATCAAAATTCAAATTATATTCAAATTTAAAATGCATAATTTCAGTTCGGGTGAAGAAAAGCTTTTGGCTTCTCACCTGAGGCCACAAGAGGGCGCATCGACCAATGCACGTTTATTCAAAGCATAAGATAAAATGACTATCTGTGAAAAAAGTGCATAAAGTTTAAAATGTTTATAAACCAATTATAATTAACTAAGTTGCTTAAACAACTATAAACAAAACATGTATGCATAGTTTAATACAAAGGGCCGAAAGCCAATCACACAGATTAAATTTTTCATTTAAAAACACGAGATGCAGTGGGATGGGGAAAACCCGCCATAAAGTCTCGAGATATGTTTTTTCAAAGTTAAACTTGCATTAATCTTACATGGCTTTCTAAACATGCGGCTCTTTTGTGCGAGACACAAGTGCAACGCTGATAGATGTCCCTCTAGAAAATGCGCGAAATATGTGTTCTGTGTGAACGGCTTGGTTTCAGTTTTAACGTAAACAAGATTTTCTCTGCATTGATGTTCTCTTTTCCCGCAATATTTGTAATTAACAAATGCAGCAGCGCCGTATCTAGTGGCTTCAACTGGATAGGCTAACAAAAACATTAAAATGCACTGACTTACATCGTCATCGCATCTCGTGCGCCACTGATAAGGCTGCCTCCTTAACGCACACCTAAAATTCGAATGCAACATTTTTTCAGAAGGCAGGCCTTCATTTGATACAGGAGCTATTCGAGCCGTTCATGCCAGACTGGGGAGAGAGGTACTGTAATAATGTAAAATATGTGAAAAAAAAAATTGTTTTTCGAACAGCCTAGTATGAGAGTCTGTTCTAGTACACACCCAAAATAAAATCAAGACTTTGTAAAAGAGCATAATAGGACCCCTTTAAACAATTTATAATGTGTCCTTACTGAAGTATATTAATTAAAAAATCTTTTTGTATTGTATCTGGTCTGCAAAGGCTTGTCTCTCTACAGCAAAGACACATGTGAGACACAACTAGGTAAAGTGATGGATATCAAATGGGTAGAAAGAGGTTAAGAGTGTCTGGATGTATGTGAGAGAGGGAGAAATAGGGGTGGCGCAGGCACCTGTATCAACATTCTGAAGCTGACTTTCATAAATCTTGTGCTGTGGTTGGTTGGATTGATTGAGGGGAAGGGGGGTATCAGTGCAGACACACTGAAACAGGAAGCAGCGTGTTAGCCTGGAGAAACACATGGGGAAATTTAATTCTAGACACTCTCCTCACCTCTGAACAAGAAACATGCTTTAGTCTCTAACAACAAAAAGACAGAATGAGAAAGAAAGAGTGAATATAAATGTAAAGAGGAAAAATAAAGCAATGGGTGAATAATAAGAGAAATCGGAGCTGAAACTTGGCCTGTGTTTTACTCAGCGGTTGAATTCCAGCACCGCTGTCAGTCCTTGTTATGTCATCATCCGTCATCAACTCTCAGTCCAAGAGTGGGACAATAACTCCATGTCTGTTTCTCACGTCCAACTTTCCATCTGTCAATGGTTGCTCTTTGATTAAAAACCTCATTATACACACTGTTCAGCCGATTTGTTTTGATTCGCCTGATTGAGTGTCAGCAGTGCTTTTGTGAAGTATTTCAGCATTTCTTAGCATGTATAGAGCAACATGTTCACATTGATTTAAGAGCTTATTAACTTCATGATTAATTGTAAACAGAGCTGGAGGCACTCGTGCTTGTGTTCGCCACTAAAATAAGAGCTTGTTGTCACTCTTGTACTCCAGTTTCACCAACACAGAAGAAAAAAAGTGGTCCTGGTAGATTGGCTTCGCTAAAATAAATTGGCTTTGTTCTCAGGGTTTCCGCGGGGTCTTAAAAAGTCTTAAATTTAGTTGTATCAAATTTAAGGCCTTAAAAAGTCTTAAATTGTACAAGAAAGTCTTAATTATGATTTCAAGAGGTCTTAAATTTGGGGATGGAAAGACCAGAATTGCGATATGCTGAATGCGACGATTAAACTTCAAAAGGCTATGATTTATGCAGCACTGCTGGTCAAAGTCCAGGTGCGCATTGGTGTGTTTTCCTATACGGCAAAGCGCCATCTGCTGGCAGAGAATGAATGTGCATTTTCAATAAAACTGTTGTTTTGTTTAGATTTCAGACAAATGCAAAAGTCGACCCATGTTTTTACCCTGCAAATACGCAGAGCTTTAAATGTAAACTGATAGATCGATAATAAGACAATGCATTTTAAAAATCTAAACAGTATAGGGGTGTGCGATATGTATGGTTTGCGATAATATCGTAATTGTTTTAACGATGTGCGATTTGATATTATCGAGTATATCGCAAAAAGCAAACAAAACACACCTACAGAGTGCACGCATACATTACGTGATGAAGTCTAGTAGGTTAGACTAGTGTGCGTGCGCATTTATAGTGCGTTATTTCACTGCATGAATCAGTCTATTAAAATGCATTTAAAATGATCACAAAAATCAAGATATGGGGGCAGAAATGTATACATTTATATAATTTCATAAAGTAAATAGCACCCGACGAGTGCCGTTTTTCAGTCAGCATGTCAGCATGATTACAAATGTGATATTGATTTTATACAACAGTTCAATAAACTAAGTTAATATTAAGAGACTTACGTTTTAGACACCATATTGCCTGTTTTTGCTCTACTTCAACAACAAAAATAATTACAAACAAAGCCACAATGCTGTTTTGCATCTCTGTGCAACAAGAGGGTGTTTCGTTACTGATTGAATCAACCGTTTAAATGATTCGGTTTAATCGCAATGACTCCCTTAACAGTGACTTGCTGACACCTACTGGCGGTTTTAATTTTACATTTAAGGTACCTTTTCATTTTTTAAATAATTTCAAACATAAGTTTTCAGTATTATGTTTAAAATATCAAAACATTATTTAGCTATGCATTTGTAACTGCAGGCTAAAGCATCCCATGCCCCTCTGAGCTCCATTAAACAGTGTGACATCTAAATGCAACTTATAAAGCAGCTAAAGATTTAGATAAATTGTGATACTGATCTCCTTTGCTTGGTAAAAGCCCAAATGCAAAGACATTCTGACTCAAAAAATGGTGCACACTGTTTAGAAAAAAAATGGCCCTGTAAAGGTAAAAATGCCCATAAACTGGTTAATGGAAATATTAATTTTCTATCATGCTGGTGAAAACTGACCACACAAATATGAAGAATATAAACAAAATATCATGGGTCAGCTGTCCACAGCATGCAGTCCTAAGATGTCGAGCACAGCTAACACACTCAGCAAAATATCGTCTTAATTATCGTTATCGATAAAATCCAAGAAAATTATCGAGATATAATTTTTTGTCAATATCGCACACCCCTAATTTATGTTATTTAATTGATATAATAATTTATTGATAATTGTTTAAATATAATAATTAATACTTTTGAATCATCCATTTTCTTAACAATGGTTTAAAGACTGAAATGTAAAGTTTATCATTTTATAAAACTTTTTGTTTTTTGTGAAAACCTGTATCTGAACTATAAATCATGCTTTTTACAGTCATTTTGCCCCGTATTAAAGGGTACTATAAACATTGCCTAACCCCGATCAGACTGGTATTAAATTTATTTGTGCAGTTCATACAAAAGTCTTAAATTTGAGCTTAAAAATCTGCAGAAACCCTGTATTCTGCGTCCGTATACAGGTGCCTCTCAATAAATTAGAATGTCGTGGAAAAGTTCATTTTTTCAGTAATTCAACTCAAATTGTGGAACTCTTGTATTAAATAAATTCAATGCACACAAACTAAAGTAGTTTAAGTCTTTGGTTCCTTTAATTGTGATGATATTGGCTCACATTTAACAAAAACCCACCAATTCACTATCTCAATAAATTAGAATACTTCATAAGACCAATGAAGATAACATTTTTAGTGAATTGTTGGCTTTTTGGAAAGTATGTTCATTTACTGTACGTGTGCTCAATACTTGGTAGGGGCTCCTTTGCTTTAATTACTGCCTCAATTCAGCGTGGCATGGCGGTGATCAGTTTGTGGCACTGCTGAGGTGGTATGGAAGCCCCAGGTTTCTTTGACAGTGGCCTTCAACTAATCTGCATTTTTTGGTCTCTTGTTTCACAATTTCCTCTTGACAATACCCCATAGATAATCTATGGTGAATCAGGTCTGGTGAGTTTGCTGGCCAACACCAAGCACACCAACACCATGGTCATTTAAAAAACTTTTGGTGTTTTTGGCAGTGTGGGCAGGGGCCAAATCCTGCTGGAAAATGAAATCGCATCTTCAAAAAGCTGTTCAGCAGAAGGAAGCATCAAGTGCTCCAAAATTTCTTGGTAAACAAGTGCAGTGACTGCAGTTGATGGAATGCAAAAAAAACAGCATTATGGACCAACACCAGCAGATGACATTGTACCCCAAATCATCACAGAGTGTGGAAACTTAACACTGGACTTCAAGCAACTTGGGCTATGAGCTTCTCCACCCTTCCTCCAGACTCTAGGACCTTGGTTTCCAAATGAAATACAAAACTTGCTCTCATCTGAAAAGAGGACTTTGGACCACTGGGCAAAAAGTCCAGTTCTTCTTCTCCTTAGCCCAAATAAGACGCCTCTGACGTTGTCTGTGACTCAGGAGTGGCTTAACAAGAGAAATACAACAACTGTAGCCAAATTCCTTGACAAGTCTGTGTGTGGTGGCTCTTGATGCATTGACCCCAACCTCAGTCCATTCCTTGTGAAGTTCAAAATCTTGAATGGATTTTGCTTGACAATTCTCATAATGCTGCGGTTCTCTCGGTTGGTTGTGCATCTTTTTCTTCCACACTTTTTCCTTCCACTCAACTTTGTTAACATGCTTGGATACAGCACTCTGTGAACAGCCAGCTTCTTTGGCAATGAATGTTGTGGCTTACCCTCCTTGTGGAAGGGTGTCAATGATTGTCTTCGGGACAACTGTCAGATCAGCAGTCTCCCCATGATTGTGTAGCCTAGTGAAAAAAACCGAGAGACCATTTTGAAGGCTCATGAAACCTTTGCAGGTGTTTTGAGTTGATTAGCTTGCATGTCACCATATTCTAATTTGTTTAGATGGTGAATTGGTGGGTTTTTGTTATATGTGAGCCAAAATCATCACAATTAATTGATGATTTACTTCAGTCTGTGTGCATTGAATTTATTTAATACACGAGTTTCACAATGGACGTCGGAATTACTGAAATAAATGAATTTTCATGCAATTCTAATTATGAGAGGCACCTTACCGCTCAACCAAAATGGTGGAAAAACGAATGAGTGGTTTGTAATTCCCGTACATGAAGAAGACACCTCCTATCATCATGAAGGCTGACACTTCTGACATCTTTTAAGAGCTGAGTCTCTGCCAGGGAAGTTCCTTTTGTCTATAGCGATAGCCCTTATGGTCCACGATAACTGGTTTCTATGAATCTTGAAATAAATAAAATTGGTTCTGTTGGAGAATATATGGTTTATATATGTGACCCTGGACCACAAATATCATAAGTAGCATGGGTATATTTGTAGCAATAGCCAAAAGAACATTGTATGGGTCAAAATAAGAAATTTTTCCTTTATGCCAAAAATCATTAGGATATAAAATAAAGATCATGTTCCATGAAGATAATTAGTAAATCTCCTACCATAACTATATCAAAACTTAATTTTTGATTAACTATGCATTGCTAAGAACTTAATTTGGAAAACTTTAAAGGCGAGTCTCAATATTTTGATATTTGATCACTCAGATGTGCAGATTTTCAAATAGTTGTATCTCGAAATATTGTCCTATCCTAACAATCCACACATCACTGGAAAGCTTATTTATCCAGCTTTCAGACATATAAATTTAAACCAATTGACCCTTATGACTTGTTTTGTGGTCCAGGGTCACACATATTTGGAGTTCTTGATAGCAAAAGATACTAAAATACTAAGACATTCGAAAATTCATGTTAATATATTTTTTTAAATTTAAACATTTCACTTATTGTTAATGCGTGTTTATTTTAATTTATTTAAAAAATGCAAAATAGATTAAATGGTCTCATATGTGCAGACCCCAATGTATATTATTACCATCTTCATATTTCTTTTATAGTAGAAAAGCTCTGGTTTGGTTCACGTCTTCCTCTGTTTCTCTCTCTCCAAGCATGCGATCTCATGGCCCTTTTGTGCTGGGTTGTTTTTCTCTGTGATCAGTGAAAACATACATGTTCTCAGAGAGAGGAATGTACAGGCTAACATGTTGCAGGTCTTCTGCCTCTTCTTTTTTTCTCTGATTTTCTCTTAAAGTATAAAGCAGCATGGACTTAGCAGACCTTCTACTCTCTCCCCCTCTTTTCAGTCTGATAAATGTGGTGGTTTAGGCCCTTGTGACTAGGCGTATGGTTTGTGAATAGTTTGAGGTGCTTTTTGCACCGCTGGTGCTCCTAAAAGAAGGATGTTGTTGATTTTGGCTTGTGTTAAGTGAGGTTTGCTGTGTCTGCACACACACCGATTCATAAACACATGTGAATCTTCATGGTCCGACCATCTGGATGACGATGCATCTCATTTTCAACATTCCTCTTCCTCTGTTGCGCACTCATTCTTTATCAGGCTCCTTCTCTCCCCCACAACACTCATCATTTCCTCTTCATCCCTTTTTATGACTATCTTCTCAATCCATTTAAAGTAGTTCATTAATTTCCTTTATGCCTGACGTCACTGTGGCTAAATCAAAGTCTGTCTTGTCTAGCCGATTAAAAGTGTTCTACGTCTTCTTCCCTGTCATTAGTTGCTGCTTGATATTTATAACCAAAAAATACCTGTGTTCAGTTGGTTGAATTCCATACCACATTATGTCATTTAGAACTGTGGAAACCCTTGGTTAAGCTGTCGGAATATCGGCTTGTAATGCAATAAGGCATATAATTATCTTTAAGATTTTTTTAATACATTACATATGTCTTAATTAGAGAGAAACCTGTAGGCAATTATGTGTTATTAAAAAAAGGAAATATGGAAGCTTGACATCAAAATGTATTGAAATGTAATTTTAACAATTTTCTATTGCTTGTTAAATGAATGGTTCAACCAAAAATGAGAATTATGTCATTATTACCTTACAGCCTTTTCCCAACACGATGACTTACTTTTTTCTTTTTCTTGGTGAAAAACAAAACTGGAGATTTCTTTTTCATTCGTATTTCCCTTCCAGTGTGTGCATTCATTTAGCTAAACTTAAAAAATGGATCAGTCCATTTTGAATCATTCAGACTGGTTTTGAATGATTTACGAATGTGTGTCAGCTGATTTATTAAAGATCTGACTCAAAAGAACAATTCATTCACTAATCGGGCATCTCAGGAATGCTAATAAACCTGCCAAGGAGAATTTAAGCAAATGGCAATATTTTCAGTGAATAGCAACTTAAATTTAAGTCTGATCCTTATAAAAAGATGTTGTATGACTTGGAATATAGCACACATTTTGTATGGACCACTTTTATAGTGCTTTTCTGATACTTTGGAGTTTGACAGCCCTAGTCCTAATGGACAGAGTAAATAATGAAAAGAATGTGTGATTCTTAAGAATTTTCATTGTATTTTGTACAGACACAAGACTCGCTCTGTCTCATCATGTCAAACTCTGGTCATATGACATATAGAGCAGTCATCAGTCTCCCATAAATGGTGCAATCAGTCAGTTAACGATTATTATTTCAGTTTCTACCCGCGGCCCCAAAGCTGTCAGTCTGTCAGCCGTGCTGCCTGGCACTATGTCAACATGACTCTGACCTGACTCATTCCCACCCATAATAGGATATGGACATGGTCTCCTGCTGCAGCATCGGTGCCTTATGCAGAAGTCTCTGTCTTTGTCCTACGAGGCACACACACGTTAACAAACAGAATCAGGAATACTTTAGGAGAGAGAGGCAGCCCAAGTCCTGATGGAAATCAGAATTCCCAGACTGTTTCCAAATGTCCAGTTACTTCACAAGTTTATGAGGCAGTTTTCTGTGCAGGAATTCCCTTCATTTGCAGGTAGTGGTGTGTGGGTAATGTTACCAGGCCAATATAATTGTCAAACTTTTGTTCTGAAAGCCATTCTGCTTTTTGTTTTTTTTCAACACTGAGGCTCTCAGTGTTGGGGATAATGTGAGTTACGTAATAATTTTCAAGTAACTAACTAGTAAAGTAACGCATTACTTACAAGAGAATATCTGAGTTACTTTCTCAAATAAGTAACGCAAGTTACTTTTTTCCCCAATTTATTCACTGGCACATCTCATGTCCCTTAATGAGAAAAATTGGGAGTGAGGTGCAGAGGCACTTCCTTCAGCCGGAGGCTTATTCATTTCACTTTTGGTGTGAAAGGCCTTTATATTTGCCAAAAATATAACTTTGTTTTTGTGTATATTAAAGGGGTAGTGCACCCAAAATTAAAATCCTGCATTAATTTATTATCCTAATGTCGTTCCAAACATTCAGTCCAAGACCTTTGTTCAATTCGGAAAAAAACCAAACAATTAAGCTAACAGTGCCTTGCGAAGTATCATCTCTTAATTTTTCTTCAAGTTTTGTTAGGTTGCGGACCTTGTTTAAACTGCTTTTAAAGGACTTTTTTCCCCCACATCAGCTACACCCACTAAACCATAATAGTAAAGCATAATTATAAAAATAAAAACTTACAATGATCCATTGCATAAGTAATCATAACCTTATCTCGGGACAGTTGAAATTTAGCTCAGGGCATTATATTGCTTGTAGATTCATACAACTTCAAGTCAAGGCAAGTCAAGTCACCTTTATTTATAAAGAGCTTTTAACAATACAGGTTGTGTCAAAGCAACTGAACAGCATTAAATAGGAAAATAGTGTCAATAATGCAAAATGACAATAGTAAACACTATTTTTTCAGTTAAAGACAATTCATCATAGAATTCAGTGATGTCAACATCCAGCTAAGTTCAGTTTAAATAATATCTTTGCAATTATGCCACAAAGCTGGAAATGAGTGAAGGTAACCGTGGCAAATTCACTTGAAATGGGTATACTTCGGAAAGCACACACGTCTTAAAAAGGTCGAAAAGCTGATAATGCCATATCAGAGCAAAAATCAAGCCTGAGGTCAAAAGAACTGCCGGTAGAGCTCAGAAACAATTTGCATCAAGCCACAAGTCTGGGGAATGAGTTCAGAAAACAAAAATATGCTCAGTGACGTGTCACAGAAGCATGTAGTCGCTGGTACCTTAATGGAAGAAGTTTGCAAACAACGGAATCGTCCTAGAGATGGCCATGGTCAACACTGAGACATATTGATGGAGAAAGGCTTTGGGTAGAGGGGTGAACCAAGACGCGATGGCCATTCTAGTTGGCTCATGAGTTGTGGAACTGGGAGGGAGAAAAAACTACAGGAGGGAGAAACTTACAGAAGGATAAACATCATTGCAACACTCCACCGATCTGTGCTTTATGGTGGTGTGGCAAGACTCAATCCTTTCTTCAGTGTAGACACATGAAAACACAATTGGAATTTGAAAAAAGGACCTAAAGGACACTCAGACTGAAAGAAAACGCTATTATCTGGCATGATGCAATCCAATTCCAAGCATGAATGTTGAAGGAAACCAGGCAATGGTCATCTACCTGCAGAGTACCATCCAAAGTAAAAGTGTGATGGCAGCAGCTCATTGCTGTGGGGATGTTTTTCAAGTGTTAGGTACATTTCCTCTGAGGGACTCGGTCAGAGTAGAAGTAAAGCCTCAGATGACAAAAATATGAAATAGCCTAAGAAAACTAGTCCAGAGATTCAAAACTAGACCTGAGCAGAAGGTTCCCATTCACCAGGACCTGACCTAAGCAACAGCAAGATGGGTATATGACAACTCTTTGCGAATGTCATGAGTGGGCCCAGCCAGAGCCTGGGATTTGAACCCAGGCAAATCATTTCTGGAGAAACATGAATAATGTGCATCTGCCCCATAAACTGAAACGAAGCGTGAGAGGTGAAGAGATGAGAGAGGATGGCAGATAATGCAAAAGCTGATGTGAAAAGCTTGTGCATCAACACCGAAAAGAATTGAGTGTTAAGGTCTTCGCGAAATATTGAGTTAGTTGCAGTTGTGCTGGGCGGTATACTGGTTCATACCGATTACCGGTGTTTATTTTTGTTATGATACGAATTTTTAAAATACCGCAATACATTGTCACTTAAACAACGTTGGGAACGCGACTCTGTTTGAAAGGGGTCCGTTTTCACTTTTGCACTGTGGTGAGGGAACAGCTGTACGTGTTACTAAGCGTGAAAGTTCCGAAACTGAAGCTGTAGAAATAATAGAACGTGATGACACAGAAGAAATCATCCACAATATCCACATTGACCTCAACAAATATCCACCACCCCCTGCAATCAGCTCCCACACACACACGAGCGCAACTTTAGCACTAGACTTAGCAACTTTCAGACCCTTTTAGCTTTTTTCCATAGAATATTCATACTGACAAAACTAGCGACTTTTTTGGATAAACCTTAACAATGGTTCAGTTGGAAGATGTCGCCAGTGCTTTCCCGCGAACGCGAGGTCTGACTTTCCCGGAGAAGTGTAG
>JADLZN010007553.1:0-51397 GCA_018155175.1 Sinocyclocheilus anophthalmus
AATTACCCAGAATCCCCTGCAACTATACTGTAGCAATGTGTCAAAAGCCCATCAGAATGCCCTAGCAACTTCACAGTACACCCTTTAAACAACAGAGCAATGTGTTAAAAACCATTCTAAACTATACAATAAACAAGCTAGCTGTTTACATAGCATGGTAAACAGCTAGCAATGCTCTAAAAACACTCAAAACCCCTTAATGAATGTCTTAGCAACTACCCCCAAAAAACCCTTAGCAACAACCTAGCAAACCCTAAAACCCAATCAGCACCCCCCTAGCACTAACAATGTGCCAAAAAAATCAGTTTATTGTCAGAGTTTATTACTCTCTTACAGATTTAGACCAGTCGTCCATCTCTCCAGCACTTAGTACATTAACTTGAGATAATATTTGATTTATGCATGGGTTTAATTATTTTTAGACTTGTGCTTTTAAAGCACAGTTGAAGATCAAAGTAAAATACTTTTAATAATGTTGCTTAATACATTTTTTTTTTTTTTTGGACTGGAACTGGAACTAACACGGATGATAAATGGACTCACCTGTTTTGGCTTTGCAGGATCGTCTGTTGGCCTGCAGGCTGAAGCCATCTGTGCAAGCGCATCTGTACGATCCTTGCGTGTTCGTACAGATTTGACTGCATGTCCCATAATCCCTGCATTCATCATGATCTGTAGGCAACAGCGGGGCTATTTATTAAATGCTAAATGTGCTCAAACATGGCCTAAATATGCAAACCCAACTCTTAATGTCACCATTTCGCAGCAACCTATCAAGAAACATGAATATGCAAATGCATGTTTGGGGAGGGAAGGGTGAGTAAATTGCTGTTTAGGTTAACATAACCATAATTAATCATGAAATCAACAACGATTTCTCTGAGGTTCGAGTTCATGCACTGGACAGCTAGCTTTTCTAGAGAACTCAAAATAATATCAGCTGAGGCAACTTTTTATGAACTTACTGTAGCCTACTAGCTTAGCATAGCTCAAACTAGTTAAGAAAAACTCTTGGTTAACAAGATATCACAAACATGCTTCTGAGACTAATTTCTATGGGTAATCTATTCAGTATCTGATTAGGAATGATAGAAAATCAATTTAAAACATTTTCTTAATCACAAAAATATGTTAATTACACTTTTCAATGTACATATCACATTACCAAAGCTAAATATAGTCAAATGAAAACATTGTCAGGTAGCTAACAGTTTAGCCTACTAGCTTAGCATAGCTCGCACCTTTCATCAGGCACTGAGTATAGGGATATGATCTTACACCAATATTTGCTTTTTTCCATAGGAGCTCATAGAAAGATTTCATTCTGGAAAGCATTTTATTGGACTTTTTTTCCCTTTATTACTTGTAATAAGTCAAAACTGTTTCTAAGGTGCTACAATTCAATTCAGTGACATTTCTAAAGAGTCCAATTCTTCAAACAGAGTTCAAATGTTAACGACCC
Source organism: Sinocyclocheilus anophthalmus (assembly GCA_018155175.1). Taxonomy (NCBI): domain Eukaryota; kingdom Metazoa; phylum Chordata; class Actinopteri; order Cypriniformes; family Cyprinidae; genus Sinocyclocheilus; species Sinocyclocheilus anophthalmus. The sequence continues at coordinate 1,463 of JADLZN010007553.1, forward strand.
TCACCTCGACACCGCCTCCCGTCCTCATCCAGTTCGAAACCTTCCCCACAGAAACAGGACGTCCCGTTTCTCATGATCACACAGTCAAACTGACATCTCCGCTCCTTGCAGCTATCCACCAACTCTGAGAAGACACAAACACACATTTAAACTTTGATTCACAGTCTTAATATCACGCACAGAGTTTGCCCTCCCAATGAACATGCATTTACACTCGACAAAACCCTCCATAAAAGCACAATGCCATTTCGCCAGTATGAAATCATTTTTTAAAAGTCGAACAGATGCAGCCTCATTACGAGACCATGATTCAGCGCTTTTTAAGTGGCACTTAAGGCCTGTTTCCGTGGATGCAATTCTTCCCGCGAGCTCCAACTCCAAATCGCTGTCAATACACAACAGTGGAGTACAAATTTAAGGCCCATTGTGTGATATTTATCACCTGTACAGCCTCATAATGAGGGACGTTTTGACGACCACATTCTCCTGGATTGCTCGCCAAATGAAGATGGCCCCGTCTTTATATACTGATCCCAGAATAGGTTGAAAAATAGCAGTGATTTCTAAAAGCTTGGGTGGCAGTCTATTTCAATTACAATAGCCATAGCCCATATTTGATGTTTTTATTCATCTTGGCGTGTGGCTAACAGGTCACCTTGCTTTTCTTCGTCATTTGTGACGGTTTTAAGTGCGTGACAATACTGTAAAGAGTGAGAAAGAGAAAGATTGCAGACGGTTTAGCCATCTAATCGTCAGCGAGAGAGATTTTTAGCGTGCATTTGCTACGAAGCCCACATTAATAATAAGCATTGCACTGAGAAATTCATCGACCCACCCGAGGCATGCGTTCAGAATGGCTGGAGTCTGACAGTTTTAAATTAAGTACTTCTTTAAAAATGTATCACAGCGTTTAAGGGTAATGCAAAGCGTTTTACAATATGAGCTTAACTGAATGTGAAATATAATGGCTTTTTATCTATTACAGGGAATGTGTATCCACTTGAGCTGAAAGATGTTTAACTATTTATATGTGGGACTAGCGATGGGAAGCAACTAACAGTTCTTGAAATATTTCATAATCTCGGCTATAAAGGATTCTTTATTTATTTATGCAGATAGGGAATCTGAGCCACTACATCTGTAGTTTTCTTCTTTCACATAACAATAACTGGGAGCAACAAGAGCAGAAGTAACATATTTTGGGTTTCACATAAGAAAAAAAACATTTGATATGAAAAACAAGATTGTGAGTAAATAATGACAAATCATTCATTTTGGGGGTGAACTAACCCTTTATGACTAACCCTTGACTTGACTAGTTGTGATCAGTACGACATTTGACAAAACAATAATTACACTAAATACAACCCAAGACAGTTACACCTCACTGAAAAAAACAACATGAACTTAAAATGAATAATGGACTTCATATGCATTAGATTTGTGTCAAAAATATGGCGAAATATATGACGAGGAGGAAGCTGGCCTAACCAATAGTCAAATTTTGCAACAGCACGCCAAACTGAGACATATAAATGACATAAAACCTCAGAAATTAAACTGACATGATTTAGCGGCAACAAAAAGTGCAAATAAAGCCTTTAGCAGTGTAAAAGAAAAGCGGTTACTGAAATCGTAAATTTTGATCTGCAAAAAGCAAGCAAAGAAAACTGCTAATAAAAGACAATCGACTTTTTTATATTGCGTCCAATTTTTTTTGATACTTATCTAACCACACAGAGTTTGACTTTCCTGATATTATTTCTAAAGGACCTTTTGATAACCCTATAAAAATGTAAATGTCAGTAGTTGCCCATTAGGTATAAAAAAAAAAACAGAAACATCGCAGAATAAGGAAAAAGTAAGTGAAAAACTCCATATATTAAAAAGGCAGCTGACTTAAAATGTTACATTGAAATGAGTGAAAAGTTACCAGCATTGATCCAGGAGGAGGAAACTAGACCTCTCCGATTCAAAACAGCAGGTGGGAGAGTTGATTATCAGATAAGAATTACTCTTTGGAGAAATATTATGCTTATGCTAGGAACCCAAAACTTCAAACGTAACTTCAAAAATAGGTCAAAATCATTGTTTACACTGCGAGTGGTTTTGAATGAGTGCAGCTACTGTAGAACACTCGCTGCCACCCGGATTCACACTAATCTCCTCCGAGTGGGAAGGAGGCCATTATGGGTGGACTCTCGCTGTGAGTCAGGCTCCCGCACAACAGGATTTATCTCCAGTGAACTCCAGAGCTCTCCCTCAAGGTGATTTTCTCTCAGTGAGGGGCCCTACTTCCTCTGACACTCGCTGGGTGATGTAGTGCTAACGGCAGCAGTCCAGGAAGGGTGCTGAAACTGACAGGGGCGTTAAGGTAAATGCCTACAGATCTATTTCTCTACCCCAACCCAAAGAGCTTGAACTTTAGCTGCTGTGAACAATCAATCACTCTCAGGAGTCCCGTACCACATTAAAAATTGAAGCCTGGGACCTTGAAAATCTATACAGACTTAAATGCCACAAGTTTTTTCAGACCACCTTTAAGCTTGACACATTCAAAAGATCCAATGAAATGGCTTACAAATGCTATTCATTTTTTATACTGAAATACAAATTTGGACTGGTACATATTGAAGAGTTTTTTATGGTCAATAGAGACTTGCAATGTTTTCTAAAAGAAAGAAAAAAGGGGGAAAAAAAGTAAAGCAAAGCAAAACAAAACAGCAACAACAACAAAAAAACACAAAATAAAACAAAGCAAAAAGAACAGAAAAATCACAAAATGCAAAACAAAACATTAAAAGACATGTCCTTTTTTAAATGGCCAATAAAAACTTGCAATGCTTTCCAAAAAGAAAAGAAAAGAAAAGAAAAAAAAAAAAAAAAAAAAAAAGCGTCAACATGAACAACGCAAACGAACCTCACAACATGAAGCAAAGCAAAACAAAAGCAAAACACACAGCTATTACATGAAACGCAACAGCTGAAAAAACAAAAGAAAAAAGCAAAAAAACAAGAAACACTCGGATACAATAGCAATTAACTTTGAAAACAAAACACTGAAGGGCTTGTCTTTTAAAAATGGCCAATAGAAACCTGTAATGTTCTCTATAAAATAAAATCAAACTAAACAAAATAGGTGAAGTAATTAGAAGGTACATGAACATGAATATCAGTCAAATGGAGAGCAACACAGAAGATGTGCCCAAACATTTATGAAACCAATGTTTGTTGTTGGACATCAAATTTTTTATTTTAAATCACATACTTAATAGAAAACCTTTGACATCACCTTCACCTGACTTTAGCATATTCCTCAACCGTCTAAACAGACCAATCAAAAAGCTGCATCATAAGCCCCGCCTCCTTCCCTGCTGGAATCACCAGTCCAGAGAACATGGCATATGTCTGGACAGGTCTATTATTCACTCACAGCAGGTCTTCCCCTCAGTCTCCATCATTAGAGCAGCCACCGTCCCCAGGGCTCAGACAGCTAGACCATCACTGCAGCGGAATGAGCGTGTGCTTGAGTATTTTTTTGTTTGTGCGATCAGAGCAGGTGACCAGGGGGTCTGCACCTACCAGGCAGTGTTTATAAATAGACGACAGTTGAGAAAAAACATGGTTTGCTCTAAAAAGGAAGGAATAGGCTCTGAGGTTGGATTAGCAGAAGGGATAGTTGTACTTTTCCCCTAACAGAGAAATGCACAAAATTCAACAAATAACAAATGGCCACGTAGTACACACGCAGCTAAGTCAGCTATGCTGTTTTTGTCCAATTCGTGTCGTGCTTAGCAGCAGTGTTGCCTCGCCTTTTAGTTCATCTAATTTACAGTTTCAGTTACATTTAGGGTATAGTCCTTCTTATTTAAACTAATAGTAATTCTACAAACCGGATGTGGGACTGCTTTGAAATTTAACTTCTGTCGGTTAGTGTCACTGTCATCTGGTTGTTTTAGTCCTAAGATTTACACATGCATCCTCTCTTTTTTGTTGCTTTCCGTTACACTTGCAACTCCGGCGTTGTGAGTTTTGGTTGCTTAGCTATTTGCATTGATGTCTTCATGGACCCTTTTCCTGCTATAATGCAGTCTGACACTAACCTAAATATTTTTTTCTATTCAGAGTTTCAGCCAACCACCTTGGCGGTTGTAGTTATATGCATTTGTTACTTCCCATAAATTACTGAAAATGTTTGTGTACAGAACGGAGTTAATTAAGCACTACAATTTTAAATTAACAACTGAATGTAGCTGCAGTGTGTATGTGGCCATTGTGTTTGTGAATTTTGTGCATTTTCTTTAGAAAGTCAACTTCCCTTCTGCTTCCAACCTCCGTCCTTTCTTCTTTTAGCAAACCATGTTTTTACTCAACTGTCATCTATTTATAAACACTGCCTGGTAGGTGCAGACCCCCTGGTCACCTGCTCTGATCGCACAAACAAAAAAATACTCAAGCACACGCTCATTCCGCTGCAGTGATGGTCTAGCTGTCTGAGCCCTGGGGACGGTGGCTGCTCTAATGATGGAGACTGAGGGGAAGACCTGCTGTGAGTGAATAATAGACCTGTCCAGACATATGCCATGTTCTCTGGACTGGTGATTCCAGCAGGGAAGGAGGCGGGGCTTATGATGCAGCTTTTTGATTGGTCTGTTTAGACGGTTGAGGAATATGCTAAAGTCAGGTGAAGGTGATGTCAAAGGTTTTCTATTAAGTATGTGATTTAAAATAAAAAATTTGATGTCCAACAACAAACATTGGTTTCATAAATGTTTGGGCACATCTTCTGTGTTGCTCTCCATTTGACTGATATTCATGTTCATGTACCTTCTAATTACTTCACCTATTTTGTTTAGTTTGATTTTATTTTATAGAGAACATTACAGGTTTCTATTGGCCATTTTTAAAAGACAAGCCCTTCAGTGTTTTGTTTTGTTTTGCTTTTTTCATGTTGCTTTGTTTTGCTTTTTCTTTTGTTTTTCGCTTTGTTTCATGTTGTGTTGTTTTGCTTTTTGTTTTGCTTTGTTTCATGTTGTGTTGTTTTGCTTTTTGTTTTGCTTTGTTTCATGTTGTGTTGTTTTGCTTTGTTTCATGTTGCTCTGTTTTGTGTTTTGCTTTGTTTCATTTTTCTTTTCTTTTCTTTTCTTTTTGGAAAGCATTGCAAGTTTTTATTGGCCATTTAAAAAAGGACATGTCTTTTAATGTTTTGTTTTGCATTTTGTGATTTTTCTGTTCTTTTTGCTTTGTTTTATTTTGTGTTTTTTTGTTGTTGTTGCTGTTTTGTTTTGCTTTGCTTTACTTTTTTTCCCCCTTTTTTCTTTCTTTTAGAAAACATTGCAAGTCTCTATTGACCATAAAAAACTCTTCAATATGTACCAGTCCAAATTTGTATTTCAGTATAAAAAATGAATAGCATTTGTAAGCCATTTCATTGGATCTTTTGAATGTGTCAAGCTTAAAGGTGGTCTGAAAAAACTTGTGGCATTTAAGTCTGTATAGATTTTCAAGGTCCCAGGCTTCAATTTTTAATGTGGTACGGGACTCCTGAGAGTGATTGATTGTTCACAGCAGCTAAAGTTCAAGCTCTTTGGGTTGGGGTAGAGAAATAGATCTGTAGGCATTTACCTTAACGCCCCTGTCAGTTTCAGCACCCTTCCTGGACTGCTGCCGTTAGCACTACATCACCCAGCGAGTGTCAGAGGAAGTAGGGCCCCTCACTGAGAGAAAATCACCTTGAGGGAGAGCTCTGGAGTTCACTGGAGATAAATCCTGTTGTGCGGGAGCCTGACTCACAGCGAGAGTCCACCCATAATGGCCTCCTTCCCACTCGGAGGAGATTAGTGTGAATCCGGGTGGCAGCGAGTGTTCTACAGTAGCTGCACTCATTCAAAACCACTCGCAGTGTAAACAATGATTTTGACCTATTTTTGAAGTTACGTTTGAAGTTTTGGGTTCCTAGCATAAGCATAATATTTCTCCAAAGAGTAATTCTTATCTGATAATCAACTCTCCCACCTGCTGTTTTGAATCGGAGAGGTCTAGTTTCCTCCTCCTGGATCAATGCTGGTAACTTTTCACTCATTTCAATGTAACATTTTAAGTCAGCTGCCTTTTTAAATATATGGAGTTTCACTTACTTTTTCCTTGATTTCTGCGATGTTTCTGTTTTTTTTTTTATACCTAATGGGCAACTACTGACATTTACATTTTTATAGGGTTATCAAAAGGTCCTTTAGAAATAATATCAGGAAAGTCAAACTCTGTGTGGTTAGATAAGTATCAAAAAAAATTGGACGCAATATAAAAAAGTCGATTGTCTTTTATTAGCAGTTTTCTTTGCTTGCTTTTTGCAGATCAAAATTTACGATTTCAGTAACCGCTTTTCTTTTACACTGCTAAAGGCTTTATTTGCACTTTTTGTTGCCGCTAAATCATGTCAGTTTAATTTCTGAGGTTTTATGTCATTTATATGTCTCAGTTTGGCGTGCTGTTGCAAAATTTGACTATTGGTTAGGCCAGCTTCCTCCTCGTCATATATTTCGCCATATTTTTGACACAAATCTAATGCATATGAAGTCCATTATTCATTTTAAGTTCATGTTGTTTTTTTCAGTGAGGTGTAACTGTCTTGGGTTGTATTTAGTGTAATTATTGTTTTGTCAAATGTCGTACTGATCACAACTAGTCAAGTCAAGGGTTAGTCATAAAGGGTTAGTTCACCCCCAAAATGAATGATTTGTCATTATTTACTCACAATCTTGTTTTTCATATCAAATGTTTTTTTTCTTATGTGAAACCCAAAATATGTTACTTCTGCTCTTGTTGCTCCCAGTTATTGTTATGTGAAAGAAGAAAACTACAGATGTAGTGGCTCAGATTCCCTATCTGCATAAATAAATAAAGAATCCTTTATAGCCGAGATTATGAAATATTTCAAGAACTGTTAGTTGCTTCCCATCGCTAGTCCCACATATAAATAGTTAAACATCTTTCAGCTCAAGTGGATACACATTCCCTGTAATAGATAAAAAGCCATTATATTTCACATTCAGTTAAGCTCATATTGTAAAACGCTTTGCATTACCCTTAAACGCTGTGATACATTTTTAAAGAAGTACTTAATTTAAAACTGTCAGACTCCAGCCATTCTGAACGCATGCCTCGGGTGGGTCGATGAATTTCTCAGTGCAATGCTTATTATTAATGTGGGCTTCGTAGCAAATGCACGCTAAAAATCTCTCTCGCTGACGATTAGATGGCTAAACCGTCTGCAATCTTTCTCTTTCTCACTCTTTACAGTATTGTCACGCACTTAAAACCGTCACAAATGACGAAGAAAAGCAAGGTGACCTGTTAGCCACACGCCAAGATGAATAAAAACATCAAATATGGGCTATGGCTATTGTAATTGAAATAGACTGCCACCCAAGCTTTTAGAAATCACTGCTATTTTTCAACCTATTCTGGGATCAGTATATAAAGACGGGGCCATCTTCATTTGGCGAGCAATCCAGGAGAATGTGGTCGTCAAAACGTCCCTCATTATGAGGCTGTACAGGTGATAAATATCACACAATGGGCCTTAAATTTGTACTCCACTGTTGTGTATTGACAGCGATTTGGAGTTGGAGCTCGCGGGAAGAATTGCATCCACGGAAACAGGCCTTAAGTGCCACTTAAAAAGCGCTGAATCATGGTCTCGTAATGAGGCTGCATCTGTTCGACTTTTAAAAAATGATTTCATACTGGCGAAATGGCATTGTGCTTTTATGGAGGGTTTTGTCGAGTGTAAATGCATGTTCATTGGGAGGGCAAACTCTGTGCGTGATATTAAGACTGTGAATCAAAGTTTAAATGTGTGTTTGTGTCTTCTCAGAGTTGGTGGATAGCTGCAAGGAGCGGAGATGTCAGTTTGACTGTGTGATCATGAGAAACGGGACGTCCTGTTTCTGTGGGGAAGGTTTCGAACTGGATGAGGACGGGAGGCGGTGTCGAGGTGAGGGTCGTTAACATTTGAACTCTGTTTGAAGAATTGGACTCTTTAGAAATGTCACTGAATTGAATTGTAGCACCTTAGAAACAGTTTTGACTTATTACAAGTAATAAAGGGAAAAAAAGTCCAATAAAATGCTTTCCAGAATGAAATCTTTCTATGAGCTCCTATGGAAAAAAGCAAATATTGGTGTAAGATCATATCCCTATACTCAGTGCCTGATGAAAGGTGCGAGCTATGCTAAGCTAGTAGGCTAAACTGTTAGCTACCTGACAATGTTTTCATTTGACTATATTTAGCTTTGGTAATGTGATATGTACATTGAAAAGTGTAATTAACATATTTTTGTGATTAAGAAAATGTTTTAAATTGATTTTCTATCATTCCTAATCAGATACTGAATAGATTACCCATAGAAATTAGTCTCAGAAGCATGTTTGTGATATCTTGTTAACCAAGAGTTTTTCTTAACTAGTTTGAGCTATGCTAAGCTAGTAGGCTACAGTAAGTTCATAAAAAGTTGCCTCAGCTGATATTATTTTGAGTTCTCTAGAAAAGCTAGCTGTCCAGTGCATGAACTCGAACCTCAGAGAAATCGTTGTTGATTTCATGATTAATTATGGTTATGTTAACCTAAACAGCAATTTACTCACCCTTCCCTCCCCAAACATGCATTTGCATATTCATGTTTCTTGATAGGTTGCTGCGAAATGGTGACATTAAGAGTTGGGTTTGCATATTTAGGCCATGTTTGAGCACATTTAGCATTTAATAAATAGCCCCGCTGTTGCCTACAGATCATGATGAATGCAGGGATTATGGGACATGCAGTCAAATCTGTACGAACACGCAAGGATCGTACAGATGCGCTTGCACAGATGGCTTCAGCCTGCAGGCCAACAGACGATCCTGCAAAGCCAAAACAGGTGAGTCCATTTATCATCCGTGTTAGTTCCAGTTCCAGTCCAAAAAAAAAAAAAAATGTATTAAGCAACATTATTAAAAGTATTTTACTTTGATCTTCAACTGTGCTTTAAAAGCACAAGTCTAAAAATAATTAAACCCATGCATAAATCAAATATTATCTCAAGTTAATGTACTAAGTGCTGGAGAGATGGACGACTGGTCTAAATCTGTAAGAGAGTAATAAACTCTGACAATAAACTGATTTTTTTGGCACATTGTTAGTGCTAGGGGGGTGCTGATTGGGTTTTAGGGTTTGCTAGGTTGTTGCTAAGGGTTTTTTGGGGGTAGTTGCTAAGACATTCATTAAGGGGTTTTGAGTGTTTTTAGAGCATTGCTAGCTGTTTACCATGCTATGTAAACAGCTAGCTTGTTTATTGTATAGTTTAGAATGGTTTTTAACACATTGCTCTGTTGTTTAAAGGGTGTACTGTGAAGTTGCTAGGGCATTCTGATGGGCTTTTGACACATTGCTACAGTATAGTTGCAGGGGATTCTGGGTAATTGTTAGCCGGTTGCCAGGGGGTTCTGAAAGATTTTTAGCTCATTGTTATGTGATTTGCTAGTATTCTGGATAGTTGCTCGTCAGTTCCTAAAGGTTCTGCTGAGTTTTTAGCACATTTCTATGTGACGTATTGGTATTTTGGGTAGCTTTAGCGCATTGCTACAGTATGTGGTCGTAGAGGTTCTGTGTAGGTGCTAACTTGTTGCTAAGTGATGGTTTTTAGAACATCACTAAGTGGTTTCGAGAGTGTTCTGAGTAGTTGTTAGCTATTTGCTAAAAAGTTCTGAGGGTTTTTTCACACATAGCTTATGTTTTTTGCTGGGGTTCTTGGTAATTGCTAGCCTAATGCTAAGGGATTCTGAGTGGTTTTTAATGCATTGCTATGGGGTGTTTTGGGAAGTTGCTGGTTGTTAAGGAGTTCTGAGGGAAATTTTAGCACACTGCTACAGAATGTGGTTGCTGGGGATTCTGGGAAGTTGCTAGACTGTTATTAAGGGTTCTGAGGGTTTTAACATATCCTATGTGACTTCAAGGACATTTTGAGTAGTTGTTAGCCAGTTGCTAAGAATTTCTTAAGGGTAGCACATTTTTACAATATGTGGTTGTTGGAGGTTCTGGGTAGTTGCTAGGCGTGCCTAAAATAGTTTTGGAGGTGTGTGTGTGTGTGTGGGGGGCGGGGGGGTGAATGCATTTCTAAGTATGGGTGTTGAAGGTTACACTTTAGTATGTTGTTTGCCTGGGGGTCTGCATTCCATTTGATTTTAGATTCTTGGTTGTTGCTAGCCTGCTGCCAAAGGGTTCTGTTTTTTTACATATTTATGTGTGGTTGTAAGTTGTTATAGGGTTGTTGAACATAATATTAACATTTACTATAGATAATTGTCTCTTAGCAAGAACCACTAGAAAATAAGTGTGCAATACTGAAAACAAGGAAAGGTCAACAAACTCCACACTTGACATTTCAATCAGCATTTAAATTATAGTCGTCTTTAACATCCTAAGAACAAGTCTGGACTAGATGGGTAAACACAATGCCCTCTGGAATGTTTGATTGAACAAGAAAACCTCAGTGGAGTAGCGCGGTCACAGTAGCGATCATCCGAGTGCGTTAGTATAGATGACACTGTCATTCTCTTGATGCGAGTGTCAGTTACACTTACTGTCATCAATATGCAAATGGCCGCCGGCGAGCTGGGCTATGACAGAGCCGTGGGAGAGATAAACAGGGGAGGCCTTAATGGAAAGTCAATCAGAGCCCATCCAGCCCGACCTGCGACTGTCTATCAAATTTAGAGATGATTACACGCTCAGAGTTAATTGCACTTCATGGTGTCTGTTTATTAGTGAGAGAAAAAAAACACAAGCCAATCACAAAGTTTACGTGTGCATAATACGTGTCGCAGCAATTAGACTATTTTCCTGTAGTGTGAGCTTCTTAATGAACCTGTTTTAATTTCTATATAACTAAGCAAATATATAAGTAAATATTTATAGACTCTGTGTTCATGTAACACATACATATTCATATTGTATATTGGTGTTTCTTCAACTACAAGCATTTTTATGTTCCAGGTGCAGGTTTTTGTGATAACTAGCTTTTTACTAACCAGTAGTTCTTTCTTTCTTTCTTTCGTTCGTTCTTTTCTTTTTTTTTTTTTTTTTTTTTTCCTTTTCTTTCTTTTTTTTCAATAGAAAGATTAGATAGTAGAAAGATAGATGTGTGTATTATTTATTGTGTTAAATTATACATTTTATTAATATTTCTAAAATACAATTAGTGTATTTGTATATATGCGAATGTGTGTGTATATATGATTAATTCATATGTCAATATTTCTTTTTTATGCCAATTTATTTATTTATTTATTTATTTTTATGGAGATTACATTTGTGGTTTCAGACAAAATAACTTAATTTGTATTATTTATTATCAAGGTTATTATTTAAATGTCTACAGTACCAAAATTTCCCAACATGAACATTTTGTTTAATGTAAATCATTTATTATAAATAGCTCTAATGACCGCTATGCATTTTGTGCTCCCTCTTTCAGATCCTGGTGATAAACCTCCGGTTCTGTTGACAACAAATATGAATTCTATATCAGTTGTTTACCTCAATGGATCATCTATGCCAAATCTCAAGTCCATGGAGACAAATGGGACTCAAATATTGGACTTTATTTATAGAGAAGAGTCACTCTGTTGGCTCTCAGTGGCCCAGGATACAGGTCAGCTGTGGTGTGCCCGCATGACCAAACTCAAAGGCTTTTCAGAAAAACACCAGATACGGATAGGTCAGAACCTACAAAGTAAGTATGCACGTCAAGTCTCGAAGCGCAAATTAAGGAACGTTTCGTAACTTTGATGATTAATTCAGAGCAAGTGCAAACTAATGTCCTTTGAAGTTTTTATGAACTTGAGTGTTGTGTTTAATGTCCATATAAATTGTCTCATTAGTCTCTTTTTTCACTTATTTTACCTCTTGAAGTGTTTAATGATCTGCTAATGAAGTGTTTAATGTCACAAGGTTAAATGAGTCAAGTGTGCATGTCAAGTTGGTGAATGTCAGTTGTTGCTTCTTTGAAGCATGCATGAATTATTAATTGTTTCTAACTACCAGATCCCAATTTACAAACTCTTATGTCCCATATTTAAAATTGAATGGTTTCTTCCATGTAGATGTGGAGCATATGGCCATCGACTGGTTGACAGGAAACTTCTACTTCGTAGACAGAGTGAATGACCGGATATTCGTGTGCAGCGAACAGGGAGATGCATGTGTCACCATCATCGACCTGGACATCCAGAACCCTAAAGGCCTAGCGCTGGATCCCATCATGGGGTACACTTGCTAACACAATCATTAGGTCCTTTCATTTGTACAGTGGGGAAAAAAAGTATTTAGTCAGCCACCAATTGTGCAAGTTCTCCCACTTAAAAAAAATGAGAGAGGCCTGTAATTTTCAACAAAGGTATACCTCAACTATGAGAGACAAAAATGAGAAAAAAAAATCCAGAAAAATCACATTGTAGGATTTTTAAAAATTTATTTGCAAATTATGGTGGAAAATAAGTATTTGGTCAATAACAAAATTTCATCTCAATACTTTGTTATATACCCTTTGTTGGCAATGACAGAGGTCAAACGTTTTCTGTAAGTCTTCACAAGGTTTTCACACACTGTTGCTGGTATTTTGGCCCATACCTCCATGCAGATCTCCTCTATAGGCGCTATGTTTTGTGCGTGCTGCCTGCGCCCCTCGGCCAACACGGATATTTTTCAACTCCATACAAAGATCTTTTTTCTTATGGCGGTTTGAGATTGTGGAGATGTGTATTTGAGGACCACTCTCAGGACCTTGAAATGGCATTCTTATAGACGAAGCCACTCCTGCGTTGCTCCTGGTTTGCGGTCGTGTTTGGGATAATTGTATGCGGAAAATTCCAGTAACGTTTCATCATTCAATGCCGTATGTTGTGCGAAGGCTTTTTTTTTTTTTTTTGAGTGTAATACCTAAAATCTTCGCGATACGGCCCCATTCTATTCTTCGTTCCACGGATCAGGCGTCCTGGCCCCAGGTTGCCTCGAAAAACAGCCCTTCAATATATGAGTTTCACACCTCCATGCTTCACTCAGTTAGGTATGGTTTGTGTCTTTGCCTGAGCAAATCAGCACTTACTCATCCTTCCAAACACGACAAGTTGAGTGTACCCAAACGTTCTTATTTTGTTGGTTCATCTGACTCCCCACCCCTAGGCATTCTCCCAACACTCTTCTGCATCATCAAATGCGCCTAGCACACTTTCAGGATTTTGAGTCCCACTGGAGCAGTGGGTATCGCTACTGATGGTAGCTTGTACTTGGTCGTTCCTACCCCGATCTTCTGCAGGTCATTCACTATGGTCCCCGTGTGCCGTCTCTGGGAGTTTTGTCACAGTTCTGTGATCATTTTGACCCCAGGGGTGAGATCTGTCTGTGAGCCCCCAGATCGATGAGGGCGTTATCCTTTGTGTTCTTTGGTTATGTCTTGCCCTTCTTCTCAATAATGCTCTCTCACTAGTTGATTTTCTTCTACACAATTAGCGCTTACCTATGCATGATTCAGTTCCTTCCACGCACATTGGTGCAGGTACATTTTAATTTATGGTGCCTGCCAGCTCTTTGGTCTCTGGCATGGCCCTGGGAGTTTGGAGTCCCGCGCACGTTTGAGGGTGTGAAAGCGTGTTAGTTCTATACTGACAACGAGTTAAATTCTAGATTCCTATAACACAGGTCACGTAGTGGAGGACGAGGTCATGGCCCCACGCCCTCTTAAAGAAGAAGTTACGGTTTTTTTTCGGTGAGAGCCCATGAAATCTGGCTGTTGCAGGGGACCCATCCCAATACTATTGTTTTACCCCGCGGAATTACTTCATATTAATTCTTTGATAAAATCCTACAATGTATTCTTCTTTTGTTAGATTTTTTTTTCTTGTCTCTTCATAGTTGAGGCCCCCCCCCCCTATTCCTTTTGAACTACCCTTTTTTGTATGAAAATTACAGCCGCCTCTCGTCATCTTTTAGTGGGAGAACTGGAAAAAGTGGTGGGACCCATGACTTAACGTATTCTCCCTCTTCTGCATCAACTGTCATGATTTTTTTCTTCCCCCTTTTTCCTATTGGTTTTATCGTTTCATAATGCATGTTTTGTTGTTAAAACTGTGCGGAGCTATATCTGGGTGAATAAAAATCTATTTGAAATATGCTGAACTACTACTCACGTAATAACTCAATGTCACCATCAGCTGTGATCGAACTCAGTTCTTAATGATATGATATGTGTAGGTGGCGCCGATAGCCTGTGGCAGTGCATTTGACACTTTTATAAAGCCGACTGTTTGTTGTGGGAGTCCGAGTTGATACCGATTCCACCTTCCCTACCCTCTCCCAACTGTCCTGTTACTCTGCACTATCTATCCTGAGTAGGCCAAAAGGCAAAATGAAATAACCAAAGAATGATATGTGTAGAATTTTGAGTCTGACTATCGTTTTATAATAGGTATCTTACTGATATTTTAGCCTCCCATACAAAATGGGTCTCCTTTTTTTTTCCCTTGCCAAATAGTATGTGAAAAAAAAATCTGGAAACTAGTGTATGTTTTGGTTATTATTATTATTATTAATAAGAATAACTAATTTAATAAATATTTTACACGGAATTTTTATACTTCAATGGTTATATATTATTATTAAAATTATTATTATGCTAAGTATCCTTTTTTTATGTCATGTCATTTAAATGTTGTTTACTCAATTTTAGAACTATAAATGTAAAATAAAGTAAAATCACAAGTATTAATTTAATTCTCATCATAAGCATAGTCATATTACAAGTGTTTACGATAATAGTAACTATTAATATGTCTGACGAGGATGATTTATTATTCGTATATTACTGGGACTAAAGTACCTTTTGATTTGATATGTTTGATGTGTGGACAATCTACATTTAATGGTACAAATTTAACTAAATACGATTTCAAGTAAGTAAGGATTTATTTATTCATTATTATTATACTTTAAAACATTAAAACAAACAAATAAAGTGATTTACATAAGGAAAATAAATAAATAAATACCCTCCTTGTTTAAAAGAATCATCAGTGAAAGATTTTTTTGTCATACTTTCATTACATGGTCACTAAAGTCTAAAGAACTGATAAAAGGTCAATAAAATGACCTTTTAGAATCCTCTCCAAACAAATAGTTCAAATAATTTGTTGACCTATGCAAAGATATTCAGCTATTTGTACTATTTAATAATATCATGCGTTAGAGGAGGCTCTTGTTTGTGAATTTTTCATAGGAGTGAAATAATCTCATTATTGATGTCGAGTCATCTATGTCTGTGACGGTGAGAAATCTTTGGTATCTGGTAAACATTCATTTGAGGCAGTGTGAGTTGTGCATGCTGTTGGGGCCGTTTGTCGCCTATTTCCGACGATGAGGACGCCGTTCTTCCTGTGCCAGAATCCTTTTTGTGCGGAGTCATCGTCAGTTCCCCCCGTACTATGTAACTGCCCCTTTCTTTCTTATTGTTCCCGCCCTGTCAGATGTGTGTAGTTATTAAAGAGACCGACATACATGCGGCCCATTCATCAGCTCGCCTGTCACAGTGCCTCGGTTTAAATTGCGCTGTTGTTACTGCAAGCGTCAGCGCTGCACAATATTAGAGAATGAGAAAATAATAATGGGTATGTGTGGATCGATAATTAAATCTTATAAATGGCCTGGACTTTTTATTTCAGTTACATCGGATAGTAGATTACCGGTTTTAAAAGCTCTGTTCTTGCCCTCCCCCCACAGCAAACAGTTTTCACGGATTCATGGGACGGTAGCCAAGGGGAACGCTTTCTTTGCAATATGGAGGCACACGAACCAGGATAGTAGAGTATAAATACTGACAGCCGACTGCCGTGGACATTGGGACTTGGTGAGAAGCTGTGATGTTTACTGGGCAGACGCTTTCTGGATTGTATCGAAGTGTGGATACAAATGGCCTAAGAAAGACACTACGATCACCCAAGGAAGCTCTGGTAGACGTGCTAAT
The DNA here is from genome assembly GCA_018155175.1 of Sinocyclocheilus anophthalmus. Classification (NCBI taxonomy): domain Eukaryota; kingdom Metazoa; phylum Chordata; class Actinopteri; order Cypriniformes; family Cyprinidae; genus Sinocyclocheilus; species Sinocyclocheilus anophthalmus. The sequence continues at coordinate 17,516 of JADLZN010007553.1, forward strand.
CTCGGTTGCGTTTCTTGAACCCCATGATCTTCATAGCGAAAAAAGACAAAGTACTACCCCCTGAAATTGCATAACCTGTACCTGTGGTATAGGTACCTACATTTGGTTTTGAACAAAGTATGAAGTATTGTAAAAGACTTAGTCTGACCCCCCAATATGGGTAGTATGAATGAAATTCGAACATACTATGTCTGCCATGTTGTCACCGTCAAGTGACCTACCAGTTACATCGCTTCACTGCCATTTACTCCTCTCCCATAGCTTCATTGAATAATAGAGTGTCCATTGAATGCGCAATCCAGAATCTCTGCAGAAGTAGTAGGTCATCGGGGTAATTTTCATCTACATTTTTTTAAATATTAGTTTTCACATTTCTGACATACTACACGTGGCATACTTTTTTCAAATACTATCATTTTGAACATACTACTTTTTTGGCCCACTGTTTTTTGAAAACTATGAATGTTGGCATACTGTTAATATTGGCATTCATACTACTCTTTTGGCTTACTTTTTGTTTTAATAATATGAATTCGGCCATGCTTCTTTTTGGCATTCTATTTTTTGATTACTAATGAATTCGGACATGCTGTTCTTTTGGAGTTTCAAGGCACGGACTTCAGACGTACTGTACTCGGCTTATGTTTCAAATACTTGTGAATCAGCCATCTACTTTGTTGGCAAACTGTTTTTGGAAAAAAAAAAAAAAAAAAAAAAAAAACTACGAAATATTGGCATACAGTTAATATTGGCGTGCATACTACTCTTTTGTCTTACTTTTTTAAGTAACGAATTTGGACATACTACTTTTTTGGCGTACTATGTTTTTGAATACTATGAATTTGGACTTGCTGCTCTTTTGGGGTACTAGGTAAATTCGGACTATAGCCTACTTTGCATGATTTTTTCTTTTCTTTTCAAATACTATGAATTTGGACATACTACTTTTTTGGCACACTGTTTTTCAAAAACTATGAATTTTGGCATACATTTTTCTCTTTTGGCTTTCTTTTTTTATAACATGAATTAGGAAACTACTTTTTTGACATACTACTTTTGAATACTATGAATTCAAACACTCAACTCCGCACCCCTTATCGCGAACACTGTTGTTCCGCAAACTATGAATGTTTTTTTTTTTGATGTTTCTTAACTCGTTAACGTATTTTTTTTTGCCATACATTAATACACGCCCCTGGGTCATTACTGTTTTTCACACAATTCGGAAATACCTAACGTGTGTGTGTGCTGAGTGTTCTTTTAGCCATAACAGACTGAGAAGCACTGGAAATTCGGCATAGGCCGCATCACCACATACAGAGGTGTGCCATTTGCATGTGATCCCCCCCACCTCAACTACATAGGTGTTGGATAATGCCTTGTTATGCTTGGTGCAGACCAGCATATGAAAGCCTACGTATCCACGGCCAAAGATTGGTGACCTCATCATCTACCCATGCTATCCTAAATACGTAGAAGTATTTGTTCGTTTTAATTTATTATCCAGCTGCCTTACATAGTTGACAGCAAGCTCTGTGATAAATTTGCTCCTTGAATATCTTAAAGCAGTTTAGTTGAGGCGATATAATAGTTTGGTTCTTTCTCTCACTCATTCCCTGACCCCACAGGCCCTTAATATTGTATGGGTGATGCACAACAACTTTAACTAGTTCCCCCAAACCTCAGTATAAAGTGTTTTAGCCCATATGTCATAGACTGGTGTCCAATTGGGCACTGTCACTATCCTGTCGCCTTTTTCTCACAACACAAGCGAGACCCCACCTTATAGCAGCATTGTGTTGGTATCAGCATTATGAGACATCTTGTGGTGGTTAACTTATTATCTCTGATGCGATACTTTTAAGAAAAGAGTTTGTGATCAACCCCATACCCGATACCCGTTTGGAAAGTGCTTTCCCACCCCCCCCCCGTGTCGCCGGTGTTAATGGTACATGATTGTGTTGGGTTCCCTTGCCTTTGTGTGTTTATTATATGATTTGTACGATATTTATGAGTTATAATAATATTATATTATTATTATATATATATATAATATACATACTGTATTATATAATTTTTCTTTTTTTTTTTTACATTTTATTTATCAACATTGTTTCATCTATAATTTTTTTTTTTTTTTTTGTCTTTTTTGTTACATTTACATTATGCAACATCCAAGTCAAACGTACTGCTTAGTGTTTAAGTTTCAAGTGTTTTACAGTGGCTTTTGTATCTGTGCAAAAGGCCTTGTTGGTTTGAATTGAACCCCTGCAGTAGTGTGTTGTGGTACTAGTCCGAATTCAAATATATTTGGTTCGTAAAACAAACTTTCCTGCCATATATGTTTCCGTAACCCCAATTTCGTCTCCTATCAGTTGGAATTCCTCCTTTTACCTTGAGAACACGTTAGGTTGGTTCAACATCGACCCCCTTTTCTCAAGCGCAAACACTGTATACATCCCCAAGCCACGTATTATCTATGCCACATCAACAAGTCAAACACCCAACTTTGCGCTTTAGCTTTTCTTGAAATATACAATTGTGCCTGTTTTCCCCCCCCCCTGTGGTATTTTGTGTATTCACTAAGCCGGTTAGTCGTTATTACCTTTGAAAGTTGGCGTCTTAGAACACTGTTGTTTTTTTTTAAATGTCGGTCCATTATGACGCTATGTTTAAAGATCATTATTTGTGCCCCCTCTGTATTGGCTTGTAATACACGACATCTCTTTGTTGACATGCTTCTAATGTCAAAAAAACATCATTGTTTTTCTATAGCCTAGTTGTACCTATTGTAGCGCTCCCCTCTATGCCCCGGACTCCTCTCTCAAACACAGCGTTTTGGCATGTTCAACGCCCCCTCCTTGCAAGCCAGTTCTTGATTTGATGGAAGCTGTTATCCCAGGCATTTGGGATTAGGAGACCCTACAATGCACTAGTCGGAAATTGTGAACACCCCATAGCCACCCCATATTAGCGCTCCCCGCCCCGAGCCACTCTAGCTGTCAAAGTCACTATATTATCAAGGACAGTTAATTAATTGTCGTTGTTTACCATCAGTCCAAAGCCCGATACCTACGGCAACAGCATGTTAAGACCACTCAGTTTGATGATTGCAGTGTTACACAAGTTCCTCGATTTTTGGTTCAAGACTAGCTGACGTCTACTGATTTCTGAGGCGCAGTTCACTTCCTGTCGATTGACCCTTGTTCCCGTCACATTCACTTTTAATTTCACACGAAGCCGTTACTCTGCGCTCTCCGACTCATATAAAACTCCGTCATTTGAACCAGACCCCAAAATAGCATCAATATTTAAAATCCCCGGAACATAACTCATCTAAGCACAGCACATTTGCGATCGTTGCACCAATTGTTCTTGCAATTAGTCCCCTTGAAAGTAGCACTTGGCACAGCCTATGCCTTTGTACTCTCCTAGGGTCAAAAAAAACGACCAGCTTTACATAAAAGTGCGTTGAACACATCTCGAACATCTGGGTTGTGCTGTTTCTGCTTGTACCTAATACATTACCAATTGCCCATTCCTAATGGCATATCTTCAGGAAGGTCCAACATAAAGTGCTCTTTGTTTTCGCACTGCAAGACACAGCGCCTCCGACATGGCTGCATTTACTATACATCTACTGCTGTTCTCTGCACTTAACACCGCCTTCTTAGTTGCTGGTCATTGGGCGTGCATTAGCAATCTTTTTCCACATTTAGTGCTGTAGATCATTGTCCGGGTTGTTGGTCCTAGAACGAGGGCGTTCTAGGTAGGGGTTTGTATCTGTCTAAACTTTGTACAGACATCTCTTTGGATTTGAGATTTGTTCTGGCACACTTTAAAGATCTTCTTATGTGCACCCATATATGCTGAACCTCCAAATGAGATAAAACACACTGACAACGCAGGATGCCCCCTTCTACTTATTTTAGGCGCAAAGGGTTTATGGCCCACTCCCCTTGGTTGTGACCGCTAAGCCACACCATATAGTTTTTGTTGTGCTAATTAACTCTGACTCACCCTTGTATGCTTGTCACACTAGCTATCTTTTGGTATCTAGGTTGACTACCCAGTAACTAGAAAACATACACCTACCTATGATTATGAAGCGGTTTTTCTTTTGCTCACAAATATGTGTATCCATTTGGTCTTTACTAACAATAAACAACCCACAAACATACTATAATCAATATCGATTGCAATCTTTTTACCAACCGTATTATCTCACATGGAAAGTATTTAACCTATTTTTGTTCGTTATTCATCCGTGTCTGTGTGGCTGGCACGCACTGTCTCGCTATGGTTCTGGACTGCTTGTAGCATCTGTCTATTGACAGCTTGTTAAAGCCTACAGCAGAAATTATCCCCGTTTCTAAATGCTTCCTAACCGAGACACTCTAAAGGTCCTTGTGTGTTTGGACACGACGTGCGACGCCTGCCGTGATGGCAGAGACATTTTTCATTTCGGTGTTTGAACATCCCTTTCTGTAATAACTCTGAATAGAAAACCCGTGTAATTGTATCTCCATGAAAACATTCTAACCCTATCCACTTAAATTCCACCACCTATAGCAGTGCACCTACTGCTTTCACATTATCCCAACCTCATCTGCTCTCTAACCCACTGGTCGATGCGTTGTTCGGCTCGGTATCTGATATGCAGCTGATTGATTTTCATAGTATATGTCGACCTGCCCCAGACATTTGTAGCACATTTCACCCGAAAATCTCAAGCTTTGCCACTCACGAAATACAACTATTCAATATCCACGCCTCAGTAACAACTCTGTGTTAAATGGTATTACCAATTTTCACACATTACAGTTCTACCGTATTTATTTTGTTTACTTAAAGCAGTGACACTAGCACACTAGTTAGACTTCATTCAAAAACAATTTGCTCAACTCCACCACTGTTGGATTTGAGGTTGGCACAAACAGCTAATATTTAATCCCACTGTAGTACTAATAGTTTCTTAAATCATGTTGTTATAGCCTAGACCAGATCGCCGTCCGTTACGCCATCAACTTTCGGGCCAGACACTAAACTAGACATCTCCCCCTCTCACTTGGAAACCACAAGGAGTGCACCCAAACTGTGGTCGTTCTGTACAATTCGTCAACGTCGTTTGATGTTTCTGCATGCGTTTAGTGACTGTGTTCCTTGACACTTGTGGGATACCCTAGTCCATCTCCCTGTCTCATTCTAATGTATCAGATCCCTTATTAGTTCTTAGGCGTTGCATCGCATTTCGCAGTGTTGTTTTGATACTGGACCAGATTGCAGCCACGGCCTTATTCTCACTTACAACTTCTTCTGTGTGCTTTTTTACTCGCTGATTTGGGTCATCATTTGTAATGTTGAGGCTCCTGCAAGGCTCTTTAGCATATTCCCGGTGAATCTACGCGAGGCCATATTGGGTCATGTTATACAATAGTTCCTTGCGGCACTGACAAGATACCTGTAACTATGACCCCTCTACTCTACTCATTGTTCACAGTCAGCTTTCTCCTTTTTTTTTCTATGACAATTCTAACCAGATGCCTGCAGATTTCGATACGACGGTAATTTGTAGCACAGATGTGACATCAAAGATCCCTGCATATTTCAACTGGTGTCTGTCAGGGCTACTGTTTATTCACCGAATGTTACATCGGCTCTATAGCTGGATGGATTAAAGAAGCAAATTTAAGCAGACGTATTTGTGTCGTGTTCAGAATTAAGTCAAAGAGGTGCCGCGCTCTTTTATTTTGTCATTAGAGATGTATTTTTTCTTCCCCAATCCCTCTGCGTTTTCTTTTCTTAGTGCCAGCCCCCCGCTGGAACTGTCCGTATTCGAACTCTTTGAAGGCATACTTTGTCGCGACATGCCTCTTCTGAACCTCGCCCTGACTAGATGAGCCGAGGTGTCACATATTCGGCTCAAATCGTTTTAAACAACAGATATGTTGACACAAACCACATATTTTTCACTCCTTTGGGAACGGGTCATGGATTGTGTCGGGGTTATCTAAGCATTGGCCACATTCTCCTCCTATGGTAAACTGTGTTGGAGTGCCGGCCACAATGCAATCTGGAACGGACTCAGATACTACACATAGGTGACTACCTTTCACAGGCTTTTTTTTGTGATTGTTATTGAGATTCTACTTAAATGTAGTTTATATTTATTGTGTCTTTTCCGTTTCTGTAAGAAAGTTAATTAATCAGTTCTGCATGTGTATAACATATTGTCATTGTTTTCTTGTATGCCGTGTTACAGCTTTTAACAATTATATACCGATAGAAATTTGTCCCGTACTTATGTGACTGTTGGCCACCGACTTAAAGACACAACAACGCCAAAACCGGCTCCCAATATTATCTGGAAAACTGCTAAAAGGAGTCTACGCTGTGTGTGTTTTCTTTTTGGACGATTGAAGATTTGTACCAGATTCTGTAAACTCTACATTATTAGATTAGTATCAATGCTAAACCCATTTCACTTTATTTAGTTTATAAATAATACAGTTATAGCTAATGTGGTTACTATCGAAAAAGTTTTCTTCCTCTTGTCTTACGCTCCCCCCCTCCCCCTCTTTTTCTCGTTTTCTTTTTTTTTCCCCTTTTGGTTCTTCTTCTTTGTCCCCCTCCTTTCTTTATCGTGTTCCCCTCTTTGTCCCCCCCTTTTCCCCCCCCTCTATCTTTTTTGCGTTTTCCCCTTTTTCTTGTTCCTTTCTTTTGCCCTTTTTTTTTCTCCCCTCCCCTTTCTCTTTCCCCCCCCCCTCCTTTTTCTTCCCTTTTTTCCTTTTTTTTTTTTTTTTTTTTTTTTTTTTTTTTTTTTTTTTTTTTTTTTTTTTTTTTCATTTTCTTTTTTTTTTTTTTTTTTTTTTTTTTTTTCCCCCCTCCTTCTCTTGCCCTTAAAGTAAAATACAGAAAATACTAGTTTGTTCCTGTAAGAGGAAAGCGTCGACTTTGCTGAACATCGCAAGTAGTGAGGAATAAGTTTCCTGTGCTTAAGATGTTTTAATCTTGGTGTTGTATACTTTAATGAATCTGGACCCCTATCACATTGAAGGGGATTGACATCACATTATGCATCCTGTTTAAAAACATTGACAGAAACAGTGGGCTAAACTTCAGTCCCTTCCACATTTTTATCGATTTAGCCATATTATGATTGGCTCGAATATGTGGGTTGTTGAATATATTACGTTGTGTGTCTTTTAAAAAGTCATATAAAGCTTCTATATATTATCACCTTGGTCATACAGGAGGTGCCCCCAAACCTGTCCTGGTCCAAACACACCATCTGAACCAACTAATTTGATCGAGAGGCAGAACCTTGATATTATTACAGATTCAGGTTGTTTAATCAGGGTTGGAAGTCTGAATGACTGTAGGCAAGGGATGCTCCTCCAGGAATCAGGATGCAACCCACCACGATATTATTAACAATTATCACTATGTTTCACCTGTAAAATACCTTTGTCAGCTATATTATAACATAATTTTATTTGGGAACATTGATCAAAACAAGTAGTTATACATGTTCGTGAATGGATGACCCAGCCTCTATCCACCATAACTAATGTTTCTATTACTTGTCAAAATGGTACGCCGAGTCAAAGGGATTTCCAATCAATGGCTTATTAATACAATAGAAACATTCAATTAAGCGTTAATACACAGCGTCCATAATGCCAAAAATTGAAATTAATATACCACAAGATACCAAAAACAAAGCAAAAAATGCAATGTAACAATTGTTTTTTAGATTTTGTCATGTGTTGTAAAGTGATGTTTTTGGGCGAGGATGTCTTATCTGTCGTGCAACTAATGTCCCATTTTAATTCATCTGTCAGTTAGCTGACTAAGTTGTACTGATAGAACCCCCAACTCAATCAACATCTGGTAGAAAACACTGCCACATGTCGCCAAAACATCCAGACTCTTCGTACCAGGAACAATAGTCCAGAATATTTTTGTGTCCATGTCAAAAGGCACCACCATTTAAATCCCATATCAAATGGACCAATGATGGGGTGTCCTTCACCAAATAAAGAGACCTTCAAAGCATACAAATACCTGTCTTAAAACTATTAGCACCAATCCATAACAAGGCCATACTACATACTATGTACCATCTCCTGCAAAACTCACCACCCGCCACAACGCTACACTTTATATATGAAAACAAAATCAACCTCCTTCTTCTGACTTGGGCTTGAATGCCACATCATTTTCCCAACCAGCGACCACAGCCACAATGGTGCTCTAGGCACAGCCTGGCGAGGGGCCTGCTATGCCCTTGTAACATCACCTCTAACAAATCGGTACCAGTACCATTAAGTCAATTCTTTTTCGTTTACGCTATTCCACCTTACACACATCTAGCATCGTCAGTGTCTTGCGCTTGACATCCTTGTCGATCTTAATTTTATCCTTTACTAGAGTTAGACTGGGAGAAACTGGGTTGGGCTTTCTGATGGGTAATCTAATATGTTCAGGTCATACTAGACGGGAGAGGTTATTATGTGAGCCTGTATAGTGATGTGAATAAGTCTAGTGTCCGCATTCGTCTTCATGACTACCCCCTGCAGGTCCCCATCAATTTTGGATCATCTTCTTGTTCACCGCTTTGTTTTTTGCTTTAGTTCATTGTATATGCTCCCACTAAGTCAAAGAATGAGAAAGAACCAAATTGCCTATCACAGCCCGATCGTCCAGAGAGACCCAGTTATCCATAGCCGTCCCAAATGACTACAGCCCATTGATCTCCCCTGCTTCAAGCATTGATGTAAATTACAGGGAGTGCGAGAAACTTTATTCTCCCCAGTTTAAACACAGAAAAACCGAACAGTCATTGCATTGGAAACCTAAAAGATGAAGTAGTTCTCAAAGGGGATGTTCTTAACCTTGACTCCTTTACGGGTCTACATCAACCTCAAAAATACGATGTCGGAATCTTGGCTGTTGATTCTGCGGAGACAGGACCTTAGTTCCAGTTAGTCAGTCAAAGCTGTTAACTGAGACTCGCAGTCTTATAACTCAACCTCAATATTTTTCTGCATAGAAGTATGAGTTTTGTTCCAGTAAAGACTTGGAGTAAAAATTTGGTCGGCCTTTATCCCCAGGCATGTTTGTGTGGATATGTAATGGCTCCCATCACCGCTTCACCAAGAAGGATCTCATTTAGATTCTTGTGCTTCGCCAGCCCTCATGCTCAGACGCTGCTGCTAATGATATTGACTAAGTATTACCAAGACACACTGAGCATTATTACACCAGTCCTCAGGTCCAGCCCCTCTTGTCCACACGGTTCTTTTCCAGTTGATATGTCTAGATTGATTAATTCGCACGTAATCTCTTTACTTCGTTTATATATGCACTTCGCAATGGCTTACGGACCTAAATTTATATAGCAGATATGCTTAGTACTGAATATAAACGCGTATTCAGCCACGTCATGTTATTAGATTAGGCGTAGAGTCAGTTAGAAAACCGAGGGTCAGGTTCTCACCATCCCAAACTCATTCAAGGGGTGAGGTGTCATGTCTCTACCCGTTAACTCATGCCCTACCCGCCCGCCAGTGGTCACTCAGCTTCATGTAAGCGATGCATATTGGCTTAATCACCATTAGTAACAGTTAACATGCAGACTCAAAACTCATCGTGAGCCGCGGCATTATTTTGACTATGAGCCCACTAGTGACGAGGTCGTATAATACCGCCCCCTTCCGTCCCCTTCTCTTGCACTATTCCTACCTTATGTATAATCTCGTCTCGTAAATTCATTTTTAAACCTCTTTATCTAATTCTAAAATTTTTGTTCTCTCTATAAGTTTTAAATTCCTGTTTGTATGTGTGTTATGTGTTTTATTTTATTTATGGTTAAAGCACGTTGATTTTAATTCTATTACCAGGTGGTGCAGTTATTATTAGTCGTGTATACACACAATAAATTTGTGCCACTGCGCCTGTGGTAGTGGTAAGGAAGAGAAATGCCTTCTACCCCTCATGGTTATACAAGGAGGTCATGTACTGCCCAGTAACTTGGAGATCATCCTGGATACATGGGGACCCCCGTCACAGACATTTTGGTGTTTTTTTTTTTATCTCACACGAGTTAGCCTGACATGGAGCACTTAGGTCTGTGGGCCCATGTCGCCTCGCGGCAAAGACTTTTTGCAATTATCGGCATTTTATTGGGTTGATGTTGCTTCTAGCGGTCGTGGGATGCGCCCCTAGCCACTGGACTTTTGCCACATTCCAAAACCAGGCATAGGCCCCCCTCCCCCGCACCCCCCCCCTCCCCAACCCGGTACACCTCGTTTGGTTCGGATATATTTATTTTTCTCTATTATAGTGCCTAGATCTCACGATCGGAGGTCCCCAGACCGATTTCACTTTTTTATATATTAGTGTATTATTAATTTTTTTTTTTTTTTTCTCACTTCGTAATTTGGTATGAGATGTATTATTCTTGTTTACCTATCATGGGTGACTACTAAAAAGGATACCAGTTTATGTCTTCCACTTCACCTCCTATATGAGTATTTACTGTCCAAGCACTCATATTATGCCACATACAGTAGTCAAATTTGATATTTTGTAGTGTGCCATCTATATAACGTTCATAGCAACGTTTTGTCTAGGACAACTTATTCGTTTTGTTTTTTAGGCACACACTGGATGAAAGGTCGAGTTATAGTATATTCTATATTTTATATATATATATACTATATAATATACCCTATATAACGTAGTATAATTATTATCTCCTCGCACTTATGCCCCCACACACTTATAGGGTGCTACGTTGGGATTCTTTCGCATTTATTTGATTGGTAGCTTTTAATTCTTTTTTTTTTGAGCCACGAAACACAGCACCGCACTAACTTTCAAATTAGCATTAGCCAGTTTTACACAAAAGAGACTAATGGAAGTTTGCCTGTACAATATTGTAGTGTTTACATTTGACATTAAGGTTTGACCTCAAACGCAAAGTATGGAATATTAGGTTCATTCTGACCACCCAAGGTTAAAGCCTCTGTGTTGTGTTGTGCTATGTTGTCCTTACCTTACACAGTGTGTGAGTTTTGCTCATTATGAGTTACGAATTTGGGGTGTTTATGAGCACCCCCCCCCGACCTGCATTTTTCCTTGCTGTAGTCGTGATAACCCCGTTTTATTCATTTATCACTTTACAATCCATGATTGAAACACACGTAGGTTAAATTTGCTATTAGCATTAGCATACTTGTAAATGTGCGTATCACACTTAAACTGTCGGGATTAAGGATCTGAGAGATAATGGGAGTACATATTATCACGGTCTTAATCACCCCCAGACCCACAACACAGGTGTGGTTTCTCCCTTTAATTCCAATTACACCAGGAACGAGCAGCTGTTTGACACTATTTGTAGATGAAGTAGACCGGCCCCAGCCGGGGCACGAAAAAGCAAGACAGGAGCTAAATGCTAGGGAAATTGGAGATTGAAAGGTCAGCGTGGAGTCCCATATGACAATCAGGCACTAAGATCTTGTAGGGACAGCCGAATTAATGATCAAAATAAGGACCAAACGCAGAACTCAGATAACATGCGCTGCGTGTCATATTGAGTATCTGTACAGACAGCTCCAGAGAGAATCTGACAATCACGCCCCATCCCAGAAGGTTGCCGGTAACTTTTGGGTGATCCACTTTGGTCCCCTCGTTGGAGCCCCCGGTATGTCGCAATCGATGTGAGGACGGGGAACCACCTATGGGATGGGGGGACGGCAGACACGAGTGGTGCATTTCTTATGTGGGTCCCTGCTTTCGTCCCGTATACGAAGGATTTGTGATTTTGGATGTATATGGGATGATCGATCAGGAGGTGCGTTACGGCTTCTCTAGGGTCTCCTTTGGCCGATTAAGGACGATTAGCCAGGTGGGAACCAGCCCGACAGCCATAATGGAAACGGCCCACTTGTGAGACGGCCCATGATCTTTAGGTTTAGCGCTGTAGGTAGGCGACGATGGGGGAGTGCGGCCGTTCCGGAACTCCCAGTGGGCTTTTTTGCGAGTCACCAGGCTGCGCCTGAGAAGCAGAAGAAGCATCGTGCGTGGGAGGAGCGCCGAGGCACGGAGACCCGGACTAGCCAGATGTATTGCTCCACGGGGCTCGGCCGCGGTGCTCAAAGCATCCGGGGGGCCAGGGTGGAACCGAGGGCTATGGTGACCAAGGCGGAGATCCGGAGATCCGCTGCAGAGCTGGAGCGACTGAGGACCAAAGTAGAGCTGGCTGGAGGAAGGAGCCATAAGGAGCTCGGTTGTTGGATGGTATTGCGAGAGGTTGCAGCCGCAGGAGCGGACTCACTGAGGTCCTGCTGATTGGCTGGGTTGACGACCAGCTCCGACAATGGTTGTGGACTTCAATTATATTCGGACGAGGAGCCTCGGTGGAGCGTGGTATCGACGGCGGTGACTAGTCCGTGATGTGGAACTTTGCGTATGCTAGGAGATCCTCGCGTAGCCCCTCTCCCCCCCCCCGGGAGAGAGCCCCCGGGCCCTCTCACCGCAGCGCCCCCCCCCCTCAGATCCCGTCCCTCTCCCTCTCTCTCCCTCTTGCCCTGTCGTAGAGTCGTGGTCCCTCGAGTGCCCTGGTGGATGGTGGAGGTGAGGACAATCCAGCCATGGCGACCGCTGGATTGGCTGCAGCCGCCGTCCGGCCCCCCCCACCCATCCAGCACCCCGCTATAGACCACTGGAGCGCCCACCACCCCCGCAGCCGGCCGCTCCGCCGCAACTCACACACGGCGACGCTGCCAGTACGCCCACCTGCTGGTGGAGTTGATTTTTTTTTTGTTTTAGGCAGATTAGAGAGAACAAGAATGTCAGAAACGGTTATTGCGTGACCCCCGTGGCCCGGCCCCCCACCGCACGTGAGCCGTCTTTGGGCCTTGTCTTCTCGTTAGGCAGCCGTTTAGCATCATCGGGTCTTTGATCACGAGCCTAATACTTGGGTATATGTGCCACCCCGGATCATTTTCTTATATTAGCTTGTGCTGTGCCCCCTCAGGGCCCCCTGTCGACGGCGACCAGCGGGGATGAAGGAGAGAACGCACCTGACGGGCGGACACCAACCATCGGCTTCCAGCTCAGGATTCCCAGTCTCACGTGAAGATTCCCATCTAAGTCGCCAGCTAGCACCAGATGTATTTTCTAGCTCCCCTCAGCACGCGGTTTCCTGCAGGGGTGGAGCTTCCACTCGCCGCTATCACCAGTCCATGAGCTTTCTCCATCGCGATGGGTTTATTTTGCAGCCATGTCCTTTTCACTGCTATTATTTGTTTGTCCTGTAGGGGCCTTGGCTCGACTTATGCACGGCGCGATCCTAAAGCCTCAGTCGCTCGGCGCATGCGCTGGTCGTAGATCGCGGCGGGAATTGAGCTCTCATCATCGGTGGGCTCGGCGCTTAGTGCCACACAGCCGTGCTGGGCAGATGGTTGGGCTGGACGGGCTCTGGTTCAGGGATTGGACTCTGGCGATCGGTTCGGCGCCAGAATCACCCAACAAATGTGGCAAAATCCACTCGGAGGACATCTTCAGCCATATCACGGCAGCGCTGGACACGCCTAGTTATTTTAAGTGCTTTACACTTGTGCATAGATATGCCAACCGAGCGCGTCGTCCGTCGGTAGCTTGTGGTGTTAGATAGCAGGGGGAACAGTTGGTTATGGGTCCCTCGAGAGGATCGCTCCCCCCTGCTCCTCGCTAGAAGGGAAACTTCGGCGGACGAGAGGATCCATAAGGGACACAACGGTAAAAACAGACATGGGTGACACACGGGGGGAACAAACACGGGGGGGATTAGACACAACGGACGTTGTTACTGTTAGGTCGGGTCTTGTTACACTACCCACTGCGCCTGGAAGGACAAGAGAACCGTGGGTAGTACAATTCAATCGTCTTTTTTAACTTACTTCATGAACTAACATCAAAGGCGGTTAATCAATACAGGATTACGGATTCTGCACATGTAAAGAAGACAGTAGACCCGATGACACAGCGGAGCATACCAAAGACAGGAGCTTAAGCTAGGGTAATTGAAGAACTAACACAGGGGGATCCATATGAACATCATACTAAAAGCACCCCCCGGACAGGAACAACCCCGCTACCCAAATAACAGACAAACTAGACACAGAAACAGGGGCAAAACCGGGCAAAAACACGCACCCCCCCCCCTCACAGACAGTCCAGATCCACTGACAACTGCTCAATACAGCTCGACTAACTGACATTTGTGTCACCCCCACCCAACCACCTACCCCCCCTAGGTGGTATGACTATTGACATCAACCAAAATATGACCTAAACCCAACTTTCTCCCTCCATGTTTACCACACCCGATTTTATTGACTAGGTTTTGCTTTCCTAATATACATCATATTTAGCCGTCTTTTATATCTTAGCATTTGTGTTATTGTAGATATGTTAGTATTTTGGTTTTTATTATCTTTTGCTGTGTGTTGAAAGATTGTTCCATTCTAATACATTTAATTGCTCCAAAACATTGAAGCAAACACGCGACTAGAATCTGATTACCATGTCCCGCCTGTTGCAAAGGACTAATGAAGGTTGTCAATCCCCCCTAAGTATCGACAAAGAGAATTTTGTTCCAGTATTTACCTTGACCCCTATTTCTTTTTATCTTTGTTTTTCTTTGACCAACTCACATTTACCTCGCGTGCTGTTGTATGTACAGTAGCTTTTGTTTCTGCTCTGCGTGAAAACCATTCTAGTAAAATGCACTATTGATCATGAGGTTGTGCTGTATACCCGGTGGTTTAATAGTTTTTTAGAAAAATTTAAACCATTAGGGTTTTTTGGACTGTATGTAAGACTGGAATTTCCAGTGCTATTTCAGGATATTCCACAATTGCAGCGCCACCCTTTCGATTTTTTTTTTTATTCTTTTTTGACCTTTACCCTAGTACTCACAGGCAGGGAATCTCCCACGGCATGCAGACCATGAGCACACGGACGACATAAGTGTGGTGGACTGCTCGAATATCTGTCTCATGAAGCCAACCAACTTACAAATCACGGCACTATGTGCGCTGCCGGACCGCGCCACGTCCGTTCGTCCCAGCGCCGGAAGTCAATGTCATAAACGAGTGTTCGGGTCTACACAAAAAACAAAACATCTCTCTTTTCTTTGTCTCTTCATCCTGTAGCGCCACCAGGTGTCTGATTAGCTCTGGGCCCATGACGGGTCTTGAAGTAGTGGTTAGAGGGGATTCCAAGGATGAGGTGCGCATGATCTGAACCGTATATTCATGATGTGATGGCCTCGTGGGATTTGTAAACATGGAAATCATGACCACAATATTAATGGAAGCACGCAAGAGAAGACGCTGAGAATGAGGACACGTTCATTTTTGTGGTGTTTATTAATTAGTCACGCTTCCCAGCACTACTTTGGGTGGCCATTACTGGGAAATTCGCATGTTTGTCTGTGTTACTTTTTTACGTTTGTTGTTGTATAGTTGTGTTTCCCCTTCCCTCCCGTTCTTACCTTGTTCTTGTTGGTGTCAGCGCATTCTGATCAGAGATCTTAAAATGAGTTTTTCTGTCATCAGTTCAGATTGTCGTGTTGCTAACGACTTATATCTTGCAGCTTGATACTCCTGTATGATCTGTCCGTACTAGTGTCCCTTTGATTAGTGTACTCTCCTTACTTTCATCTTGCTTAAGTTTTTCTTTCACAGTGTCATAAATCAGTTAGCCTCATCGTAATAAATTTCTAGGTAAACTTTCCTCTCGGGGCTTTGCATTATTTTTCTAGCCCGTCAATCCTACAATGGTACAACCCAATAAATTCGGCTTGTTGTTCAGCATCCCAAGACTGGTAATACTTGTATTAAATAGTGAAATCGTAGAAGACGATAAACCTTAAATATAGTGTGTAACCCACCAATTAGTATCTAAATTCTCTTTATTACTATAAAAGCTGTTTCTGCAGTATTAAAATAATAATAAGAATAATAGTATCCAGCGACTCTTCGCGCATCCAAGTTAATTTATGACTTATTCCACTCTCAAACAAAATTAAAAAAAAAAAAATAGACCTATCCGTGTCACACGCAACTTAATGATTGCATAACACCTCCCTTGACAGTCCCTTCCACGTTGCATCTTCTACTATTATTATGTGGTCCCCCCTGTTCTTTGCCGTTGTGTCCTGTTTGTCCCACTGGGAATTTACATGATAACAAAAGGTAATGGCGTATTATTGGTTTCTCACAATTCTGATGTTGGCTTCTTCAATTCTTTCTCTCCTGGATGTGTCTCTTGACTATTCGCAATTCCATTGATTTTTTGCTTTACAGCTGTGAGTATTTTGCCGAATCCGCCAACTGCTGAAAATAAAGTCAGAACTTAGAGATATAATCTATCTTATGATCTTTTTTTTCCTTGTGCTTAATGTCGTTTAATCTGCAATTCTCTCTCCGAGAACCACTAGTTGTCAGTCTTCTTTCCCCCCCCCGTTATTTGGACCCCTTCTTTAGTGGATTTTCTTATCAGATATTGGCAAGTCTGCCGCTTACCATCCTTGCTTATCTGAGCTCATACACCACACCTCATTTATTTCGTCATGCTTATTGCTTACGTGACCGGTTAAACCTCATGTTCAATTGCAACTGTCTCCCCACTTCAGATGTTTTTGCATCCTTGATAAACATTAGTCTGCCCCCCTTCTCAATTTAGTTGCTTTTAGTTGATCATTATGTGGGTCGGAATGCAGTGGGCTCCCATCACCTCAATCCCTCTGGTTATTGTGGTTACCCAGTCTCTTTCCCCAGCTTGCAGCGAATCCCAAGTCTGTGAATCTGAGTCTATAAATTAATCAGTAGACATTTTTTTTGTCAGCCCCACCCCTGCGGCCTAGAAACCAATCGTCCTTTCTCTCAGTGTTGTACTCCCTCAACCCTTCAGTGTTACCTATCCCTAAGGGTGCCTCGTGGCTATCTATTCTTTCCGAAAGTATCATCATTGACAAACCTGTTGTCCACTATCTTTGTGATGCATTTTACCCCTACACAGTTTGCTTCCACCCACTTCTGTTCATTTTGGTGTTTCGTCGTCTATCTGTGGTGACCTTCCATCTTCCCTACATCCTGCTTCTGCTCACCTGCTCCCTCTACCTACTACTACCCTTCCATCCGCCCAACTACCTGCTCATAATTAGTCGAAATCAAGATTCACTGTAGTGGTGTTCCGCCATGTGGGTGTGTCCCTAATGGCCCCGCGTTCGATCCTCCATAGCTGTGGTTTTTATAAAGTGGCGTCCTCTGCCCACATTGAGTTTTTCTGGTTTCCCTATCTCAAGGTTATCTCTCCTATTGTTTGAATGTACACCGATCGTCTCTATGTCTCAGTCTGACCTATCGGCACCTGATCAGGAGGGTCGCATTTTACCTTTTATCTTTGTTTCTTTTTACTTTTTTTCACCCCCCCTCTTTTTTCCCCAGTACACTGTATGTGTAGTGTTTTGTTGGTGATAATGTCATTATTCAGCTGTGATTCTACAAGAACAGGACCTACGGGCTTATGTTTGACAGCAGTTACATGTCATTTTTTTTACTTTACCAACCACTTTAACCCCTTGTTCCTGCCTGTTTCCGTATTTTTGTTTTTACGTTAGTGTGGATGATGTCAAAACTACATTGTGCGTCATTCATTCTCACATCTTGCGAACAAACTTTATGAAATCAAACTTGAGAGCAATGGAATGGCATATGCTCGAGAGTCAATAATGGCTCAAATTTCTCTCACAAAGGAATCGTTTGGCCTCAGAATCAAAGTTCAAAAGCACACAATTGTTCTTGTTGGGTTCCTCTATCCCTTCATCCTGGTTTCTTCCTCTTGTCTCTCGTTTTTGCGACTCTGGATCTCACTGGATACAGATTTTTTAGATTGTATAGAGGATTTACAATCATCCTCTCCACTGCAGCCTGTAAGTAATGACTTTCGAAAACATTGTGCTTCATATGAACGTGTCCCTCTCTTTGCTGCCCACACTTAGGACCCTGTTTATCCCCAGTTACCTTCTGACACACACAACACACACACACACACACACAAATCAGATACAATTACAAACACAATGTAACTGTTATGCACCAAAAGATGATTTATTCTATAGAATCGAATCAGTGGAACTAATTCTGGTTTTAATTAAGCTAATGCAATTAGCTTGAGCCTCTCGCTTTGGATACATTTTTGTCAAAGGCTTTAATTTGCAGAACTGAATTGAAAACGGAGGCTAATTATGTCAATTAATTAAGCTCTGACTGTACTTTGGCAGAAGGCTTATTACGTTACGCCACTGCGTTTGTTTACTTTGGGTTATCATGTATTCGCAGAACCAAAGAATGAGCTGTTCCTGTTTTACGGGAAAGGACGACCCGGGATGCTTTATCCACTTTGATTTGTGTCTCGGTCATATGGATTAATCCCTCTTTTAGGCTGGAGTTTATCGAATTACATTTATTCATTATATTTTTTACCTCGAGTTGAGGGATGATGTCGAGTCCAGGCCCCCCAGGCTTTGGGTCCTTATTTGTTTACATGCCCACCGAGAGTAGCTACATCTACTTTGCCGACACCACAAGCTTCCTAATTGGACGGCAGAAGATTGACGGAACCGCTCGGGAAACGATCCTTAAGGACGGTATGTTTACTTTGACTTCTCAGAGATTAATGTTGGCTTTTGTGTAATTCTGTTGAGCCGCACCGCAGTTTTATTGCGTAAAAAGCTCTTAAATATTCTCGAACAAACTCATTTTCGCTTTAGCTCGGTGATGAATCATCTGTGCAACCATGCGGCGTGGTACGGTAGAATCAGGCCACCTGTACTTGAGCACTTCTGTTGCCGTTGTTTTCCAAATGGGAAGTTATTTATCATACATTTTGTGCAATTCAGTCGTCGGGGAAGCTCGCCGGTCGATACCGCATAATTTCACTGGGAAGAATTAGAGGAGGACAGTGATTAATTGAGCTGTCTTTGATGTTATCAAGCTAAAAGAACAACATTTTATCAATTTCTTTCTGCTCTCTCTTTCTCCAGAGCTGGATAATGTTGAGGGTATTTCGGTGGACTGGATAGGAAATAACCTGTTCTGGACAAATGATGGTTATAGAAAGACCATCAGCGTGGCCGGGCTGGACCGGCCCTCGCAGACCAGGAGAACACTTTTAGAAGGCAATATGTCTCATCCCAGGGCCATTGTTGTGGATCCTCTAAACGGGTAAGCCTATGATACCTTTCCTGCTTACAGAAGCATTTAAAAGATTCTTCTGCAGGGATTTCAGTCTGTTAAAGCCTTGGACGAAATCCAGCCATTTAGAGCACACTGGGGGCGGGATGTTTGCCCTTTGCGCTTAGAGATTTCATCAAGAAATTTCGACAACCCTGTGCTTCCTCTGGTTTCATTAACAAAAAGCACTGTGGTGGTATTAGATGACAATACCATGTTACTTTAATATATGTTATGGTGCTGCACTACCACAATGTTTACATACATTGAACTCCAAGCTATTGCTATAATTATGTCTAAAGAAAAAAAACATGGTAATACTATAGTACTTGATATACTGAATCATTACCATTTTCATATACTGTGGTTTGCTTTGGTACATTTGCAGTGCTGGGTAGATTACTTACAGATTGTAGTCTGTTACTGATTACAAATTACATGACAAAAACTGTAATTTGTAACATAATATTGATTACATACATAATTCTTGATACAGGTAATGTAGTCTGACTACTTATTAATTACTTGTAGATTACTTTTGATTTAACTAATTTATCACATAGACTTGAACGGGATTATTGTGTTCTATGTTTATAAAACAAAACAATAAAAAAAAGAAAATATATTCTATTCTTTGTCATCAACATGATGAAATGCATTAAACATTACAGTAGAGCAGGGTTTCCCAAACTATATGTAAGTGGTAGGTTTATTTAGAAAGGGGGGAAAAATTGTGGTGAGTCAATGAATTATGAATAATTTGCTGCCATTGTCTGAATAATATGTAATTATGTAATCCATAAAAAAGTAACCGTAATCTCATTATGAGCATTTTAAAATGTAATATAATCAAATTACAAGTACTTAATTTTTAGAATCTGATTACGTAATTCTTTTTTTTGACCCTTATTATAATCACCGCTCCCTTCCACGACCCCCCCCTTTTCGTTTTTTGTATTTCACCCCCCCCTGGCAAGCCCCCCCAAGTCATGGAATGGCATCAGATGATAGTATCATGCTACTTTTAATGTATTATGCTACTGTCTATTGTTACTGTATATACTTTGAACTGTAAGTTAATATGCTACAGTATGTGTCTAAAAAATTGTAATACTGTGGTACCTGGTATATGTTACTGTATTTAATGCATACCATGGTAGATATCAAAGAAACCATGGTATTTTGATGGTAAATGTCCAGCATAAAAACATAGTTTAGTACTTCAAAGACTACCCTGGACCCCACCCCACCTTCTCACTACACCTGTTACGGTTCAAAAAACACTAAATTACTAAATTATATGTAAGTATTACTATAGTATGTAGTAATAATAATAGCAATATAAACCCACAAACATGATATCTGACAAATAACCAGTATTTTGAAAGTACCTGGAAACCCAACATATATGGTAACCTAAATTCGAAGCACATGGATATTTCAAAGTATATAGTATTCCAGTATCCCTCTTTTTTTTTAGAAGTCTCTTGATATCTATTTCCGCCTATTTTTTTTCAATACCAACTGTAACAGACATAATTGGCACCATGTTAGACCCCTCCCCAAAGAACGATTACCCAATTGCCCACCCAATTCCAAAATTCTGTAACGATACTGTTGTCTGGATTTCCTTTTTTTTTCTTAACAGATTTAGTTACAGTTAGAATTAGTGTATTGTCTATTACCCACCGAGCGCCCAAAAAACATTGTGGTCTTATTTGTTTTTTGTGTTTGTACCATGATTATACTTACATTCCTTAGAGTTACAAAAAACTTTTATTCAATAATATTGTTAATTTAAATCTAAGACAGGAAGTGGCAGAAGCAGGTGTACTATTGTGTCAAAAGGAGCTAATGCGAACATCCTCATTCGATGTCATTGCTCAGATGGAAAGTCTTAAAGGGAATATGGAGACTCCATGACTGCAAATCGCTGCCTTGGCAGAACGGTGAAGCCTGACATAAGAGGTTTAAAAGTTTAAAGGCAGGTTCCAGTTTCTGCTTATATTTTAGTGACTTCTTTCCATGTGCTGTACATTTGACATGTTTATCCTCGTAATGGGTTTCTGGATTGGGTTGTCAGTTTTTAATAGCTTCGGTGTCTTGGAATTTCAGATCATGTAGTTGCAAATAAGACCTGGAGTCTTTGGAATAATTACCAGTAATCAGGTTTAATCTGCAATTAATCTGTGATTGTGTTACTAGAAATTGGTTTAAAATTTCATACAGTCTAAGTTTTTTTGAACTTCGGTTCACCGCTTAAGCTTTAGCTGCCGGTATGCTGAATATTCAGTACCTATCCCAGCTTAATCTCTCCCCTTTTAAATCCCATTTCCTTCTCTAAAAACTGTCCTTTACCGTGTCTGTCCTTCCGTATCCCATGTACGTATGTCATTTCCTGTCTGTGCTAACATGATAAGATTGAGGATTAGCTGTTATGACTCTAGGCCCTGATCGCATTTGCTCTCCATCTCCATCACTCGCCTGGTTTGCCTGTTCACAGCAGGTGCTGTCACTCAAAGCCCTGTCTCATGAATTATTCAACATGTCACTGAATATGAGTGGGGGGAGTCAATTCCCTCTGTCATGTTATGTTAGGCTGCATCCAAATGCACAAGACCGTGTCACAGTGTTAAGTTTATGTTGTGAAATGTGAGTGATTTGAACCTGGAAAAAAATGACCTTGTACGAGGTGCAGAACAAAACGTTTTGGCTTCCAAATAAATCACGAATTAATAAAAACATCCAATTGTTCAAGCCTATTTTTTAGATGGTTAGGTGTAGATATTGTACTCAATTCTTTTAAATGATTATTTTACAGTGAGCTGTCTTTAAGAAGACACGTTTAAGCAAACCCAGGGCCAGTTGCATAAATATAGCCAGTATGTTACTTTTTGGATTCAAATAAGACAAATCGTCTCAGGTTACTTGGGTAACCATGGTTCCCTTTCGTGGAACTTCGAACTGCGTCCTCTAGGGGTCGCTATGGGGAACGCCTCGTCGTGACCCGTGTCTGAAGCATACATTGAAAAAACACCAACTCGTTGGCCGGCAACAGCCATGACGTCACTACACATCATTCACTTCTTCGTCTGAAGCTTGCGTCCGCAGCATGGCAAGAAACCTAGAGGACGCAATGTCTCTTTCCCTACTCAGGGAACCAAGGTTACATAAGTAACCTGAGACGTTCCCTTTCATGGGAAATTCGAACTGCGTCCTCTAGGGGTCGCTATGGGGAACGGTATACCCACGCCACCATGCTGAGGGGAGTGCAAGCCAGAACCATGGCGAGCACTAAGTACCAACTCTACCATATTGCTATGGGAGTCGCCCCTGGGACGTTTAGACGGCTGTCAGTGACGTTATTCCCTACGGGCAAAGGCCTAGGCTACGTACCCCAAAATACTTACCTGTTAGGGCCAGACTCCTGGGCCCGGGGTAGAGCTCAAGGCTTGGAATCAGAAATAGATTCCTATAAGGGAATACGACCACGAGCCTAGAATCATACTAAGTCTTGGCTGTCACACAGGGGCTACCGCACGTTTCTCTTGTGCTGAAGGAACTATCTCAACAGACCCATAGTAGCAACACCCTGTTAAAGTAGGTACCCAGAGGATACATAGGAGGAGTGGTGCCCAAGGCGGAACCGGGGTTTTAAACCACTCAGAAAGAGCACGAAGTCTTTGTGCGTAGCTCTTACCATACAGGATTTTAGAAAAGTGGGCAAAGCATAACGTGCACACTTACCACTTATGTGGATTTTAGAAAAGTGGGCAAAGCATAACGTGCACACTTACCAGCTATGTGGATTTTAGAAAAGTGGGCAAAGCATAACTTTGCACACAAATTGGTTAGATACCATTTCAGGATTCTAGTGGAACACTGAAAAGAGGTCAACAGAAACATTAGATAGAAATAAACGCACCATATTACCAGATAACGCGACTTCTAAGGAATAATGCATGGGAGTGGATTCATTCTAGACCAGGTAAATATGTAGATGGAGGACACACTCCTACTGCACCCCCATCTTTGCACTGATAGCACACGTACACGGGATTTTTTTCCCCCGACTGCACTCGTCGCACCTTTTCACCTCTCCCTATTACTTTACACGCATGTTTTTTTTTTTTTTTCCCCTCCCTTTTTTCTAGGTCCCTACTCCACCGTTTTTGTTTCCTTTTTCTTTTTCCAACTTCCTGCCTACCTCCTTCCCCTTCCCTTTTCTTTTCCTTCCCTCTCTTCCCCTTTTCCTCCCCGCACCCCCTTGTCCTCCTCTCCCTTATTTTCCCCCCTTTCACCTCGTTCCGATTCTAAACATGTTGGCTCCCCCCCCCCGTTTTAGTATCTCTGTTTTTCCCTTACGCGACTCTGGTCCCTGCTTTCCACCTGACGCTTTTTCATGGGTTTCTCCTGCTCTTCTCCTTCAGCCCACTTTCCCGCCGAGACTCTCATTGCCCGAGCCCCCCACCCCCCCTCCTTTGTGATGATTTGAGTCCTTTCCAATGCAGGGTTATGCACATGTGGTCTTCCTACTTCTTTTTCCCCCCTCAGGGTGCCGATCACTCCAGCTGGTCTCAGACTTCTTCCCATTTTTCTTTTTTTCCCCGCGATTTTCCCCTATGTTTCGATTGCCTTTTTTTCTTATTCGCGTTCCTCGTTGTATAAATTTTTATTTTGTTCTCTTGTGTTTCCCCGCCCCCGCCCTTTCCCTGCCTCGCCCTCGTTGGTGGCGTTGCCCCCTCGGGGGCTGGCTGCGGCCCCTGCTGTCTCAGTACGCTATCTTTACTACCTTCCCTGGTCGCTCAACCTACACGTCACGTTCCCATGGTGGAACAGTCGGCACGTTCTCAGCCGTGCTCAATCCACTCTTTCCCTCGATACCGGTTGTTTGTGTCTCTCCTCTTCATCCGCACACTACACTTTCCCTTTAGTCTTGTGTCTGTCCATCTTTCTGAGTCTTTCCCGGGTCCGTGCTCTCTCATTCCCACCCCACCCCCAACACACACCCTCCCACCCCCTTACTACGACCACCACCCAGACCCCCCATACGCCCACCCCCCCCCCCCGCCCCGCTCCCCCCGACACACCCCCCCCCTCCCCCCCACCCCTTTTTCCCCCCCGCCCCACTATATCTTCCCATTCCGCCCCGCCCCCCTGGGCGAAGGGGGCTCGACCTACAGCATGTTCCAATGCTGGAATGCTTGCAGTAGTTTACCTTGGCTGAGGGAGCTCAAACCCAGCTCTCAACGAGAGGGGGGTCGACCTGCAGCATGATTGTAAAATCAGAGGGGTAAGCATACTGCAAGCTAGCAAAACACTCAGCGCATCAGGGAGGCAGAGGAAAGGCATAATTCACCTGATGCTGCTGGATCCAAGCACTCTGGAGAAACAGAGAACTCAAACTCCTCATGTGAGAGGAGAACTCCAAATTCAGAGGAAATAACGTTGCTCATCCCAGGTAACCCTTTGATAAAAGGGGAGCATGCTCAATACTACCACGAGGACAGCCCATGGAGCGAGGATTCAAACTCCTCAGAGAGGATTAACGCTCAAAATAAACATCATACTCACAATAACCCTCAAAGGTGAGGGGGGTGATGCCTCAAGGGGATATCCTGGTGATCGGGGAAACCCTAAGGGCGGAGCCCAGGATTTTTTACGGGTAGACCAGTCAGCCCTGGTGGTAGCATATGAAAGTAACCCCAGCGGGACGTCCAGAAAATGTTGCAGTGAAGAGGACGGGGCCGGCGGCCGACCTGATAATCACAAATGGCTCCCGCAGATAAGAAGCTGTGTATGGGCCGCATGATCCAGGAAGTATGAAGCCGAAAACCGGCTTTACTTACCGTCTGGACATATATTGACGAGTGTAATAAACACTGCAAGTCGAGCACCCGTTTTCTGAACCCAGCAGAGGGGGTGCCCTTCGAGGACCTACCCTAGAAAGGGACAGGAACACACAGGTCCTGGGAAACACTGCGAAGAAACTAGCAGAAGGGTATACACACAACCACCAGTTTATTAGCACATACATATATATTTATATATACATATATTTAGACATGGATTGTACTCACCCACCATGGTTCCCGCGTTGGATCTCTGTCCGGAGAAGCCTCTAGACCAGATCATCAGTAAGATGTCACTATGAAGCCGTAGAACCAACCAAACCTAATAGGTTCAGCATAGGAGACTATAATGCAGGAAGTTCCTACCTAACCTTGGTCAGGTGGAGAGATGGTGGTTATAGAGGAATTATGAAGGGGAAGATGAGGGCAGATGTAAAACCCCGAAGGAAATTAGTGGATACTCAAGTATCACTCTGATCTGGATGAAAGCGCTGATGCCTTGTCTGGATCACGTCCCTTAGGTCTTTTACTCACCTTCCCTTTGACCCGCGATTCTTCCTACCCTACCCGTGGGCGGGGGAGGAGCGCAAGCCACGACACTAGCCTTCTGAGCCAGTCTCTGTTCCTCAAAACTGAGACGGGCTAGGACCACTGGTTTGTTCGGGCTCAGACCTGGACTTCTATACCGGTCCTTCAGCCGGTCTGCCTGATATGCTTGGAGCACTAACCATCGTGGAATTGAAGCGACCCAGCGCCGACTGCTCGCTGCTGCGTATGCCCTGCATGCCGAGCGAGTATGCTCAAGGAGGGAGTATTAAGGGAGTACGTCTCACCCATAGAGAGATAGCTGAACAGCGTCTCTCTATAGGGGCATCTTCTCATAAACGCCTTTGCGCATCGCATCGATGTTGACATAACTTGTATGCTGGAATCGATGGATGCGTGAAGAAAAAATGGCCTCTTCCATTCCTTCGCAATCTTTATATGAAAAAACAGGAAGAAAAGGAAGGCTCACCTGAACTGGAGGGCTATGGCCAGAAAGATGACGTTCATCGAGAATTTCGGATTGTCACTTCTTTGCCCTTTCATCGGCACGTGCAAACGATCGCCGTGCACCGATCCATAATTTCCAAATTCACTCAGATGCAGAGGAGACTTGGGAAGGACTCAGCCTAAGCTTCTTGCCCTCCTCGCTTTTCCTGCTTTTGCGGGGCTGATCCCGCAGAGCAAGGCCCCTGAATCAGACATGTAAGGAAAAAACATCATCCTCCGTGCACACGGGACGATTCATGAAGGGGAAACCCCCCTTCAAACATATAGGACAGGGATCCACCGGTGTCCCCACGAGGCTCTATGCCTTCTCGTGCTCTCAGCAGCGGGGGTCTGAGCGCGGTGGAAGCCCCCCACGATGGCTGCCCCTCTTTCGCTCTGAAGAAGAGAGACAAGGATATTGACTGAGCGGAAGCATGTTTTCTTTGTTTTTTTTTCCGAAAACATGTCGACAGGGTCACTGACCGATGTTGCCCCCCGGGGACATTCGCTGCGTGCTCTTGCGCCAAACAAAACAGCGCATTGAGACTGTGGTGTCAATAGATGTCTAAACAACTGTCACACCGGATGTACACCATCCTTAAAGGCTTGCTATGTGACTCGCCATAAGATGATAACTGAGATCGCTCTTACCACAGAAATGCACGGTTCAAACAAAACAGTCAATGAAGACGAAGAAGAGAATGACGTGTAGCTCCCGGCGCCTATTTATACTATAGTCGCACCGGTAGTGACGTCATGGCTTTCGCCGGCCAACGAGTTGGTGTTTTTACAATGTATGCTTCAGAAACGGGTCACAACGAGGCGCTCCCCATAGCGACCCCTAGAGGACACAATTCGAAGTTCCCTTGAAAGGGAACCTTTTTTACGGGACTTTTACAACTTGCATCAAAAATCGCAAATGTTGACCAACTTGAAACTTGATACCTAGGCCAGCTAGTAACTGTTTTGTTCTTGGTCCAAGATGGTCTACCAGCTTACGAACAGCTTGGAAAAGCTAGAAACCAGCAACAATAATCAAATACACCTGAAAAATCTAACCAAAGTCTTGAAGATTACATGAAGGCATTTTTGATTAGGGTTCGTGCTAAACTTTGTAGGACAGTAGATCTCCAAGGCCAGAGTTTCCCACCCCTGAGACACCAGAACAATGCCTATCTGTATTAAACCATCTAGAGCAGAATGGAAATTCATTCCTGTCTAAGCTGGTCCTCTTCAGCAGGGTGTCATGATCTTAAAGATATCAATTCTCAATTGGTTTCTTAGATGGATGTATTGGACGGACTGGGAGGAGGATGAGTTAATTGACAGCAGAGGAAGGATAGAGAAGGCCTGGATGGATGGATCTCACCGTCAGATCTTCGTCACATCCAACATGCTGTGGCCTAACGGCCTCACTCTGGACCACTCCTCCAGCGTCATGTACTGGTGTGACGCCTACTATGACCACATTGAGAAAATCTACCTCAACGGCAGCCACAGAACGGTTAGTAAATGAGTGAGTTGTTTCTTTAGTTCTCAGACACCTCCGTTTTTTTCTCACACAGCCCAGCCCTCTCTATGTTCATACTCATGCATTTACATGGAGGGATCACAGAACCTGATCTATTCTGTTTCACAGAGTGGAGTACAGTGGGAAAGAGTTTTGATTTTCCTATTGGGGATTGCGCTAATTCAGAATACATTATTCTGGCCGGTAACATGAACGATCTCGATATTCCGGTTGGATTTTCATCCATTGTATTGTTGCTCGTCTAATGGGAGCTGAAAGACCACCTCTCTTCGGATTTCAGGGTATACCCACAGAGCCAGAACCGAAAGGTAAATATGAATATGTATGCTGTAGATTTTAAGCCATAATGAATTCTTGAAATCTTGCCAAGGGCTGCAATGATATAGAAGGACTTTGATGTCTAGCTATTGACTGTCTTCCAGAAACTCTAAGATTTAAATCGCCCGAGTTCTGAGGGGTCTGATTCTTAATATATCATCATCCCATAGCTTTGCCTAGAGGCCAAATCCTGTGTTGGCACACACTTGGCATACCGTACGATATATGGAAATGAAATATATTGGCCCATATGCGTTCACCTTTTAAACAGCTGAACATTCTAGAAACTAATGCCGCACCGGAAAGTCCCCGAATTTGAATAAATGCTTTGCAATGGATATTCCCCGAGAAGGATACTTAATGGTAATTTTAACCTTAAGACTTCATGATCCAAGCATTTTCGGGGCCCAGATCAAATAAGCCTAACTTCTCTCATATTTTAAAGGATAATTTGAAGGCATTTGCAGGAAATTTGTATGATTTGTCATTCTGAGGTTCTGGATCCAGATCTCCACTTATGTCTCCAGTGATGAGTAATTGTTCTGAGGAACTGGGCAGTTTTTTGGCGCCTATACTCAGCTTTGAGACATTTTTCTCCATAACCCTGCTGTGCAGAAATGGGTAAATCAAAATTTCAGGGGAATTTACAAAGACAGAATTACGCCACTGGTGGTGACTTTTGCACACATTTTCTTTTACTAAACCACTATATTTGGTGGCTTAACTTGTTCTGAATGGGATAAAATGGCTTTGATCAAAACTGTTTTCTTAGTTGTACACGTCATAGGTGCTGTGACCTAGTAAGGTGACAGAGGGTGATGATGAATGTTCATTTTGGTCTACAATTTTTGCTCAAGGTTAATCGCTGTGGCGGCTCCTGTAGAGTTACTCATAAGTTGCATCTGGTAGAGATGTCATTCTTAATGACAGCCAGCCAATGGCAGGCCAGGATTGACCCAACCATTTCAGGTAAAGTAGGAATGTGACTAAAAATAGCATTGTAACCTGCGCTTAAATCATTCTCAAACTTCAATGACCCGCTAAACAAAAAGACAAACTAAGGTATAGCAACGCTCCAGTTTAAATATCCACAAATGGGTCTCAAAAAGGTATCCAAATGGAACTTCAATGGATAATGAAGGTGTTGGAAACTTTTCCAAGGTGGTCGATGGTTGTAATTCATATGCTGTTGTTCTTAACAAACAGCTTGAAAATCGTGTTTACGCTATGCTACTGATGTTGACCAGATGTTCAGTGCATCATTTCGGCACCTGTGATTAAAGCTATTGGCAGCTGTAAGCACCTGTCAGTGTGCAACATAGGGGGTCTGAAACACTGTGGGGGACGGCACTGCCCACTGAAGCACTCAACATTGGATAGTGAATTCACATGCTAAGCTAATGCAGCCAAGTGGAATTGTGCTGAATAGATAACAACCTGCTAGTGCATTTAGCTTTTAGTGGAAATGACAAGCCTTTGTTTATTAAATCTAAACTTTACTAAACATGTCTGGCTGTTGTATCATACCTTGTACAACATTTGTATGTAATTTTGGATTTGATAATTAGCATGCACTGTTTAACTCTTTCTTGAGATGTCACCCAAGCTTGATAGTACCATGTACTGCTGTGAACAAAAGCTGTTCAGAAAAGCAAATGGGTCTAATGTTCTTGTAATTGTCATTTTCCAACTTCACTTACTTTGATTCAGGAAGTTGAGTTAGAATGTGTCGCGTTTGCTCTTAGCTTGCTATGACTCATCTGTTTTTTTGCCTGACTTGAAAAATTGAGAGTGAGCTTGGTAATCATTGCTCAAACGGTTGTTCTATGGAATGTTCAGCATGGTTCCGTTTTTACAGTCTCATCTTCACAAAAGATAACACGTTTAGTGCGTCCCCAGGAAGTGCTATATAAATGTCTGAAACAGGTTTTGGTTCTTTTTCTGTAAAATCCATTATGGAGCCAAAAAAGGAGCCTTTTTTTATAGATACAACTATTGTGAACTAGCCGCATTCTCACTTACTCATAAACATTAAACAACAAACTTAAGAATGCAACCAATAGACATGTACTTATATCTAATATTAACCAAAATGATATTGTATATATGCAATTTGCACTCATATGAAACGATGCATTATGGGACATATTTAAAAAGCCTAAAGAAAAAAAATAACAAAAAAAACGAAACAGCAACTGTTTGTTCAAAATTACTTAACAACAAATAATAAAACGATGTCCAGATTTAAATCTGCACAAAACACATACTCATCTACGCCAAGATGATTTTAATGTCCAACATGTTATCACATCATAAAGAGCCCAATTGTATGAATGACCATTAAGCCCTTAGTCTTCAAACTGGAAGTCTATGGGCC
The DNA here is from genome assembly GCA_018155175.1 of Sinocyclocheilus anophthalmus. NCBI lineage: Eukaryota > Metazoa > Chordata > Actinopteri > Cypriniformes > Cyprinidae > Sinocyclocheilus > Sinocyclocheilus anophthalmus. Next base: position 47,921 of record JADLZN010007553.1, read on the forward strand.
AAAAAAGAATACATTACTAAAAAACAATAACTTATGCAAAATAAATACATAATGATTTTATTTAAAATAGGACACACAAAAAAAATACAATAATAGAACACACATTCAATAAACAATTGTAAAAATAGAAGACAAAGAGGCTCTGAGAAGGAACAAAAACATAAGGCCTAAATTATATCCAATGTAGTCCAACAAATCCAAACTCGGACAAAAATACATCAAATCGGAGCTCATCTGGATGCTGGGCTGTGGGCTTCACTGTCTAGCTATTTGCATTGTACAAACCAGACACCATTTCATTCCTCTTTGGTTCCTCTTGTCGTGGCTTGTCCCTGCCTGTTTCTTTGCCGTCCTGTTTTCCCCCCCACCGCCGTTCGTTTCCACCACAACCCCCCCGCTCGCTTCTCTTCTTCCGTTCCTTCCTTGTGCGGCTCTTGTTTCTCTCCCTCCCCCCCTCCCACCTCTGCTCTTCTTTTGTTCCCTTAACTCTTGTCCAATGATTTTAGTATCTAAAGATGGTTCCCTAAAATAAACTGGTTCAAGAATGATTTCACTGATTCACTGAGTTAATGCAGCCTACATTTCGTGATGGGCGCTAAAATTTGAATCCCTGCTTTTGGTGAGCTTCGAAAACCTTTGGTGTGAATTTCACCCGGTTTCGAAAACACCAGATCTCTCTCTGTGCGGGTCGGCGCAGTCTCTATCAAACTGCCAATTTAGGGGAGTTCGTAACATCTACTGGGGGGGGAGGGGAAACGTGGATCTTTGTTGATCATCGATAACTGTTTCAAAACGTTTTCGAAATTTCAATGGTTTGCCGTTGGGTTATGCAAATCATGCGAGTTAATTGAGATAGCCCCCCAGTGGCAAGCCATTGAACCAGCGTCTATGGTTTTTACCTGATCTCAGATCACTTTTATTTTATAAAAAATATCATTTGTTAGAACATTTTATTGCGATATTTTTGTGTACTTTTAAAGGATGAGTATAGTTCATAGTCTCTTACTGGCTGTTTTTTGACAAGCTATCTATCAAAAAAAAAACCAACAACCCCCCCCCCCCCCCCCCCGTATTAATAATACTTCTTAAAAACACATATTATACAGACAATTCATATTTAAAGGTATTTTATTATTTGAATTGCATTTAAATGACTATACTTTCAAGAAAACATTTGCAATGGGTTTGTAAAAGCTGTTTTATGCATGTTTTGGCTTGAGTTTTTGTTGCATTTACATAGTTTTGACAGGCAGGCGTCACTAGAGTGTGGTTTTCTTGTGCTTCGAAATCATTTTGCGAAGCAATTTATTCAGCCGATTTAAAGCTTAGAAAAGGTTTGTTTCTCCCATCACTAGACACATTCACCATGGTTTAGCGAATGTTCACGGGCATAATTCAGTCATTTTAATAGAAATCCACGCGACTGGTAATTTTCCATCAGGATGGAAAATTTCCCAATGCGATTTTCGAAACGGTTTCAAGTTTGTTACATAAATTCGTCCGTTGACTAACAGAAACTGCAACTTTACTGTTTGTAATCTTTTTTTAAAGCCAATAGTTGAGGAAAAATAGTGACATTTTTATTTATAATTTAATTTACATTTCAGTTAAATATTTTTGTTCAGTAATGCTTTTTATGACTTTTTCGACTCATCTATATAAATGGAACATTTTAGTATTGTATTTAGTATACATTTATGTTTTCAATGTAATTTTGATTGTAATTTAATTTTCATTGGTTTACAGCCACATAAAACTGTTTTAATATAATTATATACATGAAATATTATTCACCTAAGTAGCCTTAAAGGGTTAGTTCACCCAAAAAAAAATCTGTCATTAATTACTCACCCTCAAGTCATCCTAGGTGTATAGACTTTCTTCTTTCAGACGAATCCAAGTCAGAGGTTATATTAAAAAGTGTCTTTGTATCTTTCAAGCTGTTTCATGGCCTCTCGGGTGTTGCTGCTCATTCCAAAATAAGTTAAATAAAAGCGACCATCCATAACAAGTTGTCTCACACGGCTCCGGTGGGTTAACAAAGGCCTCCTATATCGATTTCGAATTCGTTTTTGTTATAAAATCTAATCCATATTCAAAACGTAATAATCACTTTAATGAGGTTGCGCTCACTGTTGTACACTGGAAGCAGCTCCAGGAGGGTTTGTCCAGGTGTTCACCCGGCATACCGTTGCCCGGGGGGGTGTGGTGTGTATGTATAACGGGGCATTTTGTTTGTAGCTTTTAGTGTAGCGAACTAACTAATGCAGCTTCTCCAACACATTTTGAACACAAAAATAATATGAAAATTATGGTTTATTTGACATCAACCATGTATAATGTCTCCAAACTGCATTAAATATCACATTTATCTTTCTTTGTGTTTTTCCTCAGGTAATAACCAGTGTTCGGCAAATCACGGTGGCTGCGGCTCTTCGGCTCTATGCCTTGCTACGCCTGCAGGTCACATGTGCGCCTGCGCAGACGGCCAACATTTGGAGAAAGATAACATCACCTGTTCATGTAAGCTTCTATTAGTCGTATATAATCATTATCCAGGCATAATACGATATATGAGCAATAATTTGCATAATATGAGCGACAGAAATATTACTGGCGACTGAAAACTTGTTGCATCATGTGTGGTTAGAGCTGATGTAATTGATTGTTATTCTGGGATTTACAAGTGGTATGTGGTAGAGCAGAATATGCAGATTTTGTATTGGCACCCGCAGGCTAGTCAATAATGGTGGTGGTTTGTGGAAAATATGACAACAGATCAGATATGTTTATGTTAAGCTGAATATGTCCATTGATTTCCATTTCCAGTGGGGGATGTAAATGTCTCCACTCAACCTGTGGTTTGGCTGTAACTGTGCTTGTGTTTGCGTGTGGCTTGGCCTTAAATCCATTGTAAACTCATGTGGATTCAATTTACGGCATAAATGACTCCATGACTTCCGGTTTTGCTCAGTTTTATTTTATGTGTCATTATAAGTACATGGTGGAAGTGTGTGTGTACCTGGTATAAGCATAATTCAGAACTAAAGAACTGGCCACTTTTACTTTAGGTGAATAGGCCACGCGACAAAGGAAGTCACAGAAGTAAAATTTACTTAATTCTAATTTAGAGAAATGTACCAATCAGATAAAGTTAATGCAACATAACTTTTATGTTTTTACATCAGTAATTCACTAATTATTGTGATAATCTTCAAGTCTGTTATTAAAATATATTTGTTTAAACAATGCTACTAATTTTATTTAGCATTAAACATCAAAATATGTTTTTTAGGATTAAAAAAAACAGCAACGTGTAATTAAGACATTTAGGTACTGCACTATTTTAAGAGGTGTATACTACAGATTTTTTGTTTAAGTTTTTATTTTTTTAATGCTGATAATTTGTAATATTTCTTTTTTTTTGTCTTAAATTAAACTAGTGGCCTCAAACTTTTGGACCTTTTAATAATAATA
>JADLZN010007553.1:58023-388969 GCA_018155175.1 Sinocyclocheilus anophthalmus
TATACAATATATATATATATTATATATATATAATATATATATATATGTGTGTGTGGTATATGTAATGATTACATTTAATACAAGACTCAAGATCTTGACTTTTAACCATGCTTTTATTTCAAAAAAATAATATAATAGATAAAAAATAAGAATTATTAGGGATGCGCCGATCCGATATTCATATCGGGTATTGGCTCCGATACTGCCATTTTCTGTTGGATCGGGTATCGGTCAGAGAAGGCTGATCCAAATGCGAGATAGTGCGTATTATTTTGTGTTACTTCTGAAGCCATACGATAGCTTAAAGGGTTACTCCACCCCAAAATGAAAATTTTGTCATTAATCACTTACCCCCATGTTGTTTCAAACCCGTAAAAGCTTAGATTGTCTTCGGAACACAATTTAAGTTATTTTGGATGAAAACCGGGAGACTTGTGACTGTCCCATAGACTGCCAAATAAATTACACTGTCAAGGTCCAGAAAAGTATGAAAGACATCGTCAGAATAGTCCATCTGCCATCAGTGGTTCAACCGTAACGTTATGAAGCGACGAGAATACTTTTTGTCCACGAAGAAAACTAAAATAACGACTTTATTCAACAATTCGTCATCTCTGTGTCTCTCCGCATCACTGTAGCACCATTTTAGAGAATATCAGCTGGACATAAACAGCGTATGCTATTCTGTGTCAGCCGCACTGCACGGATGCGCTGTTTTCATTCAAATAAAAACGTAAATACACGTAGAAAACATATCCTTAATGGGAGCTACATTGAATATGTAATCCTTACATAAAGTTCCACATAACTCTTTTCTCGCTGTGGATGTCAGTATTGTTCAGCATTTTAAACCCGGGTCGCAGTCGGTATGCAGTCATGCTGGTGTAACGCTCTCTCCCAGATCATCGTTCCCATTCTTATGATTGTCCCTACCTGTCTATGATTTTGCCCCCCCGGACCCTTTCTCTTCTGCCGGAGTTAATGTTGTTTTGTTTCCTTGCTCCCGGGTGTCTGTGCGCCACCCCCTGGCATCGTCGATCGCCCAGCCCGCTCCCTTTTTTTTCCCCCGCCCCTTCTGCCTTCCCCTGTTCAGCCGTCCTGTCTGTTGTTTTGTCCCCTCTCGCCTCTCTCCTATGTTTGCTTCCTATCCTTTGCTCTCCTTGCCATCTGGAGTCTCGCCTTCTCTATCCGTACAGTTCATGCCTTTTTTCTCTGGCTTTGTTACTCCCATTCGCCCTGTTGCCCCTATTTCCCATCTTTCCCTACCCCTTTATGTTCCCCACCACCCCGGAGACGCGTTCACTTAGCGTCGTATTTCCACTTGCCACCCCTTGTTGGCTTTCTTCCCCTTCTGTGCCGATTTTTCTCGACCCCCTTAGGTGTCCCGGACTCTCCCCCGCCCCCTCGTTCCTTCTCTTTTTTGTCCTCGGCTCTTGCGTGCATATCATATATTTTACTATTATATTTTTTCCTTTTTCATTTCCCCAGTCCTTATCTTGGCAAGTTAGGATCCGTCTTTCGTCGCTGATGCAGACGGCTTCGACTCCGTTCCTTGTCCCCCAGGGCGCTCTCTTGTCCCTTCTCCTTCTTCACCCCCCACGCGAGCTGCCTCGGTGTGGTTTCTACAGAGCATCGGCCCCCTCCTGAACCCTAGGTATACACAGACAGTTCCTCCGGTCTCGTCGCTTGACCCCTGGAGGCGAACGGCGCATCCTCCGAATTCTTTCCTTTCTCCTCTTAATTCTTCTCAAACCGGTACAGAATTACTCCGGCCACTCGATTATTCTTTTAGACCCAGTATTTTTCCAGCTTGCCCCCCTCTTTTAGTTCAGCACTCCTGTCTGGACCTTATATGGAGTTTCTCCCAGAGGGTATGCAGGAGAGAGATTGAACACATCCATTCGGGTGTGATTTAATATCAGTGTTTTTTGCTTCCCACAGCCCAAACCTGCCAGCCGGGCCAGTTTCCCTGTGAGAATGGACGCTGCATCCCGGAGAACTGGCGCTGTGACCGTGATGATGACTGCGGGGATCAGTCGGATGAGTCTTCGTCATGTGGTGAGTCTTCCTCACACGGAGCACTTTGAAGTTCCTCCCTCTGTATTTCCATATTTTATCTTTGCTATCATAATTTTTCTGGTCGTCGTCAAGCCTCCATATACTTCAATTAGAGGCTTTTTATCAATCCATAGTACAGTATTTTATCTTATTATATACTTTGAGCATGTCATTAATGGCTAATTGCATTGAAACGTGATTTAAAAAGCACACTATTTCTTTATTGCTTGTGTTTGATTTCTTAAGGGTTTTATCAGAAAAAGATCCTGCCTTTTATGTTTATGTAAAAATCGTTGAACTGAATGCATCAATTGTTTTCCAAATGATTTACAGAGAAATACGTCTTCTGTTCATGAATGACCGTGCATTGTAGTTTCTCAAAAGGGAAGAACAAGGTCAGATGTGCTGTTTTGAGTTCAGTTTAATCTGATGGCCTGAGGCTTTTAACAACAATAGACAAGCTATTGAGAGCCCAGACAAAACGATGCCATAGATCTGAAGTGTTTTCTGTAGCATCCTCACGCAAACAAAGAAAAAGGCCTGTTCTGTTTTCATATTTCCTCTGTTGTTGGCTCTTTGATATCTTTTGATGTTTTGTGCATGTGGAGGTCACACACTCCGTTCCCACCAAACTGCTTTGATTTGAGCTGTGAAGGTCACCTGCTGCTGTCATGATCGCATCTGATCTGTGACCCTATTGGATGGTTTTCTGCATTCTGAAGTGAAAATGATCCAATGAGTGAGCAGAGTTATAGACTTTCTTTGTTGCGTGGCAGCCAGTCAGTTGAGTACTGCAACATAGTATCTCAAAGAAATGTAATGGTAAAGTTTATTTCAATGTAATAAAACATCAAAGGGAGTTCTCAAAATTAGCATGTGGCAATAAATACAGATTTAAAAAGTGAAAATAATAATTGTTTTTATATTTCATATACACTATTGTTCAAAAGTTTGGGGTCGTAAGATTTTTTTGTAACAAAAATTCAACCGGATCAAGCCATAGTGACTATAAAAGACATTTATAAGGTTCAAAATAGTGGTTCAAAAACTGTTCTTTTGAACTCTGAATCAATCTATTTATGGATAATAAATACTTTTTATTCTTCATGAAATCTCTATTCATTGCCTCACAACCAGGGTGGTGCAATTAAGGTTAAAACAACTACAGCACATTTCCAGGGTCAAAATGATAATTTGCCAAATACCAAATGCAAATGAAAATTGGCCTTGACATGTAAATAAAACAAGATCTTTTGTTTTATTTACCAAGCGATTCAAATCAAAATCAAACTTCTGAAACTCTTTACTAAAGATATTTTATTTAACTTTTACCGTAAGTGTCTACAATACCTACGAAGTAAGTTTTTTTTTCTCACATTAAGCCGCCAAAATTAAAACGAGGTACAAAATCACGATGCGTCTTCACGCTTCCATTTGATGCAACTGTCCTCAGTAGAGTTTGAAACAAGCAGACACCTTAAAATCAGCTCAACAAACAATATCTCGACTGAATACACAGTGACATCATGGAGGACCTATTTCAGGTTCCTCAAAGAACCTTTAAGTGAACATTGTTCTTAGTGTGAAGAACATTTTAAAAATCTAAAGAACCTTTTTCCCCACTTTGAAGAAACTTTTAGGCAATGGAAATGTTCCAAAAGGTTCTTCATGGAACCATCAATCCTATTCTAATACTGAAGGTAGAGATTCAAGGAGAAGAACCATTTTGGCTTCCCCCAAAGGAAAATTTCGGGGAACAACTCTTAACATAATAATTTGCTGGGTGTGAAGAACATTTAATATCTAAGCAGGAGGTCACAAGGGCTGTGGTTGAGAGTGTGGCTAATGGGTGCAAGACTTTCTGGGAAAAAAAAAGGTGTTGATTATGATACTCTTGTGTATTTATTGTGCGGTAATATTTGTTCAATTCTTCTGCAGTTGTGTTGTTTATGTGATTGCTATGCAGTAGGCAATTACGATTCGGTAAGGAAATGTGGTTTGCTAATAGGAAATGAATGACTGTTTTGATCGTCACATTATTATATATATATATATATAATATATATTCTATATAATATATATAATATATATATATATATATAATACTCCATACATACATATATATATAATACATACAGGTGCATCTCAATAAATCAGAAAGTCATGGAAAAGTTCATTTATTTCAACTCAAACTGTGAAACTCGTGTATTAAATAAATCAAATGCACACAGACTGAAGTAGTTTACGTCTTTGGTTCTTTTAATTGTGATTTTGGCTCACATTTAACAAAAATACACCAATTCACTATCTCAACAAATTTTTATTATACTTCATAAGACCAATAAAAAAAATTATTTGGAATTGTTGGCCTTCTGGAAAGTATGTTCATTTACTGTACATGTACTCAATACTTGGTAGGGGCTCCTTTTGCTTTAATTACTGCCTCAATTCGGCGTGGCATGGAGGTGATCAGTTTGCGGCACTGCTGAGGTGGTATGGAAGCCAAAATTTCTTTGACAGTGGCCTTCAGCTCATATACATTTTTTGGTCTCTTGTTTCTCATTTTCCTCTTGACAATACCCATAGATTCTCTATGGGGTTCAGGGTCTGGTGAGTTTGCTGGGTAGTCAAGCACACCAACACCATGGTCATTTAACAACTTTTGGTGCTTTTGGCAGTGTGGGCAGGTGCCAAATCCTGCTGGAAAATGAAATCAGCATCTTCAAAAAGCTGGTCAGCAGAAGAAGGCATGAAGTGCTCCAAAATTTCTTGGTAAACGGGTGCAGTGACATTGGTCTTCAAAAAACACAATAGACCAACACCAGCAAATGACACTGCACCCCAAATCATCACAGATTGGAAACTTAACACTGGACTTCAAGAAAATTGGGCTATGAGCTTCCCCACCCTTCCTCCAGACTCTAGGACCAAATGAAATACAAAACTTGCTCTCATCTGAAGAGGACTTTGGACCACTGGGCAACAGTCCAGTTATTCTTCTCCTTAGCCCAGGTAAGACGCCTCTGACGTTGTCTGTGGTTCAGGAGTGGCTTAACAAGAGGAATACGACAACTGTAGCCAAATTCCTTGACACGTCTGTGAGTGGTGGCTTTGATGCCTTGACCCCAGCCTCAGTCATTCCTTGTGAAGTTCACTCAAATATTTGAATCGATTTTGCTTGACAATCCTCATACGGCTGCGGTTCTCTTGGTTGGTTGTGTATCTTTTTCTTCCAAACTTTTTCCTTCCACTCAACTTTCTGTAACATGCTTGGATTACAGCACTCTGTGACCAGCCAGCTTCTTTGGCAATGAATGTATGCGGCTTACCCTCCTTGTGAAGGGTGTCAAATGATTGTCTTCTGGACAACTGTCAAATCAGCAGTCTTCCCCATGATTGTGTAGCCTAGTGAACACACCCAAACTGCACGACGACCCAACAAGCTTTGAAGGCTCAGGAACATTTGCAGGTGTTTTGAGTTGATTAACTTGATTGGCATGTCACCATATTCTCATTTGTTGAGATAGTGAACTGGTGGGTTTTTGTTAAATGTGAGCCAAAATCATCACAATAAAAGAACCAAAGACTTCTAAAATACTTCGGTATGTGTGCATTGAATTTATTTAATACCACGAGTTCACAATGTGAGTTGAATACTGAAAAAAATGAAACTTTTCATGACATTTGGAATTAATGAGATGCACCTGGGGGGGTATATATATCTATTATATATATATATAATATATATATATTATATATATATATATATAATATATATATATTCTAACGAAACCTTTCTCCACTAAAAAAAACCTTTTGTGGAATGGAAATGTTCCATGAATGTTAAAGATTATTCATGGAACCATCAATGCCAATAAGAACCTTTATTTTTAACATTGCCAGTTTTTAAAAGAAAATTTTTCTTAGTGTGAAGAACATTTTAATAATGTGAAGAACCTTTTATGAAAATATTGATGTTAAACGTTCTTCATGGAACCATTATTGTGAATAATAAACCTGAATTTTCGAGAATGTACTATTCAGTATAGAAGAACCATTTTTGGTTCTCCAAAGAACCATTTTAGTGAACAGTTCTGAACTTATTTTGGGTGTTGTTGTTGGTGTGAATAATTAAAGGACCTGTTCAACTTTAAAGAACCTTTTATGGAATGGAAAGTTTCTATGGATGTTAAAGGTTCTTCATGTAACCATCAATGCCAATAAAAAGCATTTATAGCATAAATTTGCATGTATTCATTACCAATACTTAACAAAAAAGGCTGAAACTTTGTGTATTTGTTTTGCTCAATGCCAAAACGTTAAGAATATGAGTGGCATTCTTGGATCTCCTCATCAGAAACACAAAGATATGTCAAGGAACTTATCATTATATATTGAAAAAACAAACAATGAATACCTTTGCATGATATTATGCTGCTTATTACTATGCTTTGAATATCTTGAATATCCTGCCGTAAACCCGTTGTGACGGCTCACATCGTCTGCGACAGCACCGTTCAGCTTGTGTAAATGAGAGATGAGAAATACCAGCAGATCTCCACCTCTCTTCCTCTGAGGGATGAAGTGTGCGTTTGAAGCTTTCTCCTCTGTTAGTCGTCGCATCTTATTACCGTTTAAATTTCCTCGGGTAACGTTCCAGGGTCGCTTCGGTTCTCACGCACACACGGGCTGCGTATAGAGTAATTAAAGTTTATGCTTGGCTTCCTTAAATCAAAATCAAGCTGGCACAGGAAAGCCGACCGCGCGCCATCTGAGAAATGTCGACCGTCGCCCCGTTCGACGTGAAGTCGCAGCACGTGGCATCGCACGGCTGCTCGCTCGCTCCATATCGTGACTCAATGTCAGTTTGCCGCATACTTCCTGTCAGTAACCAGGGAGCGTCTTTTCTAATGCATGTTTAATTTTGAAAGGTGGTGCGACGCCACAAAGACGCCACTGTCGGTTTATTTGGAGAGGCGTGTGAGGCAGGTTAGCGCTTCTGTCTCTTGAGAGATAAGACAGACGGTGCAAAGTTCAGCAGAAACAGTTCAGTCAAAAGTTGTTAGTCGAAGTCGTAGGCTAATCTAAGCTTTTATTATTCTGTTCGCATTTTCTTCTGGTATAAGCCCAACGTTGACTTGTGAAGTTGGAAGGGGGTGTCCTTTGCCCTTCACTGCGTTGAGATTGTTGTTGTTTTTGTGTCCTCCTTAGACTTCCCAACTTGTGAACCGCTGACCCAGTTCGGCTGTACTAATGGGAGATGCATCAGTGTGAAATGGCAGTGTGATTCCGGTGAGCTAAAGTGAATGACGATCTGAATGGATTTTACATTTATCATAATAATAATAATTAGATAATAATGAGGTGATACTAATTGAATGAAAGATTTTCATGTTTTTTTTAAATACATTTTATGTTTCCCTTCTTCTGGAAAAAAAAATATTGAACTTTATTTCCTGGTAAAAGAAAATGTAATGTAATGTTGTTGACCACTTAGTGTTTTCCTGCTTTCTTTTTCTCCCTCCCTTCTTCAATTCATAGATACTTTTTTTCTTTTCTTTTTCTTTTTCTTCTTCTTTTTTCTTCTTCTTTTGCTTTCTTTCTTTCTGTCTTTTGTAATCACTTCCTTCCATCCTTCCTTCTTATTTAATTTTATCTACTACTCTTCCTTCATGGATTCATTGCCTTTACATAATTCTTAAAATTCATTCATTCGTCCTTCCTTCCTTTCTTCCGTGTAAACTTGCTTCTTTCCTTCTTTATTGTTTCCTTTCGTCCATTCGTCCTTCCTTTCTTCTTTTCTTAATTCCTTTCTCCTTTTCAATCTATCCTTCTTTCTTTATTTCCTTCCGTTCCTTATTCATCCATCCATCCATCCTCTCTCTCGTCTCTAGAGGATGGACTGTGGGGGGACCCCGGCCAGTGATGAGGTGTAATATTTTATTTCTAAAAATAAAAAAAAAATAAAATAAATAATAAATAATAATAATAAAAAAAATCTTACTGACCCCAAAACTTTTGAATGGTAGTGTATATAAAATAAGTTTTAAAATAAAATGTTATTCTAAATGTATGCATTTTAAATTGTATATTGATAATGTATTACAATTTAAACAGTCAATTTTTTTTTGTGTGTACTCTTCATTAGTATTACTTTCCACATGTGTACATGAACATTTCTAATAAAAAGTGTGACTACACTTTAAATAGTTTTGCAATAGTCTGTTACGCAGAGGTCATATTTTTATAATTTACGGAGAATACAATAAATCCTGATTAGTTTGTTCTATATGGCCAGAGTATTTGTAACACAAACTATTGATTAAACCTTTTGCCCTTTGGCAGTTGTGGTGAAAAGTGTGTGTGCTTCCCTCGTTTTTTCCCCCTCCGCTTACTGGCTGGAAATGTATTACTGCAACACTCTGCAAGATATCCAGCATCCATAATTGAGGAGCATTTGATAAATAGCTGGTATTTTCCATTTGCCAGCTGTGGATGGCTAAATACTGTTTTGCAGGAGGAAGCTCACCATGGCCACATCCTTCTGCAGAGAACGGTTTCAACCTGATAATTTAGCATGCAAATCATGTAAGGAGAAATGTGACCTATTATTTCCATAAGAAGTGTCTGTGCTCAGAAGTAAAGAGACGAAGTTCTCAATGCTTCTGCAACATTAGGGTCCTATGTTAATATAAACTAGGTCTGAGCGGTCATACTTTAGTTTGGGGACCAATTCTCATGATTAACTAACTATTAACTACGACTTTTGCTTCAAAGAACTCCTAATTTGCTGTTTATAACTAGTGAATAGTGAGAACTGGTCCCAAACTGAAGTGTAACCTCAACATAAGGAGTTAATGAAAAGACTGAATGTTTGCTGAGTACAGGTTTTTTTTCTTTTCTTTTAGAAATAGTGTGCATGTCGAAGTAAATCAGAATCAGAATCAGAATTAGAATGAGTTTTTATTGCCAGGTATGGTTACACATACAAGGAATCTTTTTTTGTGACAGAAGCTTCCACAGTGTAACATAATGACAGTGACAGAACAAAAAAAACAGATAATAAAAATAAAAATAGAACAAATAAATAAGGAATAAAAATATACAAATAGACAATTGTATGTACAGGTATATAACAATAGACAGTTGTATGTACAGGTATATTATGTGCAAATTGAAATGTAGACTGAGTGTGTTTGTTAGATAAATAAGTGTATGAGTGATTAAATAGTGTGTGTTCCACAGTTATTAAGTGTTCATGAGATGGATGGCCTGAGGGAAGAAACTGTTACTGTGTCTGGCCGTTCTGATGCTCAGAGATCTGTAACGTCGACCAGATGGCAACAGTTCAAAAAGGGAATGTGCTGGATGTGAGGGGTCAAGAGTGATTCTGCCAGCCCTTTTGCTAACTCTGGATAAGTACAGTTCTTGGAGAAAAGGGAGGGTTGTACAAATGATTCGCTCAGCAGTCCGGACTACCCTCTGAAGTCTTCTGAGGTCAGATTTGGTAGCTGAACCAGAGCTGAACCAGACAGTTATTGAAGTGCAGAGGACAGATTCAATAATGGCGGAGTAGAAATGTTTCAGCAGCTCCTGTGACAGGTTAAACTTCCTCAGCTGACGAAGGAAGTACAACCTCTATTGGGCCTTTTTCACAATGGAGTCTATGTGAATGTACCACTTCAGGTCCTGGGAGATAGTGGTGCCCAGGAACCTGAATGACTCCACTGCAGTCACAGTGCTGTCCATGATGGTGAGTGGGGGGAGTGCAGAGGGGTTTCTCCTGAAGTCCACGGTCATCTCCACAGTTTTTAGCGTGTTGAGCGCCAGGTTGATGGGTTTCAAATATGAAATGGTTCTGCATTCACAGTAACAAAAATGAAAATGTTTAGGTTAATTATTGTGAACTTATTGGATTTAGTGTGGCTTTTAAAGTAGTTCATATTAGCTTGACCTTTAAAGGCAAAATATTAACCAGAAATGCTGTTTTATAGCATGGAGTTGCTAAATGCTCAGTTACAGTCATTTAGCACTGTTCTCTGTACTGTCCCGCAAAACCCGCAGCCATGAAACCTTGATCACATTGCATGCCAATCAAGTACTGCCTCAAATTTTTCTTAAAGTTACATGACGGTTGAATGGTCTAGTACTTAAGAAAGTAACAATATTTATGAAATTGCTTTTTTTTAATGCTTTTATTGTTTTATAGAGTTTATAAAGATTTCATAGTTATTACAAAAAAATTTCTCAATGATTCTTCTCATTCTCTATATTGCAGTATTAATTAATACAGTAAAGGATTTTTTTTTATTAAATCATAAATTAAGTGGAGAAAAGGTATTTGCAAATAAAAAAAGAAGAAAAAAATAACCTGTCTAGTTGTGATTTACATTTTTTTTTACATTATACAATCTGAGTCAAGCTGTGAGAACATAATGTTCCCTGTGCAGCTTACTGACGTCTCTAAATGTGGATTTGAAAGAAAGGTGTTCTGGAGAAGTCAGATTTATCTCCAGCCATCCAAGATAGCCTGCGGATGTGGGACATTTAAGGCAACGATTCGGCACTGCTGGCCTTCTTATGGCCCAGACAAAATGGATGTAAGCCTGAAGTGGCCCATAAGTAAAATACCAACAATGTATCAAATCACATGTGGGCCTCTGTAGGCAAAGATGCGGTATTCACGGCAATGTGAAATCTGAATGTTACCCTAAAGTGACCCATGTGGTAAACAGTGAATATGGCCCAAATAGTGCCAACCAAATGTGGGCCAACTTTGGCAAAAAATGTGGCATTATCGACAAAGGCCAATCAGGGTGTAAACCAAATGTGGTCCACATATGTTTCAGCAAATGTGGCCCAGGTATATTAAAACGTATATGGGCCAGTTTTGGCAAAGAAATGGCACAGTAATCACAGGCTAATGTGGATGTGAGCCTAAATTAGATTGATATGATGTCACAAATGTGGCCCAGTTATCCTAAAACACATCTGGGCCAGTTTTGGTAAAAATATGGTACAGTAAGCACAGGCTAATGTGGCTGTGAGACAAATATTGCCCAAATAATTAATAACAATTTGAGTCACTTTTGGCAAATATACGGCACAGTCTGTAACAGCCAGTCAGCCTGGTGTGCCTTGGATAGCCACCAGAGGGCGCTCTTTTGTTCACTGTTGGTTTGTTTTGGACTTCAGTTCCCATCACCCCTTGCACTCATGATTGTTTTACTGGTGTATGTCATTGACTCATTAGCTCATCATTATTTATACCATGCTCACCCAGTCGTTTGTTGCTGCAGTATTGCACATGTTACTTTGTGTTTTCTGTTTCATCCTGTGGATTACCTTTTGTTAGTGTTTTTGCCTGTTGCTCTAGTTTTTGGATCTCGTCTGGGAAATAAAGCTGCACTTAGATCTTTTTTTGTTTCCCTGAGTATTCCATGACAGAATACTGCAGCCATTTCAAGATCTAGCAGTTTTTTCAATCACCTTGGGACTATGGATATCTGTATTTCTTCTCCTGCCACTAGGGACGAGCGGATGGCTCGACTTCAGGAGTTGATGGCTCTGCATCAGCAGGGGATGGAAGTGGGAGGCTTCGCCCAGTTGTTCTGGACTTTGGCAGTAGAGCTGGAGTATAATGAGGTGGCACTCAAGGACTTCCAAAATGGTTGCCTGGATGATCCTCTACCCCAGTGGGAGATGGAGGGACTTGGGATCCTAAACTTCTGGGGCTTCATCAGGTATTTCCATAGTCGAAGTCAGTGGGCAACACCAGGCCAATCAGAACCCTTCCGCAGGGATTTTCCCACCAGCCCTGGTCTTCCGACTCCCACTGAGAAGCGGAGGGTGAGAAGGAGGAGGGCAGCTAGGTTCACTCCTGCTGCTCCAGAACCCGTTCCTGAGGAGGCAATTCCAGAGCCCTCAGATTCCACTCCAGAGCCCTCTCCAGTCCGAGAGCCTTCACAGTCCACTACAGAGCCCACTGCCGGCCAGGAGGCTGTCCTGGCTCCGCCCAAGCTCCTAGCCCTGCTGACTCTGCCCAAGCTTTTTGCTCTGTTGGCCCCTGGAGTCTGCCTCAGAGCTCTCTCCAGAGTCCATTCCAACTCCTTCTGAGGTGGCAGCTTCTGCTGCAGAACCTTCAGAGGCGGCGGCGTCTGCTTCAGTTCTTCTCTGGGTGGTGGCGCCCACTCCTGAACTTTCTGCCTGTCTTGTTGAGGCCAAGAAGGCAGTTCCTGAACTCTCTGTTTGTCCTGATGCGGCCGCAGAGGCCACTGTTAACCTCTTCTTGCTCTCTAGTCCAGCCCAATCTGAGCCATCTTGGTGGTCTCTTGCACCATCAGCTCCACTGAGGTGGGCATCAGCTCCGCCTGCTCTGCCCTGGTGGGCTTACGATATGCCCTGGCCGCCTGCTCTGCCGGCCCCGCCCTGGCCGCCTGCTCTGCCGGCCCCGCCCTGGCCGCCTGCTCTGGTACACTGACCTGGCCCGCCATCCCTCCCCCTGATCCACCTCCATTCCGCCTCCCTCCGGGATTGCTCTTGGTGGAGCATCTGGAATCCACTCCTTAAAGCGGGGGTCATGTCACAGCCATCAGCTGGTGTGCCTGTGATAGCCACCAGAGGGCACTCTTTTGTTCACTGTTGGTTTGTTTTGGACTTCAGTTCCCATCACCCCTTGCACTCATGATTGTTTTACTGCTGTATGTCATTGACTCATTAGCTCATCATTATTTATACCATGCTCACCCAGTCTTTTGTTGCTGCAGTATTGCACATGTTACTTTGTGTTTTCTGTTTCACCCTGTGGATTACCTTTTTTATGTTTTTGGCTGTTGCTCTGGGTTTTGGATCTCATCTGGGAAATAAAACTGCACTTAGAACTTAATTTATTTCCCTGAGTATTCCGTGACACAGTCAGGATTGGCTAATAAGTGTGTAAGGCTAACTTGTCCCACATTTGACATGACAAATATGCCCCATATATTGCAAATCAGATGAAGGCCACTTCTGGTTTGGAGGTAGCACTTGACCCTGGCTAATAGAAAAGGAAGTTTGAAATTGTAAATATGGCCTAATAGAATGTCACTACTTTTAGTAGGATGCAACACTGTTAACTGATGCAGGGTGATCTGGATAGTAGTCTTAAAGGGGTCATATGATGCGATTTCAATTTTTCCTTTCTGGTGCATAAAGAAGATCTGTAAAGTTGCAAAGACTAAAGTCTCAAATCCAAAGAGATTTTCTTTATAAAAGTTAAGACTCGTCCACGCCCCCCTAAAACGGCTCGTTCTAACACACCCCCACATATATACCTCACTATGTGGGAAGATTTGCATAACGCCACCCAAATGTTCATGCAAAGAAAGAAGGCGTAACTTTTATTCTCACTGTAGTATTGTTGCCGTTGCCGACTGTATGCTTCATTGTGAAAGCGAATTTACTTTGTTTGGTCTTACAACAAGGACGTATCACTTCGCATGAATCGAGTGATCGGGCAGGGCGCTGAGGGAATACATAAACGTAGGCGGTGGATCGCGGATCGGTTTTCACCGTGGGACGAAGCGAGTCCAGCTTGCAGGGTGTCATATGTTGTTCTGTTGCCGCTCCTCGTCGAATCGACGGCGTGCCGGTTCTCAACCTCTGCTCAATCTAGCCCGGCCTAGTTAACGCGAGTGCCGGCTGTGTTTTTCATTGTGAAAGATGCCAGTTTTTTTTTTCATGTGTACTTTTTATGTGTTTTCCCTTTTGCACCATTTCCCTTATGTTGATTGTATTTATTCTGTTCAGGTTTGCCTAGTTAATTATCCTTGTTTGGTCTGAGTACTTATGTTGACTTTGAGTTTGTCTCGTCTTACATCTTCATGTCTTGAATGTTTCTGTGCTACATTGTGTTTGGATGGACCTTTTGGATTTACCCGTGTTGGATAAAGACTTAAATATATATATATATATAGTATTATTATATATATATAATATATATATTATATATATAAAACCTTTCGTCTAGTTGTGTGAGCTCTTTAAACACAGTGTTGTAGCCATATGACACACACAGACTTACTGTTTAGGTAGAGTCTGAGTGAGAAGCATTTAGGTTCAAACTTGTAATTAACTGTTTTTTAAGTCTTGAAATGTGTCTTTGAATATTTATCTGTGACATTTGAACTGCTGCTTGTGCAAAACTTGGGTTGAGTTGATTTTGCCAAGTAGAACACATTTCTGGAACTTATTTGAACATTTAGGGAGGACATTTTAAAATTTCTCTTTACATTATGTTGAGTATTGTTGATGCATAACTCACTTAAGGCTTAGTGTGGCCCAGATAATGTATATGTATGGTTTATTTAGTTAATTATTAGCTAAAATGTGGCTGTGCAGTGACCTACTTGTGGACCACTGCCAAAATGCCACCATTTCATGCAGCATGTGGGCCAGATGAGGAATGTGGGGAAGACCAGGATTAGAATACCAATCAACTGTGGCCTACATTAGGGCCAGTTTTGGTTCATTTGGTTGGCTTACATGCAGCAATGCTAAGGCTTACTGCCAAATCTGGCAAACAGGAGTGATCCACCCAAATGCCATAATTCTAAACAGTAAGCGGGCCGGAGCAAGGTGTTGGATCTGGGCAAGAATTAAAATAAATGTGGACAGGATTTGGGCCAGTTCTGCTTTATTTGATTTATTCATGGCTGGCATTGGGTCTTCTTTTGGCTTGCTTGTGGCCCAAATCTGGCAAACAGGAGTGGACCACCCAAGTGCCATCATTCCATGTGGTATGTGGGCCAGATGAAAGTGTCAGGTGTGGGCCTAATCTGGGCCTCAGGAATTTTGCTATCTGGGATCTAATAGGAATCATCTGTGCACTGTTGATGCCTCATGCTCAGTCTAAATGAATTCAACTGGACAGTATGTATAAGGATTTACACCATGGAATGAAATGGTCACTTGTTATGAAATAAGAAATTTATGGGGTGAACAAACCTCCTCCTTCAGAGCAAGTGACCATTTCATTCCATTGTCTATTAAGTCCATAAATGTTGAACCCTTGCAATCTGTCTTGTCATAATAAGGATGAGAAGCATTTATAATTACATCAAGGGATCCTCGCAAAGAAGCACACACAGTCTTTTTTATCTATCTCACTTTCATTCTCTCATCCACTTCCTGGCATAATCGTTTATTAGAAGAGTGCTCTCACTTGATTAAAAAATGATTTAGTTGAACATCTCGATTCTAGAGACACTTTGACTGCTTTATTTATTTATTTTTTAATGGCTTTCCTGCAAGAGCTATCACAGGTAGAGCATATATGGTCCTCTTAAAGGGATAGTTCACCTCAAATGCACACCCTCCATTATGACTCACCCTCCATGTTGTTTCAAAACCATCTTGACTTACTTCTTTACGACAATTTTTAACAACTTATAAGGCTGTGCTGTTTTTACAGAGCTCTTGTATGATCAGAAAAGACATATGGGCCCTTATGTACTTTTTGTCTTCCTCTGAAGCTGAAATCATCGTCCACATCATGAAAAAGACAACCAGTACAATTCCTAATTTTTCTCTTGTGTTCTGAAGCAGAAGTCCTACTGGTTGTATGACCTGGTGGCAGTAAAGAAAGAAAGGTTTTTTATTTTTATTTATTTATTTGGGGTGAACTATTACGTGGAGGGTTTGGTAGGAAGCCATGGTGGAGCTGCATTGACTTAAGACACCAGTCAATAACCCTGACCACTATAAGAGCGGCCATCACTCAAAGCTTATTGCGAGTTAGCAAATGCTGGCCTATGAAAGAGATGAACTAAATAGGATATTACCTCAGCTGAAGGAGATTGAGGTCTGCTGTAAGACATTAACTTAAACTGTCAGGGTACAGACTGATCAATATACTGAACAGATTACCCCAGGCCGCACACATCTTTATGACTTAAACTTTTTCTGTGTGCTGTAAAAGAATGGGTGACTCTGGAAAGTGGCAGGGGCTGATTTCTTTTCACAATGTCAAAATATATGTTAATTTTGTCAGATGGAAAAACACTCAGAGGCCATTTTCCAGTAATATGATGCACTTTGGTTTCTCTTTAGTGTTTAATTTTATACAAATTTCAAGCTTGTGAGATCTATTAGATATGGTATATGTATTACTATATGTATTAGTAACATACCATGAAAAGTAGGTAGCACTAAAGGAATACTTCATCCTAACATAAAAATACAAAAACTGCTGAAAATGTACTACCTCAGGCCATCCAAGATTTGGATGAGTTTGTTTCTTCATCAGATTAGATTTGGAGAAGATTAGCATTACATCACTTGCTCACCAGGGGATCCTCAGCAGTGAATGGGTGCCGCCAGAATGAAAGTCCAAACAGCCGATAAAAACATCACAATAATCCACGAGCAAATGATGTAATGAGTAAATTTTCATTCTTGATTGGAATAGTCCTTTAAACAAATCAGATACCCACTTTTAAAATGGATATGTTTTACCTAAATGTGAATTAACACAATTTAAAAATCCAGCACAATGCGAATAAGCACATTTGAAATTTAAGCATCTCTTAGTTTAACCCGTCCCTTATGGAACGATATTCCGGACAATTTTCAAATAGAATAGCAAATTGTATTTTCAATTGCGTTTACAATATGTGGACGCATAAATTGTGACATAATCCAAATGCAATTGCAAATCCTGCATTAGCGTTTGCATTTTAGCTTTCGCGAACGCACAGTGACTACCAAATTTCAAATGAAAAAGCAAAGTAAATTTGCAGCTGTATTTCCCATGTCTTACAAGGTATGACAGTCATATTTAAATAGCAATATTAATTAACACGTCTGCTTTTTCAATCTCGCTGCGTCGCGCATGTAACCTGCCAAAACTCAAATGGAATCGCAATTCCTTTTGCATTTGAATTTCCGACGTCTACATGGAAAGCTGTCAATCAATGTGAGGGGGCGGGGCTATACTAGGGGGCGTGTTTGTGTTGGGAGGTGACGTCACTCACAGACGACCGTGCCGAATGCTCTGATCAATGGAGGTAATCGGTAAAGGCTCCGCTAAAGGCAGCTACCACTCAGTTTCATACCTGTGTGAACGAACAGACAGTGAAACCGTCTTGGCACAATACATAATTCTGTCTTTTTTACCCCAAATGTAGCGATTATCCCCTGCTAACAGCGGGAGCCACAACGGTACGCACAATAGCTCAATATTCACTATAAACCAAACGCTTTTCACCTGTCTCTGCATCTCTCACTGTTTACTCTCACTTACACTTTTAATCCGTAATAGAGTGTGTGTCACACCTGCTTCAAGACCTTTTACCGTTTGCACTGCACTTGATGCACTTAAGCAAAAAAAAACTAATCTATACTTATTTTCCACCTTGCTTTATATTTTATTCAACAGTTTTAATCAGTTATGGAGTTTGCGTCCAATACGTGGCACCAAAATGTTGCGCCTGCCTCAAGATCTCTCACTATCTACAGCCACTGGACACCGCGATTGATGCACGTGATTTTTAATGTTATCTTGCCTTGGCTATGGCGTGTTCTGTGACAGCTGCAGCTAGATCTGACTGCTGAAGTGTCATCTGGGGAAGGCAGAGTAAGAGTAGCAGCATTTTCTGTTTTGTCACATGCATCTATCGGATCGTAAACATCTTGAGGCAGGTGCACATAGGCTATAGATAGGAATAAGATATAGGTTGCAAATAAGTAAATATGTGTAGATTTGCACTGTCTGTTTGCTTAAGTGCATCAAGTGGAGTGCAAACGGTAAAAGGTCTTGAGGCAGGTGTAACACACTCTCTATTACGGATTAAAAGTGTAAGTGAGAGTAAACAGTGAGAGATGCTGAGACAGGTGAAAAGAGTTTGGTTAATAGTGAATATTTACCTATTGTGCGTACCATTGTGGCTCACCGCTTTTAGCAGGTGATAATCGCTACATTTGGGGTAAAAATGACATAATTATGTATTGTGCCAAGAATGTTGCACTGTCTGTTCGTTCACACAGTTGTGAAACTGATTGGTAGCTGCCTTTAGCAGAGCCTTTACCGATGACCTCCATTGATCAGAGCACTCGGCACAGTCGTCTGTGAGTGACGTCACCTCCCAACACAAACACGCCCCCTCGTATAGCCCCGCCCCCTCACATTGATTGGCAGCTTTCCATGCAGACATCGGAAATTCAAATGCAAAAGGAATTGCGATTCCATTTGAGTTTTGGCAGGTTACATGCGCGAAGCAGCGAGAGTGAAAAAGCAGACGTGGCAATTAATATTTGTATTTAAATATGACAGGCTCATAACTCATAAGACATGGGAAATACAGTTGCAAAAGGACTTTGCTTTTCCATTTGAAATTCGACAGTCACTGTGCATTTGCAAAAGCAAAAACGCAAATGGTAATGCAAGATTTGCAATTGCATTTGAATTATGTCACAATTTATGCGTCCACATATGAAAAACGCAATTGAAAATACAATTTGCTATTCTATTTGAAAATTGTCCAGAATATCGTTCCTTCCTGTTCCTCCTCTCTCCCCAAGTACTCCCAGCATGCACTCTGCTATGAATAATCAATAGAGTTGCATTGCGTAATTGTGTTGTTTTCTCTGCTTAATATTCAATGAACATGAGAGGAAGCACAACATAATTAAATAAATAAATAAATCTGAAACCATGAAAAAAAAATCTAGTAAATTTCACATTGAAGTAACACATCTAGTAACACAATCAATTAAGCATGACATGTAATGTTGATGTAGAAAAATAGTAATGAAATAGACTGAAATAATATTGTAAGACGTGCTCCAGTATTTTATTCATAGTCATGCCATACTGTAGTCTGTTGAGTTTCGCCTTTAAAATGACCAATGTTCACATGCTGCTGAACATGTTGATGTGATGTTCCTATTTGTAACATGTTCAAGTGTGTCCGCAGCTCATGATTCAAAGTTATGCAAATGACATGGTCACAAGGCCGTTGAGAATAATGGAAAAGTTTTCAATTCTTTAGACCAAAGTTGGAAATTTCATCACTGTTTCCCATCGGTACTGAAAGACATTTCAAGGGTACAAATGAATGTCAGAGAAAAGCTGTGCAAGCTACAACAGCAACAAATATCAGAGAACCGGCCATGAACTGGCTTCAAAGACAATCCCTCAAAGAGATGTTGTGTTTGACAACACCATGTCTGTTTTTTTCAAATCCATCTTTTTGATTGACAGTGCCATCGCTTTGAAACACAAGTAAGTCATAACTGCAACATGTCAGCTCGGCCAGCATATGTATGCATTTATACGAACACATTATTTGCCCAACCCCCCTCCGTATAGAGCGGTACACTAAGTCCTTGCATCTTGAGACGTTTTATTCTCATGACTCTTGGGTATTGAGATGGGCTCACAATAAAAGGATTACTTTGAAGTTGTGTCTTGGATCAATAGGCTTTCGTCAACCTGTTCTTACTGATTGTGACCTATTCCAGACTATCAAAGGTGCCAAATACATCAAAACAATGCACTGTTTCGATTTGTAGGAATTAAATGTCTTTGCGATAGGGATTGGACTAATTAAATAAATAGATAACAGGGAAGATAATTTTAACAGGGAAGAGCACCATGCGTATGGATGCTTGCAACATAGCAAGCAAATAATATAGCATTACTTTGCTAAAAGTATTATACTTTAAATGTTATTGTGTGTTCTCATTTTTATATTTGTTGGGAATTCCAAAAGGCTCTTGTTCTAATCAAGTCCTAAAATCATGGACCCTTGATATTTTCCACAATCCTCTCAACAAAACCTTTAATTGGAAATGTCTGTTGAACAATATCAACTAATTTCATGATGGCAGAGTCAGCCCATCCTCAAGCTCTTATCTCTCTTTTACAGCCACACAACCACCTCTTTTCATCAGCTCGAATTGGCATGATTTGTTTTTCTGTTGGTTTATTTGTTTAATTTAGCTTATGAACTGTTGCATTATGCAACATTATGCACTGGGAAAGGATCCCAGGTTCTGGGATGCATTTTACATTGATTCCCCAACTTCAGTGTGTCATTACGAACAGATTGTGAATACAATGGCAGATAAAACCAGGTTTGAAAGAAAACTTAAAAACGCAACTGAACTCACTGTTTGTAGTAGTTACACTATTTTCAACAGATGGATAATACTTTCTTACATGACAGCTACGTTTAGTTCATATGCAGTAGTGTATATGGTTAATTTGTAATGAACAAGAATCACTAAAGATGATTTGACGATTCATTGGAGGCACATCCTTATACAGGTGCATTAAGCATATAAGGAGAATGTCCCTGAACGTCATTTATTTCAGTAAGTAAGACTTAAATTGTGAAACTCGTGTATTATATAATTTCAATGCACACAGACTAATTGTATTTATACTTGCAGGTTTCCTAGTTGTAGTTGTTTATTGGTGTACATTTTTGTTTACATTAGCATGTTTTCTGTTTTTATTTTGTATTCATTGTGCAAGTGTTTTCTAATTTTTCTTTGTTTTACAATTTAGTTGTTTTTAGTGTACATGTTTTCTGATTTCTTGTATTATAAGTTGTTTATTATTGATTTGTTTTGTTTTTTGTTTACACTTCCTTGTTTTTTGGTTTTTAGTTATTTATTAGTGTTCATTTTTTAGACTATCATATATTTTTTTTTATCTAGAGTATTTTATTTATTTGTTAGTGTAAATGTGTTTATAGTAAACTGAGCTTGTTTGTCATCACCTGAATTGAGATTCACTTTGTGTCAGATTGCTTTGACTTCTTAATATAAATTATATGATCTTCTAGTCATTAAAAAAATACAAATAAATTGTGCTAACTACTGTTTCTTTAAATGTATAAATTGCTTGTTGCTTGAGAAACTACAGTTTCCAGGTTATTTTTCCAGCACCGTTATACACAAATACATGAATCAGTACATCTTTGATTGACATTGCAGGCACCACACAAAGGTTATTCAGGTAACGTATATTTTAAGCATCCATATAATCTTTCTTTCTTACTCTTTTGACTGTGCAATGACAGCTGAACAATATCATTACCATAGTCTACGGTATATTTATAGGCATGTTCCACCTCCAACGATCAGGTTATTGTAAGTCGCAGAGTTCAGAAACTGTAGAGTTGTGAGTACTCAACATCCAATCATCCGGGCCATATCTCAGCAAAGTTGACACTAATGCACCGTCGGATGAGAAAAGTGACACACGATAGACCGATATCAGCATGCCCCCAGGCTAAGATTGTGGGGGCTCATGCGCAGACAGGTCTGAAACGGGCCAAACATCCTATAATTAGATCTGCGGGTGGAGAAGGAAATTGCCTCATCGTCTGATCGGATAACTGGAGAGCTTGGCCAAGAGATTAGAGTTGTGTAATGGTGCAACCATCTCGCTTAACACAAGCAGCCGGGCTGTGATAGACTTGCCAGTCCGATCAGATAGCATCTCATAAACGGTGCCACAGATGGCTGCGCTAGAGGTGAGTATTGCAAACTGATAGGGCACATGCACAGTCATGTTGGGCCTGTTTCATTAAGAAGACTGCCACAGCGGGACGATACACTGCCTAATCTCATTTGCTGAGTGTGCTTAAAAGGTTTATAAACAGTGATTGCTTTGGCTTCTTTGAACTGCTTCCTAAACGGCCTGAGCGTTTCAGTGGCTTCTTATGTCCTGTATGATTTTTACAGTGTAAGGTGCAAAAGTAAATGAGGGCAAATCAAATGAGTCATGGTAATTAACTGCCCGCTCTGGTTCAGCTGCAAGCGATTTAACGTTGACCTTTTAAGTTGGGCATTTCATATACGCCTCTATATAACAGATATGGTTTCTTTTTAAGAACTTTTAATATAACTGTAATTATTCCTTGATGTAAGTAGGTGATTTTCAGCAGTCACTATTCAGTCCACGATCACGTCATGAAACAGTCATTCATCCATTCATTAATTGTTCTAATGATGCTGACTTTGATGCTCAGATATTATATGGGTTGGGTGCCAGTATGTTTTGTGGTAGCCGTGATGACACATTTATTTTTCAGGATATTTGATTATCTTTTGTAAACATTCAGTGAAAAGTATCTACTGCACTTTGATCAATTGAATGTATATGTGTGCTCTGAAAAAAGTAATGTTTTTTTTTTTTTTTTTTTAGTTTTGTTCATCTGACTGACTCAAAAGTGTTGAATGGTAGTTTTTTCTATGTGGTACACCAAAATCAACATTGTTAATAAGACGGATTGTTAATAAGAAATGATTGTTGCTTTGGTATAAGGAGGTTCAGGGACTTCTTAAAAAAAAATAAAAAAAATTAAATCTACCATGCTCAAATCTGTTCCTCGTAATGAGGCCTTACAATATATAAATTGCTCGTTAAGTAGATGTTAGGGCCTTGAGCACTTGAAACATCCAAATGAAAAGATACAGTACAGAGAAAGTCAAAAAAACAAAGGTGAGGATTTTGAGGGCAGAGCTGGTTATGCCAAAACCAGCTAATGAGGTCTAAAGCTGGAATGCAATTTAAAGACTTAAAATAATACAATTCTTATTGAGTATAAACTACACAATAGGACCATACTCACATATTATAAGAAGGTATTGCAAAGGATAATTCCATAAATGCATTAAATACTTTCACAAGTTTGACAGTGTTTGTAGCAAAGTAAATGTAGAAGTTTAACCCTCTATGGGACTAATTGTGAATCTACAGCTTAAAAAATAATTGACATTATATTTTACATATATTTAGATGTAAAATAATTTTCCAAATTTCTTTTCTTAATCTGACCTTTGACCTTTTTTTAGGGATCCATCATTTATAACTGACTTTGTCCCTAGGGTATTATAGTTATCTTTTGTCCAATTTTCTGAAAAACTTACCACACAATGCACAATGCTTTTCACTCATCTGAAAAGAAGTGATGTGAGGTCATACTGTTTGTCCAAAAAATGACATTAAAATATCTTATGAACATTACTATTTTGTGCTTGTGGTGTGTCATATTGATTTGGAACGACACCGCATGAAATATGTGTCCTAAATTTCTTGTACAGTCAATAACCTCGCGGACGCACAATTTCACTGCCTGAAAAACCATGTCCGTTCAGTGTTTCACAAATATGACATGTAAAAACAATCGCTTTAACATTGTGTTTTCTTGGATATTACAAATCACATTAACGTAGCACAAGTGAAAGTCAACAAAGACTCTCTTTTTCAGTGTCCCCCACAAAACCTACACGTAAGTAGATGTTGATGTGATGTCATGTTGGATCACGCGACCTGTCAGTATAGGCAATGCCAATAGGAACTTGGCTATTTCCTGACTCCCTGTCTTGGTTGTTTGGTAGGTATCATTCTCTTTCTTGCAGAATAATGGAATACAGTAATGTAACAACTGCCTGGGGGGAAAAAACTTCCACAATAACCTATTCTTCATCACTGCCCTCACCTTCATTGCTTCTATCCTCTTTGGTCCTCAACAACTTGTTTTATTACTATAACCTGATTTTCTGATGCACTCCTATTACTATCATCAATACCTTCTGAAATAAGTACAGATTTGTCTCTCCATCTTACAAAAATCTTACAAAAATGAACCTAAAACACATGCATAAAGGCTATTATACTGCCGCCAATGCTGGTCAATAGTGCCAGCTACACAAAATAAGCATCACATAATAGGACTTTGTCAGTTATGCATGACGCTCAGATTTGTTGGTCTCTGAGTTGTTGTTTTAATAAAAGTGCATTACAAATGACAAAAAACTTTAGAGAACACATTTGGATGTACAATTATATTTTTTATAGCTGGAATTTATATGTATTTTCTAGTCTAAAATTAGCTCACTATGGAGCCTTGAGAGCATGTGACCTAAACATGTGCTAATGTCTCCTTTACTACTTAGTTACCAAAAATGTTAAGCACATGGCTAATACATTTTAATTTTACTGGTTGAAGGGGATGTCAATGACATCACTAAAAAAAATTGTTGGTTGAACATTAATATTGAATTTTAAATGCAATTTTCTTAGCGTCATTTATAAATGACGATATCCCGTAGAGGGTTAAACTAGACTTTTTTACAGATTCAGTTAAACATGTAAGTGGTGTGGTGATGTTATGGTGGTTCTGGTCTGGAGATATGACTCAGAGTCAGATCCCTCCTTCAACGCAAGTCTAAGAATTTGAAGAAGTAATTATGTCCGTATCACAAAAGTTTAATGCTCACTTCAGAATGTCCAAATCAACTCTAAATATGAGTAGCTTCTAAATGCTGCATACCTTCAAATAGAAATGTGCAGTTGTTGTGCAACTAGCATCACCAATGGAAGGTTTCCTCAACACTGTTTTCAGATTTATTCAGAAAATATCAAACGAATTTGAAGTATTAATTATGTCTGCATGACAAAAGGTGCCAAAGTTTAATGCTCAATTCAAAATGGTCAAATCAACTCTAAATATGAGCAGAACAAATTGTGATTTTTGCCTTAGAAATCAACAATAATAATTTTGTGTTACCTTCAAGGAGAAGTGTACGGTTGTTGTGCAACTCGCATCACCAATGGAAGGTTTCCTCAACACTTTTTCAGATTCATTCAGAAAATACGTATCAAATGGAAAATAGGGACAGTAATTATTTAGACTTATATTGTTACAAAATATTTCTATTTCAAATAAAATGCTGTTCTTTTCAACTTTCATTCCATTCATCAAAGAATCCTGAAAAATACAAAAAAATATGTAGATCAACAACACATATTTTAACTCTGATAATAATAAGGAATGTTTCTTGGCAGAGTAGACAAAGTCAGCATTAATAAAATAATCATTGTGTGACACGAAGACTGAAGAGTGTTTATGCTGAAAATTCAGTTTTGCATCACTAGGTAATAATAGTTAACACAGTTATTTTAGTGAAAGTGAAGTGACGTGTGGTTGAGTATGGTGACCCATATTCTGAATTTGTTCTCTGCATTTAACCCATCCAATTGCACACACACAGCAGTGAACACACAGCCGGAGCAGTGGGCAGCCATTATTTGCTGTGGCGCCCGGGGAGCAGTTGGGGTTTCAGTGCCTTGCTCAAGGGTC
Organism: Sinocyclocheilus anophthalmus; assembly: GCA_018155175.1. Classification (NCBI taxonomy): domain Eukaryota; kingdom Metazoa; phylum Chordata; class Actinopteri; order Cypriniformes; family Cyprinidae; genus Sinocyclocheilus; species Sinocyclocheilus anophthalmus. The sequence continues at coordinate 83,220 of JADLZN010007553.1, forward strand.
TCACTTCAGTTGTGGTGTTGAGGGTGGAAGAGAGCTCTGGTCATTCACTCCCCCCACCTGCTGGTACCGAGACTGGAACCCGCAAACTTCGGGTTACAAGTCTGACTCTCTAACCATTAGGCCACGATTGCCCCCAATTTTAGGTTGTAATGTTATTTATTTATGGTAGTTATATGCTAGTTAGTTCATAAAGCTTGGAGGTATAAAAGAGAGTTTTTTTTTAACAGAAAACAATTACACACATCACTTTTTAATTCAATGAGAAATTATGCTGCAGTTCAGCTATAGCAGTGCACTTTTCCTGATGTCAGACAGATATGAAAGATACGGTAATATAATTAGTTTTCACTGTCCAATTTAGTATTTTTACAATCCCCTCCCTGCTGTTGATGTGGTTGGGGGGAAAAGGGAGAAGTGGTTTGTTAATTGAGCATGTGCTAGGAGAAACAGTGATGTCATACATATTTAACCGTCTCCTCCTCCTCCCTTGCTCCTCTTATCATCTCTTTCTCTTCCATTTCACTCTCAGCTAATGATGTATTTTGTTTATGCGAATTGTTTTGATTCGTATTATCGTTTCTATAAACTCGGGCCTCTTTCTTCTGAGTGCTTTAACTCACTGATTTTGTTGCACCAGGAGAGCTGCTCATGTGATTTGATGTCGTATATTGAACGGGGTCTGAGGTTTGGACCGGAGGCTCCGTGAAGTTAATGAGTGAGGATAAAAATGATCTGGTGACACTGTAATTATACACCTCCTTCATCAAACTTCTCTCTTTGTAGCTTTGCATCAAAACCATTCAACAATTTCCAAGCATCTTATACACACTTCTGATGTAATGGCTGTTCCAAACATTAGGCAGGAAAATTACGTAGCGTTACCTCATATGCTGAATAAATACATTTTTAATTTACAATCTTACTGACCCAAAATGTTTTACTGGTTAAAAAAAGTAGAATGTGTAGAAATAGTTTTCACTCAGAAATTGCTAATACATTTTACAGACAGTTGCAAAGAAAGAGCAAGTAAGACATCGAATTTAACATGAGATTTTGAAATAGAAAAAGTGTAATAGTATTTTTTTTTTGTAAACATACTCCAGTAAACTTTGTTTCGTTTACAACTTTGGAAAAAGTTGTATAGTGTTGTTTGTGTGTTTTAACTGTTATTGATATCTCGATTATATATATGGAGATGTATAATTATATTATATATATATATAATGTATGGTGGATAGTTTCTGTCTTCCTTTGTGTGCCTCACTGTTTGTCCAGATTTTGCCTCTCTTCCCCCTTTTCATCACTTCATCAGGAGTCGCAGGGTTTGGCTTTTATTCCTCTGTTGCTACGCGTCTTCTCTCCACGAGAACTGCCTTGTATTTCAACAAAGTCCCCCTTTCTTTTTTGATCATCCCCGTGACTCTCTAAGGTCATATCATTCTTGGATGATGTTATTTAGGCCTATTTATTTCTCTAAAAAAGGTCAATTGTAAATAGAAAAAAATATAAGAATTATTTAGATTTATAATTCTTTTCACATCCTGATAATTTGCATTTATATTTATGGTGACTTCATACACCAATTGCTGGTATCTCACATTAAGTAGGCATTTCACCGTTTTTTTAATCTTAAAAACATGTGTTACAACGTTTTTGTATGCGTTTTGGCAATTTATTTATCGACGATGGGGTTTTAGTGGTTGAAATGTGCAAATTTTAAAATCGGCATTTCAAAGTTGAAAGTTTTACAAAACGTTTTATTGTCTCTGTTGTAACAAACTACAAAGTGCAAATTTGTGAAAACGGTGATGTCATGCACATGCATATTATGTGTTTGTGTAGTGTTTCTTTACAATCCCCAGTTGGTTTACATTCGCACACTACTTCGTGCTCTGTGTTTGATCCTACAGCGTTTTTAGTTGTTTTCACAGATCTGTGTGAATGGGGATCATTTTGACAATGTTGTCATCAGTACGCGAAAAATGCGAAGGAAAAAACTTTTCTAATTTTATCCCACCGTCGTCATGTAAGCATACTCTAAACCCACAACCAGGTACATCTAAATCGATTGTAACTGCAAGCTAATCAGTTTGAAAGGCAACCTCTGAAAATAATTAGTGATTAATAAATGAGGAAGCAAATGTAATTTCTTATCCATTTTTTAGAACATTTCTATAGGGACTCAGATAATGAATTTAATATTTATTTTGACTTGGTAGAGCCATTATGCTGGTCACGTTGATAGGGCTTGGACATTCCATGCAGTAATTTAACGCTTGTGGTGACTCAACTTGTGCATTGACATATGTGGCTGTATGTATGTACATGCTCCACCCGTGATTAACTTTTTTTTTATGTATTATATATTATATATATTACTGTGACTATGTACACTATAAGTATTGCTTATACTATTTTTAGACGATTAGTGAGTACATTTAAAATAACAGGTTAATTTTATCCATGTTTATGTAACGGTGTTTACATTTATTTGACCCACATTGGTCAGAAACCGATGAAAGCGAAATGAGACTGTAAGTTTCCCTATCGTCTTCTAGAACGACGGGACGTGGGGATATCGATCCGTTTTGAGCTCACAGTATACACTGAACTTTTATGTCAGAAGATCAAGGAAAACTTGATTCCTCGTGATATGACCCCTTTAAACAAGAGCACAAACACCTGAACACCGGCAGATGTTGTGTTGCTGCAGAGCATGTTTTATCTGAAAGCAATTTCCTATCATTTATTTTTCTTCTGATATTCCACTTCGTCATTGTTCTTTCTTTTTGCCACTCACAGTTTTTCCAGTACTCTGTTCTTTCTCCTAGTCTCTCTGTTGTCCTTTTATTCTGTCACTCTGCTTCCCACACTGCCCGCAATAAGTGTCAATTTGCTCACTCGCTCTTGCCGTCTCTTCCTCCATTTCTCTCTTCCCTCTATAACCCTAATGAACAGCGATGGAGGGAGTCGTGTTATGGCTGGTGTCGTGTCAGCGAACGCATCGTCTCCGTTTTGACAGATCGCCCCAATTAACCTTATTTACCACTATTTCCCTTCGTCCTTTAACAAGTTCCTCTGGGCTTTTCCCTCTCTAATGACCAGGTGCCTGAGACGATACAGCACCCTCATGGCCCGACTCGCCATTATTCAGGTGCTCAGGCTGCAGATCACATGCTCCTACGAGCACATTATTGTTTTTCCATAAATGTTCACACCAGAGGCAGAATCACGCATCAGGGGGAATTATGTTGACATTAGCTCCAGTCGCTGTCTGAACTGATGCTTAATTTTTAAAGTACGGATTATAGTAGACACAGATTTCTCATCTGTAAGGATTTCAGAAGTGGGTGTGAGGCTTTTCAAGCTCGTAATGAAGGGAAACAGGGGAGGTGGCGACAGAAAGTCGAGACGTGGGTGTTGTTAGCTTTGGCATCACATCAGCAAAACTTCTGAATAGAAACAGCCATTGTGTCTCTCTATCGCTAAGCAACATCAGCCTAATATCCGTGTGACCCCTAATGAATACTCTGTGCAAAGTAAACATACCCAGTGCATGACTCTATACCCCCTGCTCATTATCAAGCACTAAAAAGTATTGACATTTTTTTCTGCCTAATTGGTTCAGGAAAATTTTTTAATTTTTCTCTTTTCATTTCACTTTATTAATATTATATTTTTTTTGTAGAGCCATTGCACAGGGCTCTGAGTAACTGAAGTGAATATCTTTATAAAGGTTTCTACATATGTAGCATTTTGCTGATAAATCAGATGTGCTCCCATGCAGAGATGTGGGCTGAATTCAATCTTCTTTGCTGAGTGGGAACCTGAACCTCTGCAGCTGTGAATCCCACAGAGGAGGACGTCTTAGGTATGTGGGCTTTAATTACGGCTCACGTCTTTTCGTGGTACAACCTCCATTTTCACACTCAAAGACACATTCTCAGTAGTCCTAAGGAGGCATTCTGCTGAGAAGCATGGTATCCACATTTTCAAATTAAATATTTAATTTTATTTAATTTTATTTTTTCAATAAAGCAAAACTTTAGTTTTGCCCCTTCATGTGCTTCAAGTGCTCAGTTCACACATGCACATATCACTGGCTCATTGGTCTTTTGTCCAAGTCGGAAGTGTTTCCTCAGTTCAGTGTAACTTGAGTGCTGAGTGAGTTGGCAAAAACCAGCATCGTAGGATCATATACGCCGCTATTTTGGCTCATTTCGAATCAGAGTGACTGTGAATGTGTATTGTGGCAGTCAAGATGGTGGATGTGTTGTCAGTAATTGTAGATCTGTATGATGTGTGAGCCGTTGAACCGTTCAGACAGTTCCGGTCTGATTTGGTCTGTGACTACTGGTTCATTCAGTTCACTAAAGATACCAGTCAGTCCCTGTGAAGTTGTTCATCCAGACCATTGGCCTGAAGGCTATGGATTACAGCAAAATGTTATAAATAATGGTCAGTTCTTGCATATAAATCACATAACACCCTCACACACCATCGTTTCACTCAAAAAGTACTCAATAAGTGTGAGGAGCCAGGGGTATTCATTTTGTGTTCCCTAAAATCCTTTTTTTTCTTTTAATCATACATTAACGGTAGCTGATTCAGTTAAAAGTCATCATTCCTGTTGAAAAAACAGAAAAAAAGGGTTTCACCTGAGGATGAGTAAATTAACCGCAAATTTAAATTTTCCTTTTAATGACAACCAATGTTATGCTGTATTTTGGAACTATAATCAAATCGCTTATTGTCTCTCAGCATTCATATTAGGAATCAATTAATCAGCAAGGAAGGATGCAAAAATGTTCAAAAATTGACAGTATATATATATTTATAATGTTACAAAATATTTTTGTTTCAAATAAATTGTGTTATGGTGGGTAAGGTTTAGCTTTAAAATCAATAATAATACATTTAATTTTAAAATATATTACAGTCAAATAGTGCATTGTAATATTTCACAATTTCACAAGAAGAAATATTTCATAACATTAAAATCAGAATTATTATTTATTACAGTCAGAATTATAAATTAGAATGGTAGCTCTGTGCAGCTTGACAAGACTGAGCGTACAATATATTCAGTATAATTCATTATTGATTAATTATTATATTATTGCTCATGTGGGTCTGAAGCAAATCGATGTGGCCATTTCATTGCATATAAGGCATCTAGGGATGTTTGTATGTGCTCTCATAATGATCTTTGTAAGATACAATTAAAAGGTTTCCATTTCATTTGGGTTTATTTATGGTGCAGGAGTGAAACTGGAGTGGACTTTCCTGCCTGCTGTTTTTGTGTGTGTTTGTGTGCTCTTTACTCAGTAGACTTTTGTTTATTCTGGTCAGCTTTGTGTTGAAGCACAAACACTCTTTCTCTCCCCTGGAAGTCCTGTGTGTCGAATTAATCGGTAACAACTGAGGGAAGTGTCTCCATCTACGAACAGCAACATCCTGTGGAGATGGCAGGGCAACCTGGAGTAGGTTTCTCTGTCAGAGTTCAATTTGCAGACTAATTGGATTCTCTTTTTCAATGATCATACCTGACATACACAAATTACTGAGTGAAAAGGGCTCTGACTCAAATCAGTTCTGCTATTACTGCCTGGAAATTGCTAAAATTGCCTCAAAGGATTAAGCCTGCAGAGTGTATGTAAAGTATGCTATGACGTGCAGTTTAAAATGAATAATGATACTTGTCCTTTCCTACACATTTACTTGATATAGCAATCTCCATTTTAATGACTTTAAAGTTAGTGTAAAATACTGTTCGCAGCCCATTTTAATTACATTATCTGTGGCATTTCCAATTTTTCAACTAGTATAAAACCTTTGAAAAAAGACTTGATTGATTTTGAATGACATGAGGGTCAATAACTAATTGTAATTTTAGGTGAATTATTCCTTTAGGAAAGTAAGTCAATTTAGATGTCATTTTGACTTTATTCTTGACTTTTGAGTGTTTTTTGTTATTTTTGAGTAGTGTAATCAATACTGCAAGCAGACATATGGCACTCAATTTGAGGAGAAACCTTCTAGAATTACTAATCTATAGAAAGGGTGATGTGGCGTCATTGGTCTGGTTTCATTCACTAATCTGTTTAATAAGCAGAGAAGGAAGGGGGCCATCTGGAAGGAAGTTTTTCAGTCCAGGAAGTACATTTTAGGAAGTGCTGTGGTGGCGACCACGCACCACAAACAAGGAGGGGCTCGAAACCCAAGCTGCCGAGGGAGGCTGCCATTTTTAAGACAACAGCATTTTACTTGATTGTGTTTTTGTCTCCCTCTATAAGTTTGTTCTGTTATATATTAATTCATTCAGACCCATATAGTATATTAATTTGAAATTGGATGTGTTTTTGGTAGTGGGCTTCATTGCTCACTCTAGTGTGCACTACCTTTTTGGTGTGGACCCACACGATGCAGTTTGGACAGTGTTGGAGTAACGAATCAGGCTCATGGAATATGAATAATTCACCATAAACAGTTAGGTATAATGCATATTGATGAATATTTTATGATGTGACTGGACTGTATTATTTAGCTGACGTTTCTCTCGTTTCTGTGGTCAAACGTCTTGTCTAATTCTAAGAAAGGTTTAATTCCTGGTAAGGGACAAGAACTGCCTTACTGTGTACATTCTACATGTTAAGCTTGTAGCCTAAATCTGCATTGACAGTAAGTGACTCCAGTTATAAGCATCAACATTATAGGAAACCACGTCAGTGTGTACACAGTAAGGTTTTATTAATACATAAACACTTAAACTAGGTGTTCTGAACATACTACCTAATACACATAACGGGTTGCTAAACAGAGCTACATCTCACACATTATAAACTCGGTCACTTAACATAAACACACACACACATACATGTGTTGGCTAAGGAAAGGGTGTGTTAACGTTTACGCGTGAGTACAGAAAGAGGCCTAGTGAATGAAATTTATGTGTGTACACCATTTGATATTCAGCCGATCTACACCCTGAGGGCATACGTCGATGACTGTAGTTCAAACACACCTTGGAAATCGTGTCAACTGATACGTAATATACAATTTAAGACTAGTTTGTACTTAGATGCAAGTCTCGTCTGTTTGCATAACATTAGCTGATGTCCGGACTGGCTACATCTTAAGGCCAAAGCATTGCCTGATGAAGTTGGTTGATGAAAATAACCAGTTTGTGTCAGAGTAACTTGAAAAATGGAAAGGACAAGGCCGAAGCCTGGCACGAGTTTAGCGTTTCCGGAAGCGTTTTTCTTACATCCTCTCAAAATTAAAACAAACCACCGATTGTGTGAGTGGTGCAGGTGTGCGCGATTGTGTGCCCTTTATTGCGCTCGGAGAAGATCCCCGCCTTCAGATGGCTTGTCCACTGAGACGATGGAATCGAGCGGGATCGGTGGCAATTGTATGGTATGGTTTCACGACCCTGTCTGTGTCTAAGCATGGCGTATATTTGCAAATGGACTTGATATCGAAATTACTAAATAATTCTCCAAGGATGTAGTGTGAATGTATTTATTGCCTATGTACCAATATATAATATTCACGCTTGTTTCGATCATAAGAAGGCTAATTCATAGATACTAAACAAGGTAGAGTTATATATATTTAAGCTGACAGGAGTGTGTTTCGATTCTAAGTCTGCATAACAGTATACAATTTCAAAGACAAACTACACGGATGACAATAATATATACCCAATGACCTGAAGGATCATGTGTGCTCATTCAAAGAAAAGTGTGCCCCTATGAATTTGAGATAGAAGAAAAGTGTTCCATGTCTACTCTGCTCTGCACTTGGGAAATGCAGGTGTGACATTCCTGCTTTGTACAGTCATTGGGCGCCACAATAATACCCCAGTGATATCGTAGCGTTGGTTGCCCTGCAACAATGGGCCTGTTACGGCTTCCTGGGTGTGTTACGCATTCAGGGGAAGGGTCTGATGCTGTCCTCATAGGTGGCTTCGTCAATCTCCTTCTTTTTTTTTTTTTGTTTTATTTTGTTGTAGGGGTGTTTACGATGTATTTTGTAATTTATATGATAAAAACAAAATATTGCATGTATTGTGGTTTGATTGGTCAGCGTACACGTGTAGTATGTAGCTGTGATCATAATATATAAAATTCAGTAGAACTATGTTTACTTAATTAAAGTCCCGTTCATTGTCTTTTTTTCTTGTTAATGACCTCCCGATAAAATCATGCCAATTAATGTTATCTGGTGATAGTTTATATTCACATGTGGAAGTGTTCTGATGAATTATTCCTACTGCTGTTTGGGTTTTTTTTGCCGGGCGGCGCGCGACCATTCACATGCGCACCCCCAAACTGCACGACTCCGCCATGTCCCGACGCCCCGGTTCTGACATGTACCGCCTGGACGTTCAATGCATTTCCGCCAGCGCGCTCCTGTCGACACGCTCGACCACTGAGTCCTGATCCGAGTCTAGCCTGCTCCTCCATATGCTATTGCCGCATGTTCACTGCCCTCTTCCGCCATGCGCGCCCCCCCGAACTAGCCAGAACTCACACCCCTTCATGTGGCGCCCACCCTGAGCCGCACTTATGCAGAAACCTATGTGTACTAGAGGTGGAGTCCCCAAGACGGTCCATACCCCCGTTGGATGTGATGTATCTGCGCGGGAATGATGCCCTTGTCCGTGGGGGGAGTATGTCAGATTTGTTCCGTCCCCGTTTTGTGCGCTTTTTTGCTCCCCCATCGCTGCACCACCTTCCATGTGGCCCATGTTGGTCTAGCTTTCCTTTCCTGTCCTGACTTAGTGTGGGATTAATTCTTAGGTTGTTCCCCCCATTTATTTCCTTCGATCATCAGGGTGTTTCGTCTCACCCTCGTCTTGTCATGTGTTTTGATAATGTAGTGTTCCCCATTGTCCTGCGTATGTTTAGGATTGTGATGTCTACATGTCTGCTTCATGTGAGTGCCCCACTTCGCTACTGTTGTTTAAATAAACCGTTTCTCTGTGTAGTGCATTTTCTGTACTCTAGCATCCTCCTTTCCCTCACTTCCCGTATGCCACACACCTCACAGTAGTGCAACCGTGACACTTTGCCACTTATTACGCTGTTTTATTTTTAGAACTGATGGATTTATTTTAATTAAAAAGTTTCAAATATAAAGCACTTACAGAGCCTGTTCATCTTGAAATATATTTATAGTCATTTTCTAGTGCTATAATTTGCCTAGTTATGTGTAAAGATAAGTGACATATTTTTACTACAGCTGTGAAGTCACTTGTTGGTAAGGTAAAATCAAAGTGATTGCATCTTAAATGCATTGTACTGTTTTTCTTTCGCGCCCCCCCCTCCCTTCTTCTTCCCCCCCCATCACCATTCTATTGATGTGTAGCGCCAAACGTCGAATTTTGTTCTGTATTTCTTGGATTATAGCTCATCGCAACCGGCATGCGTAATGGCATCATTATATAGGCAAGAGCAAGAATGGCAAATTGGCTTTGTATTCTCTTAAAAGTAGACACTATAGGTCCTTAGTTTACGCTTGGCCCGCCTCGTAGTCTGTGTTGATGACCTCACCTAAGCGACCAGCAGCAGACAATTTGTTTTTCTTCTTTCTGTTTTACCCTTGTGCGCGATTAGTAATATTCAGTGTCTCAATACACACATGCCGTATATATGGACCACGGAATTTATCTCCCCTATCCTTCTCTTCCCTCTCGTGTTCTGTTTTTGTTCTTATTTCCCGCTTGAGGTGGTTCTGATGTGTGTCTACGAGAGCTGAGGTGAGCCAGTCTGTCACACTCCCTATCCTTTACTTAAATGCCCTAAACTGGTCTTGCCTCTTCGATCACCACTGAATGACATACTTGTGTATGGACACAGATATGATGCTGACACAACGCCAGAAAAATTCAGAGTACTCCCCTTTTCATTTTCACACGGTAACCATAGCCACAAATAATCATTTGTGTGTTGCTCGGCTGGCCCGCTCTCTGCTCCGTAACTGTGCATGCAATAGCGACCACGTATTTGTACTAGTTGTGGCGCAATGGTCCTGGTGTTGAATATCACGTAGGCCATTCTTGCCCTTTATATATATCCTAAACGTGCTATTAGTGAAACAAATGGACGAACTAGGAACTGAACAATGCCTACTGGTGTCACCTACCCTATAAGTGGAAGTTACAACATATCTCCTCAGCACTGTGCACCCATCATTTATAGTTTCCGCGTGACTTTCGGAGGGTTGACGAGCACCCATAACGCGCCACGTTCAACAATATTTATGAACCCTTCACAACCGATTCAAATGAGTAGTAAAACGCAGCAAGCACTGGCAGTATTGGAGGCATTCAGCATTGTGTTAATTTTCTATTTGTTCCCGGATTACCACAAATTGCAAACTCTCCCCCAGTTGTTGAATCTCCACACGCGTTTTTGGTGTTTCCTAGACGTTGAGACAAAGTGCCATAGTACATCCCTTGCTTATCATTAAAAGTGCACTTAATATTTCAATGGTTGTGGTGTAAGGTGGCCAGTTGTTAGGCACAATGTTTCAATTGGAGCTTGTCTAATGAGATTGAGTGGTCCAGTGCTTGAATGATTCAACTGCAATATATTCAGTGGAGGACATTTTTTGGTGTATCATTCATGCCACGCAATATTCTCTGTTCTTTAAATAGTACACAATAATATGATACTCAACGCCAAGCTTGTACGAGCATATCGATATCGGCCAGTTGTTGTTGAGTTTTGGTCAATTTTAGGATAAACAACCTATCTACCGTGATGGTCTCTCGCTTTTGTAGACTGATTCCTAACAGCCGGACATTACCCATTAGGTGAATTAATGTACAAGCATATTATACTGGTTTTTATGATGAGGTCGCAGATTTCTCTATTTTGTCACAATTACCCACATTCGTGTCAAAACCATACTGGTGCACGGCCGTTTTTTAAGACCCCAGAACCCGCTTATAACACCCACCCCAGACAGTCGTCTTGTTGCTCTAATTTCTGCACCGTGACTCGGTACCCGATGTAATCGTCATTCCCTTTACCAAATTGAACAATCTACACATTGCGCGCTTGGTTCTCTTTGTCTTCATCCTGCCCCAGAACGTGTGTAAGTTTAAGAAAGCATGTACAGATAAACACGGTGTGCACAATTGGTGACTGATTTTTTTGGACTAAGACTCTCATGTATGAACACGAATTGCTTGCCGACTGAACATAGAATCAATTTATCTATTAATACCCGATTTTCGTACAACTATCCTACCATACTACCCCTACCCCCCGATATTCTACATAGCTGTGATCACCTATGAACTGACCCGTGTAGTTCAACCGCTCGAACAGCATGTAGTGAAAAAATGGAGAAATGCTTACTGTGTCATACTATAAGGGAAGTTATCAAATATCTCCCTGCAGCCCTGCCAAATTTATAGTTTTGTACTTTTGGAGGGTTGAAAACAGCCAGTTCAACAATATTTTATGACCTTCAAACCGATTCAAAGCAGTAAAAAGCAGCACTGGCAGTATTTGGAGCAAGCATTGTGTAAAGTGATACACAAACATGCAAACTTTCCCAGTTTGTTGAATCTCCAACCTGCTGTTTTCCATGTTGAGACAAAGTTCAAAGAAAGCATCATTAAAAGTGCATTAAATTCATTGGCTCTTGTGTGTCATGTGGCCAGTTGTTATGCACAATGTTTCAATGTATCTTTTTAATGAGATTTGAGTGTATCTCTGAATTATTCAACTGAATAATTCAGTTGAAGCCACTTTTGTGTATCATTCATGATAATATTCTCTGCATTATTTAAACACAATAAAATGATATCAAGCCAAGGCTTGAGAGAATCCTCCAAACTGAGTTTTTGAGTTTTGGTAATGTAGGATAAACATATCTACAGTGATGCCTCCTTTTTGAGACTGTCCTAACAGCGGAAATATAAATGTAGGTAAGAATGTAAAGCAATATATGGTTGAGGTTCCAGATCTCCTGTGTAAATCCCCCTCATATCAAAACATCTGAACGGGTTTAGCACTGATAACCCACCATCAGACAGCTTTCTTTTGCTCTAATTTCTGCCCGTGTCCTCTGGACACGACTGTAATCGTCATTCCCTTTCCAAAATTGAAAATTCCACATTCTCTCTTGGGTCTCTTATGTCTTCCTCTGCAGAACGTTATTCATGTAAGCAAGCATTTACAGAAAACACGTTGTGCCACGGTGACATTTTATTTTTGGTTTTTTTGTGACTAAGAATTATGTACTTACAACGAATGTGTCTATCGATAATATATAATATATCTATATATATATATATCTATATATATATATATTTGATACTTGAAGGCTTGTAGTTTCAGCCAGGGTTGCCAGCTCCACGGTTTTCCCTTCAGAAAACATTGTTTGTAATACGCCTCCAATCCAATTATCACAAAGAGCTTTGTCTCAGCTTTTAAGTCCTGTACATTCTATCACAAAATTCAAACAATAAATGCCGTTTTGACACTCTTAAATGTGGCGTGACAGATCACTGTAAGCTGCTGTGAATCCGCGTGCACGCGTGCTTCTGTAACTGGCACAGATTTACAGAAAAGTACAGTCATTTGGCAGATAATTCATTTTACAGCTTTAAGTTACATCTCAAATGACAATGGATTAATTTATAATCATGGTTATATTAATTAGCCAATCCGCAAACTATGCAGAGTATCCACAGATGATATGGACAGAACAGCCCCGATGCATATACTTATGTATGTGTCGTGTATGTAGGTGGTGGAAACAGAGAAAAAAAACAAACAAAACATATTTTTTTCCATAGATTGTTTTTGAAGCACCTCACCACTGTATGTCAGAGGTAAGGATTAATTTCAAGATTACTTTTTTCTGAACTTGTCATACCTTTGAAATTGAACGGTGAACTGAAGAACTGAAAGAAATGAAAGGTAAATTAATCAATTATGGTTATAACACAAGGTACAGAATGCCTGGACAGAGTGTTTGAGCTTGTGGCAGCCCGCTGGTTCTTTTCAAGTCTCTTTGGTTGACATGGTTTATTGAAAGGGCATCTGAATGGACCGGTGGGCGACACAGACAACCTGTAATCAGGGTGTTTGGACACTCAGTGAAGGTAGGCCAACTGATTGTTCTCTAATAGTTTGAAATGGCTCCTGTTTCATTCCTGGGTATTTTTCACATAGAAGACTACAATTGATTTGAGCAGATATTTAAGATATATATGTAGACAAGCTTTTTGTATGGAATGGATGTTGTGAATGACCTTGAGACTAGACACTTTTTTCACTAATTTTACATAAAAATATGGTTAATTTGTTGAATGCAGCTGAGTATAAAACACTTTTATTTGTAGCTCAGGTAGATGATGCAGAGGACTGACAGGCTTTCTAGTTCTTTTTTCTGCATAAAGATTCTGTGTGGAACTTTGTCATTTTAAGGTATACTGTGTAGGGTTTAATATTTATTAAATAATTAATAGCATTTATGCTTATATAAGAATGCATTACAATCAGGGTTTGAAATTAACACCCCAACCCGCCAAATGTGGGTAAACTTCAGCTGTGGCGGGTCACGTTATCAAATCACTAGCCAATTTGGCGGGTCACTTTTCTTCACTCATTATATTCTTGGGGAAGTTAATAAGACCAAATCTGCACAGATTTAGTGCAAACACTGAACTCGTGAGTCATTATAATATATTAAATACAGCCTAATCGCACAGCATTTGCACATACCTAGCTTACTTGAACATACCCTTCACTATGCAACAAATAATGGCGTTGGTTGAGCAAAGACTCAAAAAACGTCTGAAGACTCAGGCACTGTGATTTTCTCACTGTCCAGCTGAACTCTCCATGTCATTGCACTTTGATCTCAGCAATATAGATTAATGTGATGATTAAACTTCAAAAGGCGGTGATTTCTTTGAATAAATATGAGCGCTGCGCGTTTCAAAGTCAGCTGCTGTGCTGTGTAGACGTTACCATGGAAACTTCTATGTTCTGGCCCTCTCTCTCCAAAAGTTTGGGGGGGGGGGGGGGGGGCAGTTGCATTTTACTAGCCCTTGTGCTGTTTTTGTGCAGACCATTGCGAAAATCGACCCATATTTTACGCAGCAGTCACTCAGTTGTAAATATGAACCGGTGGATCGACAAGAAGCTAATGCATTTAAAAAATCTAAACAACGAAGACATTAAGATATATTTATATGTTATTTAATTAATATAATGATTTATAATAATTGTTTAAATTAATATAATAACTAATACTTTTTGACTCATCTGTTTTCTTAAAAATGTTTTAAAGGCTGAAATGTGTGCTGAAAACGTTTTGATTGTGTGAAAACCTGTAACTGAACTGTATATATGGTATTAGTTTTATTTATGCAGGTCTTAAAAAGTCTTACATTTGTGCTTAAAAATCCTGCACATATTCCGATTTTTATAATAATAGATTTATATATGAAGACGTGACGTTCTGGTTTAATTCTGTTGTTGTTGACATTTTTTTTTTTGTGGGGGGGGGTTTGGGCTAGTAGCAATTTTCATGGCTGTTACTTAAAAAGTAGTAGCCAAATAGGCTTGGTGAGGTGACAAGTTCATTTCCAAACCCTGATTACATATATACAGATTTAAAAATTTTCAAACTTTATTAGCGTATCATTCATAGTAAAGTAAAAATGCACGTGAAAATGCAATATATATATATAATATATATATATCGAGAGAGAGAGAGTGTGTAGTTCCACACACAAAAAGTGTTTTTTAAGACACACAGTAGTTATTGTTTTATGTATTTACACACTTGTGCCATCAAACTGTTGTATAAACGCAATATCACACTCATAGCTGTGTGATATGCTACGGTTGAACCACAGCCATGCTAATATAAGTGATATCACACAGCTACATGTGTGATATTGTTCATATACATATACATATACATATAGATGAACTTATATGAACAGGTACTGTATACTGTTTATTAAAATAGAATAGTAATATTTTGACAGTAAAGCACAGTAAATGTAGACAAGCAAATTTCAAATATGTACAGGCCAATAAAAATAGGAGTGCTATTGAAACAGGAGATATTTGGAATGAAAAGTTGCCAGTTTTTTTTCTCATCCTTTCTTTCTTTGGTCAATGTTAGGATAAATGTAATTTTTCATACCAATAGACTATCAAGATTCATTCTTCAATCAAACTCACTTTAGCTTTATATTACTTATATTAATTACTATAAATCTCTCTCTATTCCTTCCCGTCTGAGTCCGTTTCAGTGTTCTTCTGAGAATGCCAACACTAAGGGATCTACAGAATCATTGTGCGTTACAGTAACATCGCCCATCGCTCAAAGTACGGTTGAATGTGAGCAGGATTGGCAGATGTGATGAAAGCAGTGAGAGCCTGTGAAGTGGTGTGTTGTGGGCAGTGTGTGGTGTTGCTCTCTCAGATGGTTTGCTCGAGTGAACGCTAACATGATTTTGTGTGTGTGTGTTCACCTGCCCATATAGTCAATCCGGATGCAACGTGTGTCCATTTGTGTCTGCCTAACCTGAGATGATCTTGACATTGTTTTCTTGAGTCGGTGTGCATGTGTGTGTCTCAGGGTGAAAAATGTGTGCGTGTGGCTCATTTTGAACGGCTGTTGACATGTTTGTGTGGGTTGGTTTGTTTGAGTGAGTCAAGCAGCCAGTCTTGTCGCTCGGTCTGGAAGTCGACTTGACGGGCCCAGTGTGTGTCTGAGCGAGAGTTCATAACGTCAGCAAAAGAACATCGTGGAGATGTTGGTGTGTGCACGCCTGTTTCAGAAAACCAACATCATGCATTTGTGCATGTGTGTCCAACTATGTGTGTCTAATGCGTCTGAGTAAATGCTGTGCTGGACAGATTGCGTTCACCCTTGCATGCCGCGTGCCCTTTGTGTATGGTCCCTGATGGGGGCCCCTGTGTGTGACAGATTTGGTGTTCAGGTGCCGTCCGCTCATCCCCCCACATAGAGGTTAAGTACTTCAGCACATTACTTTAGGGACCTGCTACTGACAGACAGCCTGGTGCCCATTTGGCCTCCAAAAAACTCCACGGTTGAATAGATAGACGCAGACTGTATTTTGAACAGATGCCATTTACTGCATAATAATGTCTTTTGCAAACAAAGATGGCCGTTGGCTTCCTCCTTGGTGTATTTAATGATAAAAACAACTTGAAATCAGAATGCTATGTTCTTGGTAAAAATGTGTGTTTTCAACTCCTCCCTGGGATTACAAATGTATTCAGAGGAGAATAATGAATCACGGCCGTCTCTTCAGTTTTAATTTAATTTAATTGAATTAACATTTTTAATCAAGAGTGTTTGTTTTTATTTGTGCCAGACCCTTCTAGTATTCTCAGCTAATCAAAACAGTGCAATCACAGTTTGGCGAAAGGACATTGTGCCTTTCCAAGTCATTATATTTGAGGGGCGTCTGTTGGTAAGGGCTCTAAATGGGGAACATACTCTAAATGGGGAACATGGGGAACATATGAGGAGATTCTGTTTTAGTATTCATATGTTTAGTATTCATTTAGTGTTCATATGTGAACTACTGAAACAGTGTCAAAAGGGTGCTAGACTTGCCTGTTTATGTGCAAACCCTCTGTTTAAAATATTACATTTATTTTTATTTTATTTTAGTTTTTTTACCAAATGTGGAAAGAAGCATAACGATTCCTCCGAATAGTCATTTTATATTGCTGTAATATAAAATTCAGAAATTAATGGAAATTACTTACTTACTAAATTTATTTATTTATGTCGTTAGTTTCCTTTGTCATTGTTTTGAATTGTAATATTCAATCAAATTATTATTATTAAGTTTCTTTGCAAGTGGTTTGAATATTACATGTAATATTCAGTAAAATTAATAGTATGTATTAATAATTAATATATTTGTGATTTAATTTATAACTAAACTAAAACTAAAATCACAAATATTTTACACAAAACTATATATATATAGTTAGAAAAGCTTAAATTGATCAGAAACTGCTCAATTTATGTGTATGAACATTTTCTTTTAATAAATAAAAAATATGACACCGCTATATTGCTTGTAGCCGTTGACCACAGTTACATCAATAATTTAAAAGTAAGATAACATCAGTGAAGAAAAATGGACACTTATTTGCTCTTAAGGTTTGTTTTCCCTCCTTTATTCTTCTTATTTTTATTTATTTTTTTATAGCAGTGACTAGTGGGAGGTTATGGGGTGTGTTGGCGTCCCGCTGTGTTGAAGTTGTCTTCATGCTTGTTTGGTATTCCTATCACAAAACTCTCTCCTTGTTGTGTGAAGCCAAGGTTAACGCTTCTATACCATTATGGATGTCCCGCTGTATGTGGCCGATGCCTCATACACCTGTAAATATGCAGTCTGCACACTTTTATTTTTAACCTTAAACAGCACTGGAAACAGAATACAAGAATGGCATTAATTATTCATGTGACTTAGAAATGAATAATGCAGCTCCATTGGAAGAAAAATAACTGATTGATTCGGCAGGGAAGAGGGAGGGATGAAATGGCTAATATTTTCTATTTTTCTTTCTTACTTAAGGTCCAAAGGTGTAAAGAAGAAGCTGGTCTTTTGCTCTCTAGTTTGGGCCGAGTCCAGTTTATGCCTTGTTTAATTATTTAAACAGAAATACAGAGCTCTATATTGACCCCAAAAGCCAAAGTGTCAACATCACTGGGCCACTGTTTGTGTAATTATACCTTTCAGATGTAAAACACCCTCTTTGCACTTGAAAATCTGTTTGTGTCGTTCGCCTGCTCTTTTATTCGTCTCTGGATTGTGTGCGGGGAAATGACGCATCTTTGTTTCTCCTCAATAAGGGAGAGATAAGGGATGCTCTTTAGAGTTTCCCCACCGTTCATTTACATGAATCCCAAATTTTCTGCTCCTCACATGCTGTTTGAAGCGGAAGTTGCAAAATTGTCTCCCAAATGTCCTTGTTAGAGAGAAAAAGTGTTAGTGAAGGTTTGCAGATTGTGCAGAAATGACAGACAGAGGGAGGTGTTGACAAAGAGAATAATGAGGCCTGGGTTTCCCAGTAATGTTGCAAATCATGTTATTGAGATCATCTTAAATAGCAGCATGTGGTATTTTATGATGGAGTTGCACCGGTTTCCCAAACCAGCATGTAGACTGCTTATTATTAAGGAGAACTTAAGTTAAGATTTTTACGATAACAAGTATTCAGTTGTAACGATAATTAAAAAAGTTAATAGAACACAAAAGTAGCATCATCTGTCTGTGCTGCACAGTATATAATTGATGTAATATACACCACCGTTCAGAAGTTTGGGGTCTGTAAGATCATTATTTTTATTAATACTTTTATTTAGCAAGGATGCTTTCAATTGATCATAAGCGGTAAAGGCATTTATAATGCTATAAAAGATTTCTATTTCAAAATGCTGCTCTTTTAACTGTTCTATTCATCAACAAATCCTGAAAAATTAATCACAGATTCTACAAAAATATTAAACAGAACTACTGTTTTCAACATTGATAATGCTGTAAATGTTTCTTGAGCATCGAATCAGCATATTAGAATGATTTCTGAAGGATCATGTGACACTGAAGACTGGAGTAATGATGCCGGAAATTCAGCTTTGATCACAGCAATAAATTAAATATTAATATTGAAAAAAGGTTATTTTAAATTGTACTAATAATTCAAAATATTACAGTTTTCCTGTATTTTTGATCAAGTAAATGCAGCCTTGGTGAGTATAAGAAACTTCTTTCAAAAACATAAAGACATATCTTAAAAATAGCCACAAACATTGTATTTTCTTTATTTATTTGTTTGTTTTTTTTCATAGATCTTGGAATTTTAAAAGAACTAGAGATCCTTCAAATGAAGATCAAAATACAAAAATATACCCCCCCCCCCCCCCCCCACCCCCTCCCCCCCACCCCCCCATTCAACAGCAGTAACTCATGTATTTCATACAGTACTTTAAATAAACATATCTATATATTAGAGAATGGTGCCCTGCTTAAGTACCTGAAGGCCAAGTACTGTATGGTCAGGGCCTCAAAAAACATCACCCTTGAGTGCTTTTGTTATTCAAATGTGTGATTAATTTCTTAAGATGTTGCTAGAGTGCCATTTCTGGGATAAGCATATGTCAAATTATAGACAAAGTGAATTCAAAATGTACTGACCCTCCTTTTAATAAGTCTTTAGCTTCACCGAATATGTTTGGAAAGTCCCCGTCAGCCATTAGAGTAGTGACAAGAGCTGCTTTCCATCAAGGACACGTGGGCTTTTGAAGAAAGTGACAGCATTTACTCTGGGTTGTAGGCGTATGTCCAGGGAGAGAGAGAGATGAGACGTATGAAAATAGATGGAAGAGTTTAATGGCTTTAAGGTTGCTGGTGAGGAAACATTACGAGAACAGTATTTGGACTGATGTGTGTGTGTGCGTTTTGTGTGGCGATGTATATGCGAGCATGTTTGGTTGTGTGTTAGAGCAGTGTGTTGTCTGGGGGGCTTCTTTCGATTCAATGATTATCTAATGAGATGGTTTCCTTTCTCCGGAGTAAAAGCGTACCATTCCGCCTTTTCTGTGTCTCTTGGGATTGCACTGTTCTGACAGTCAATATAATGCAATTTGCTAAGTGTATTAGATGTGTGCATTTAATTTCCCTCACCCTTTATAAGGCTATTTAGCCATCTACCCCTTTTAAAACATCTTTTATTTATATCCACAATATCTAAATGGCTCCTCTGAGAGTCTGGTCGTACCCCAGACCCTCAAGAAACACACATAAAGTCTCTCAAACACACATACACAGATACATCAATGAGTCTCATAAACATGTGATATACAGTATATTGGGCTGTGCTGATATGATATTGGTGGTTTTCTGTTTGTGTGTGTGTTTTGACACCATTAGATTGGGGTCCAGAGTCGTAAAAAATCAATTTAGTTATTGCAGATATAAATAAAATATGTTTTAAAAGGTTTTTTGATTCAAAGAGCTGTTATGATGGTGGTTCTTTGTAAATTCATCAGAAGATGTCTGCTCTTAGGGTTTGTTACTGCAAATCTATCTTCATTTTTGGGTGTAACAGATCGGCACGATACAGTAAAACATAGCAGCATTTATGTTGTTCACAATGAAAGTGCACTGGGTTCCACACGGGGTCTAGTATCTGAGACAGCAATTCAATTGTAGGAGATTTTTTTTAAAACCTAAACATTTTTAAAACAAAGAAAAGTAGTACTGCACTATAGAATGGACTTGCAATGGTTTAAAGTTAAAGTGTCTCCATGGATTTGTTTCTTACAAACAAGCAGCTTTTCGCTTCACAAGACATTAATTGATGCACTGCAGTCTTGTGGATTATTGTGATGTTTTTATCAGCTGTTTGGACTCTCATTTTGATGGCACCCATTCACTGCACAGTGAGCAAGTGATGTAATGCAAAATTTCTCCAAATCTGTTACACTGTTGAAACAAACTCATCTACATTCTGGGTGGCATGAGGATGAGTACATTTTTAGCAAATCATTTTTTTTTGACAAGTTAAATTGTATTTGTATTAGGTTTGTGACCACTGAAGTTGCATGAACAAACCCTGATGACTATGTTCTTTAGCATGTTTGTAGAACATGTGATTCAGTTCTTGTGATTCAGTAGAAGTATAAAACAAGTATGTACAAAAGTCCACATGATCAATGTCTCAAATTTGTAAATGTTTGGCCTAAGCAGTGTGCAATCTTAAAAATCCCTTCTTATAAATATTTTCTTAGTTTTAAAATGCCCATAACCAAACAATTCCAGACTTCAAAAATGCCCCATATTTTCAACTTTCAGACCCTCACTGTGCAATTTGTGATGAATCGTGAAAGTACATATGTTTCAAGGCTGCTCAAACGTAATCAACTTCAAATCCATAACATGAATTTATACCACCTGAATCGGTCTTCATCTTAAGAAAACACTATTTGACTTCCCCCCCCTTGCTTTTCACTTAACGACAACAAACTGAGCACCAACATGTTTTTCCAAATGATGATGATGATGATGATGTTAATGTAAGCTTACAGGGAGAACATTAGTTTGCTTCCATTAGCCTTGCAGGGTTACCTCAATTATCCTGCAACACTCTGGGCACCTGCTGTGGAGAAAGCAGAGGATGGGGCCCGTGTCTGTGGCAGTGGTTTCTTATGGGAGCAGAGGTGGCTTTGGGCAGCTGGTGGCCCACCCTGCAGACCCCTCGCTGCGTTTGCCCATGGCCCCTCCGGCCCTGTCTGACCGACCAAACAGTAGAGCTGGAGTGTAATGACAATGAATGATGCATACATATTCAAAGATGGTGGGAAAGCGAGCAAGATTGAAAGAAATTGAGGGAGAGAGACAGAGGAGCCCATTAAAAATGAATGGATTCATTTCTGGTCTGATGTGTTCTTACATCAGTAAAGCACTATTTAAGATACGTCTCCAGTCATGGCAGACAGTGCCCATTTGGCCTGTGGATTGTCCATTAAGTTAGTGTATCATTAAAAATTAATGACTTTATAATTTCATATTTTCTCTTTTTGTTACGGGTGATATGGACCTGCGTTCCACCGTGGTTCAGCTGTGAAAGTCTGCATGTTATTGGGATAAGTTAGCCTTTGCTTTATTTTGCTGACTGATTTTCCCAAGGCAAATAACTTCTGTCAGATTTTTTAGCACTGGTGATTTTGTCTATAAACAGTGAAGGAATTACTTATTTGAAATTATTTATTAGTTTATTTATTTATTTTTTAAAAAGTGTCTTTAGAAGACATAATGTTTATTTCCATTGAAAATAAAAAGTCAACAGCAGAGCTGTCATTCTCAGTTGTCACTAAAGAGGTTGGAGATAAAGATCGCTGAATAAATTCATGAATTTGGTTGTGTTCCTCACACAACACAATGATATGAATTCAGAAAATTTCGATTTTAGCACAAGAAAAAAAATTTTGCTTTCATGGTACATTTGTGGTGTATTTTATGTTTATTTGTTTTTTGCCAGAAAACTTGTGTGTTCCATGGCAAACAAAATATGCATTACTTAAGCAATAGTTAAATGATTACAGAAATTGTTTGCTTTTTAAGGAATAGTTCACCTGGAAATTAAAATGTACTGAAAATGTACTCACCCGCAGGCCCAGTCATTGAATAGATGAGTTTGTTTCCTCATTTGAACAGATTTGGATAAATTTATTAATTTATTTAATGATTCATTACATCACTTCCTCACCAGTGGATCATTTACAGTGAATGAGTGCCATCAAAATGAGAGTTCATACAGCTGATAAAAACGTTACAGTAATCCACATGACTCCATGAATTAAAGTCTTGTGAAGTGGAAAGCTTGTGTGTTTGTAAGAAACAAATCCATCATGAAGGCATTTTAACTGATGCCCCTGGCCAAAATACAAATCCATAATCCATAAAATCACTTAATCCAGTGAAAAAGTCTTCTGCTGTCCTCTCATATTAAAAATTTGTGAGAATGGTTTATGTTTTTACTTGTAAAGGGTGCATGGTGCTGCATTGGTGGTGAGCAAAGGATATAATTGTAAATTCCTCCAAATCTGTTCTGATGAACAAACAATCTCATCTACATCTCGGATGGCCTGAGGGTGAATACTACACTCTAAAAAATGCTGGGTTGTTTCAACCCAACTTTGGTCAAATATGGACTAACCCAACTTTTGGGTTAAAACTTTAATTTAAAACTTTAATTAAAAAAATTATCCCAACAGCTGGGTTAGTCCATATTTGACCTAATGTTGGGTTGAAACAACCCAGCATTTTTTAGTGTAATTAGTTTTTTTTACAATTTTTTCATTTTGGTGAACAATTCCTTTAAGGTATTAACGTACAGCCTTGTTAAAAATTATTAATCCTTATTACTAATTAAATGATTTACTTCTTTATATATTTTAACTTTTCCCCCATTCTTCATTCATTCATTCATTCATTCATTCATTCATTCATAAATAAATAATTGTACTAAACCAATACATTATATTGGCAATATAGTAGATCAGATAAATCTTTTTCTATGTAGAATGTCTTTGTGGCTTTTGTGACCAGGCTTGTCTTCCCACTGAGTTTTGTGAGTAAATAGAGCAAAACCTGGTATAGTAATACATCACCATACTTGATGCCTAAGGAATGACACTTTGAAAAATCACATCATATTTAAGAATAGCCTTACCTTAGCTTGACTCCCTTCCCCGAGACTGGAGCTGGGGAGGAAACTGCATACTGTCAGCTCTCATACCCTCTCAAAATTAATCTTTATTTCTCTCTTTTTCACTCTCTCAGCGAGTATCCAGCATCAGCTGTCATTCTAATGTTGGCTCTGTGAAAAATGTGTCCAATTCCTGTAGTTAATCAAATAAAATAAAAATGTAAAATGCTGATGTAACATTTTGTCAAAATGAAATGTCAATAACCAGCACAAAGATGGGCAGATATGGCTATCAAATGAATGATGAATGCAACATTGTGAACCATTAATTAACACACATACACATACGTGTAGTTGAGGATATATATACACGTATATATACTTTAAAATGTATATACACACACACAACAGATGAGACATGTGATATATATATATTATATATATATATAGAGATAGATAATCTTGATATATATATATAATATAGATGGTGCACTTATATATACTTTAAATTAGTAAGACGGAACAATAAATAACTAAATATTGTCTGCAGTCCAGCACAGACCATTCTTTATGTTACCTCTGATGTGTTTTTTTCTCTTATGTTCAGTTGTTCAACATTTTGCTTTACCTTTTTTTTATCTCAGATTACTATTCTGTGTAGTCTCGTTTAGTCTGATTTTTTACCTGAAACAGAAAGTCTGGCCTTCATTGCAACTTTTTCAGACTAAAAACCACCTGATGTTTTCATTGTAGTGCAGTTTAGAGTCAGACTTGTGCTGTGGTCTCTGCATAATATATATGTGATTATATGTCTAGACTTTGTTATAAGAATTTATGTCGATTCAAAAGACATAATTATAGACTACTGTATTTCACAGACATATCTTAGAAAACATACTGTAGCAGGGCTAGTGAGTGTTGTTTACTTGCTACTGAGTGCTTCAAACCACACGTTTGAGTATCTTTCCATGATTTAATGAGACAAATCTGAATAAATTCCTCAGAATAACTGTTTCATCGTATTAACCTGTTACTTTGTTTACATGCTAAAATACATGTGTGCTGTTGGGACTGCTGATGTAAGCTAGCAATTGCTATTTTTGACTGCCGTATGCATCAGATGGTCAGTGAACAGACTGTGGGTGGTCCATGGCTCACTACTATATTGTGCAATTCAGTTCTGCCTCATTTAGTGCGGCCTTCTCTGGACTGATTTTCATATCTGTCACCCACTAAACTCATATTACCTATTTGAAGAATTATTCTTCAAATAATTGGAGCAATTTTCTTCATTTAAAAATAAATGTGTGCTTATACATGCAGAATCCAGTTTGTGATACTCTGGAAGTCTAAGCATTTCTGTGAATGTAGTTCCTGATAACTCTGCAGTATTCACTTAGAAAATGAAGATTCATATTTTAACAAATACATTGTTGGTTTGTGCTACACTTTATGAATAGCATTTATGAACATTTAAAGGTCACCCAAAAATGAATTGTCTTGCACCACTTATTGTAAACCATACAAAACTGTATAAAAAAAAAACAAAAATAATAGAGAATATATATATATATATATATATCTATATTATCTATATATATATATATATATAATATATATATATATTATATATATATATACATACATTAATAAAAGTAAGGAACAAATACATAGCCTTTTAAATAAATTTTTAGTTTCTGTATTAGTCTTCTGAATGCATACAATAGTTTTGTGTGAGGAACGACCTAAAATATAGATAGGTTTCACTGTAGAGCTTTCAAATCTCATTTTCTATTTTACATATTAAAACCGCACACTGAGTTTGGCTTTTTGGCATCAATGACATCAAACCAGAAATTGTGGTCAGTGTGAAATGTTCTTGAATGGAAATAGATTCTTCAAAAATTGTCCTTTTGTGTTCCACAAGGGGGGAAAAAGAAGAAGAAGAAAAAGAAGAAGAAAAAATTTAATAAAGACACCATACAGATTTTGGAAAGACATGGTGTTAACAAAATTATGACATAATTTTCATTTTTTGGTGAACTGTTCCATGCATTATACATACAGGATAAACGGAATATGTATCGTCAGAAACTGTAAAAATACAAAACACAATTTGAATGCTTCTCACATTTCCACACCTGGAGAAAATGCTTCACTCTTATCAGGAGAAGCATTACATGAGCTATGATACAGTATGCTAGTCTGAAACCAGATTAGAGGGAGACAAATATCAGCCTCTGCAGATGACTGTGTGTAACTAAGCTGAGAAAATGGAGGTTGGGGCTGAAAACTTTTTTTACTGACCAGAGGGCGAAGGCTAAGAAATACCATTATGTCCATAAACTCTGTTGCAGATTGGAAGACGTCTCTCTCTAACACAATGTCAACAGACAGAGCAGGAATTCATCAACCCCTGCTGACTCTCTCGCTCCCCTCACATTCTCCATTGACTTTATTTTTGGTGGAAAGTGTTTTTTTCTTTTTCTTTTTCCTGTCTATTTTTGTTCTTTCATCTTTGTACAGGATGGTCGCTCTTTTACCAGTGGTAGAAGGTTTCCATTGATTATAACAGTGGTAGTAAAAAATCAAACATGTAGGATACAACAGGGCTAAAGATAGCTGGTCCTAAATTGTATAATGTAAAAAAAAGAAAAAAATATATATATTCAAAGAACAGAATTTAATAAAATATCTATCAATGTATTTGGTAAGTAGCCATATAAAAGGGGTCTTGTAGCTTGTGATAATGACTGGCTGACTCTGTTAGTATCATTTGTGACTTATTTTTTTAAAGAAAAGTTTGTTTCTATGTTATTATTATTTGTTTGTTTGTTATATGTTTTAATGTTAGTGTCTGCAAATTAAAAATCGAAAGGGCCTTTAGCCCTGTTGTACTGTATTGTTGGAAACGTGTGACCTGTTAAGATGACTGGAGAAAAAAGAAAGTCACATCCGGTTGTTTCAGGATATTTGTTTCAATATTCCAAGAAGGTCTGTAGTTAAAGGGGTCATATGATGCTATTTTAAAGATCATTATTTTCTGCATTTGGTGTAACAGAATATGGCGACATGCTTTAATGTTCAAAAAACACATTATTTTTCAAATACTGTACATTCTTGCAGGTCCTCTATGCCCCGCCTCTCAAAAAAGCTTCGTTTTCTACAAAGTCCCTCCTACCGACAAGCGTATCTGCTCTTATTGGCCAGCTGATCCAGTGCATTGTGATTGGCTGAACATCGCAAGCACTCGTTGGAAATGTACCGCCCCTTACCATAATCGCGAGCTTATAATATAATATAATTAAATATCAAGACAGTTTATAATGTAGTTAGTTTTACCATCAGTTCAAGCCCGAAAGGGCAACAGAGTCGCGTGACAGACACGGTGATGATGCAGTACACAAGCCGCGGTTAAGACAGCTGACGTGCTATGATTTCTGACAGGCAGTTCACTCTCCCGTGATGTGACCCTGTTCCCCTCACACACACACACACACACACGATGCGTTACTCTGCGCTGTGCAAAACTCTGCATTTGAACAGTCAATAGCAAATATAGTCATACCAAAGTCAGAATTTACCCTTTTTTTTAATAGCCTTTGTGCACAGCCGGCCTTGTACTCTTCTAGGTTAAAAAAACTGTCGTCCATAAAATGCGTTGCATAAATTCGAACATCTGGGTTGTGCTGTTCTGTTGTAAATAAATCTTAACCAATGATTCCTAATTGCATCTACTTCCAGAAGGCCAAATAAAGTGCTTTTGTTTTCACACTACTGCTATTCCAGAAACCACGCCTTCTTTCTTTGCGTGAACATTTGGGCGGCATTATGCTAATATTTCCACATAGTGACGTAGACATGTGGGGCGTGTTAGAACGAGCCGTTTTAGGTAGGTGCTCTTAACTTTTATAAAGAATATCTCTTTGGATTTGAGACTTTAGTCTTTGCAACTTTACAGATCTTCTTTATGCACCAATAGCTTGTAACACTCCAAAGAGAAAGGAAAAATTGAAATCACATCATATGACCCAAACATAAAGTAAAAGCTTTTATTAGAGCATTGCTATGGTCATAATGGATTGTGGTCATACATTGAGAGCTTTCATTTCTAAATTATTGTCTGTTTGTCCTCAAAATGCTTTATAGTACATAATTTCCCACAGGCCTTGAGACTGAAATACTCCCATTCAATTGTCAGTTCACCTCTTCATTATAGTTAGCATGAAATCGTACCTTCATAGTCACCCATTATTGCCTTCTTTATGAAGCACTGTAATAATAAATGTTCTAGTGAGGTAGAAAACAAATAGGGAATTTATGAAGAGCTGGTTTCTGTAAACACCTTGTGCTGCTAAATGCAATTTATTCTGCTGAATTGGTTGAGCAATTGCGTTCAAGGCAAGAAACGTATTATCTTTCACTGAGCCCAACAAATAAACACACACAGTTAATTGGTCTTAAAGAAATGTATCTTTCAAATGCAAAAGCATGGAAGCTAAAACACATGTCATTGATGGAGAATGCCCCCAGAACCTGTCAACAAGAAACGGGAGAAAACATTTGTGCCAGGCATCATTTAGAATGCAATTTCAGTCAGCTGAAATCAAATGTCATGCGCTGAGGGATTTTTGGGTAATAAGGTTAATTGAATGCAAATGCTTACAGGCATGACTGTGCAGAACAAGCACATTCTGGGCTTTTACAATTTGCCTTTTGGGTGAGGGTAACCTAGAGTAGGGAAAACAAGCAATTGTGTAATAATTGAAAAAGACTAGTTTACCTCTAAATCGCATGCTAAAACATGAAGAGTAAAATTAATCCCACTTTTGATCGGTGGTGGGTTTGTGATGCAAGTCAACATCCATGAATCAAATGAAGTTAATTACATCCAGATTCTCTCTTTTTGGCTCTGGTTTTGAGATATGATGTGTGAAATGTAAATGAGGAGATCCTGAAGACCATCTGTCAGACATACTGTAAGACACAGCTCTTGAGCTTCACTGCAGGTGAGCTTCCTCTCACATCTTAAATTATGCCAAATGATACCTGTTCTCTTACTGTACCATAGTATTTTAAGATTCACACATATATGAATCAGTTTCTCAAGCTGTGAAAAAGACATCATAGAGTTATATTCCATAGAGAGCTATGTTGCTAATTTGATTACATGCTTATTCATTGTCCGTTTTGCATATCTACAGTGTTTGGATGACACAGGGGTCTCACCGGCAAAGGAAGGCTATGAACTTTGCAGTCAACACACAGTAGGTCCGTGTTTAACATCTCATGTGGAAACATCACTTCCAGCATCTTTTATTCAGCAGCAGCAAAACTCTTGTGCTGTATTCAGCTCAGTGCACAAGACACATTTTTTGTAATATTAATATTCAAAATTATTTCTTAATTTACTTATATGGTTATCACCACTTTGTACAATTTAACATTTCAAGTTGACTAAACGTAAAATTGTAAGGCATGGCAAACACGTACTTTTTAAAGTTGGAACTATTTATTTGTTTTTTACTTATTTTTTACAGTGCATATTTAAACCTTTTTTTTCCCTTGAAAATAATTTCTTTGTATTAAAATTGTTTAAATGTAACTGTACACCCTTACCTCATTTAATATTCAAGGAACATGAATATGCAATTTAGTCTCCGCCTCCACTCAATCATACCATCTCGGACTTGCTCCTCTTACACTCAGTTAAATTAAGTATTAAACGATACACAATGGCAAGTGACAAAACTTGATAAATGGTTATCAGAAAGTGAATCCATGAGTAAAGTTATTCAAATTCTGAATAGGTTATTGCACATAAAGCAGGCAAAAAGCACTTTCAGTCACTAAAAAGCTGTCACGCATCTTTAAATCCCGTCTACACTTTGTTATAATGAGAGGATTATTGGGCGTGCAGAATTTAGCACTAAACAAAACTCCAGTGTTTTTGAGCGTTGAGTGGATTATGACTAACGTAAACACTCTGATCGGCTATTGCGTTCATTAAATCAACATATATGTCTGTGATTGGCTACATTGCTCAACGCTGCAAAAACAACTTGTAAATAGAAACCTCTGACCAATGGATGAAAGTAGTTGATGGGATTGGTTACATGTTATTGTTATTGCATGCTATGTATTATTACATTATTGTATTGTATTTTTCATATTTCAATTTCTGTATTCTATTTTTAATTGAATTTTTTTTATTTAATTTTGTGCCGAAGCCAAACTGAGGTTGAAGTTTTGGTGCTGGAGAATAAAAATGTTTCCATTTTGAGACTCTGTTCTGTACTCTATACTCCAGAGCTTCATTAAAGCAGCACACTGTCTAGTTTTTGATTAGTGTGACATTCACACAAATTCCATTGTTTTCTTGTCAGACCTACAGCTAGCCTATATTGTCAAACTGACCTGACATGAATCATCTGCACTACTTGTATAGTTTACATTTAGGCTGTGGTTTAAAATGGTTTGCAAATTCTAGAGAATAAAATAAGGCTATTATTTTGTTTATGCTCTGTGGGTGATTGACTGATGGATTTAATTTTTTTTTCCTGATAAATGTAGGACTAATAAACTTGCTGAGATCCCACACCAGTCATATCTGGCGGACTAGTCAGCACTGGCACAGTGTGCCAATTTAAGCCTCAAAATAAACTATTGTGTTTGGCTTTTTTCCTCTCTTTTTCCCACTTACCCCCTACAAAGATAAACCGTTTCCCACAAACATGAATGTGGATCAAATGCAGCAAAGAAGTGCATAATTCCCGCTGTCATATAGCTTATGCATGCTTTTAATGGAATAATTCACCCAAAATGAATTTCTGTCATTATTTATTCACCCTGCTGTCATTCAAAACCCGTTTGCTGTTATTTTTCATAAAACACAAAAGGAGAAAGAATCTTTATGTAGCTCTTTTCCATTCAAGAATAGTTCAAGTAACCATAGGTTTGCAATTGCATCAGTGTAAGTACACAATGCCTGACATCTCACTATTAGCTGTTAATGCTTTACATTAATATATATGTTTTATTTTAATCTTAACAAATATTTCATACTAAACTATGCAATTTGACTGTTAAGAAGGCATTTTAGAGAGTGAGTGAGTGTCTAAACCTTGTTGACAGAAAAGGGAATTTGGGAATGCATGTGTTTACAAAGTAATAATTTGATTGTGATCATCATTAGTGGCCCAGTATGCAAATTATGTTCCAAAGAATGTTTTGCTTTTAGTGCTAAAGACATTTTACCAGCAAATTTAATGTTTTAGATACAAACAGGGGAAATGTCCTTAGAATCCCTAATCTGTAGTGTTTACATTTACCCCATTTATTTTCAGACATTAGCAATACTGATTGCCACCATCATTATACAAACCCCAAAATACTTGTTTGTAATATTTACTGTATATCCATTCTCAGTATGTTTATGGCCTCATTGGATGTTTCATCATAAATAATTTGAGAAATGATTCAGCGATGAGCATTTTAAGATTCACACATACGGCAAAGACATTATAAAGCATTTGAATTGCACATGGGTTAAATCAAGGTTTGCAACTAATGAAAAAGACATCAGAGACGTTCATTGTGATTAGCTTAAACAAATGTTTTGAAGTGTCATTAATTTACAGCCTAATTCATTCAAATAACCCTCCTTTTAACATGATCTTTTTTTTTCTGGATACCTTTCACCTTCACACATAATGAGTACACTAAACATAAACGGATGGCTGACAGGCAGTATATTTGCTCTAATTGGGGGGCTTTTGAAGGCACGGCTCTGTTTATCTCCGAACAATGATTACACGCATGCGGTTTTGTAATCCCAGGGTTTTTGCAATATTGCTTTAAGAGGTTAAGAAGATGAATGCTTATTGCTGTTAATCTGCAGGGACGTCCTGATTAATGATGACTGCCATGTTCTGTCCTCACATCTCCAAACGTACAATAGGCACGTGAAATCGTGCTTGCATCAATCTGCTGGTGAATTATGGGATAGCAGCATGTGCCAATGGCCTCATACCAAATCATGTCACTTTCACGGGGTCTCCTTTATGTTCTAGTTGACACATATTTTAGTGGGAACACTTCAAGGATATGCCCGGGTAAACGTGGTAATGCATTCAGGCTGAACATGGCTTTAATTGCACGATGGGATGGGTGGCAGGAAATGGTTCATGTAATGCGGTTCTGGATCCGGTCATGGCTAGTGGGGTGATTTAGTAGATCAAGCATGGGTTATGGTATAAGTCATTTTGTGACACGGCTTTCCAGAAATATGCTCACGGATCTGGTTAGTATCATGCGTTATAGATGGTATTGCAGTGTCCATTATTATATATATATTATAATATAATATAGATTATATTTATATCGATAATATATATTATATAATATATATATATATATTTTTTAATATAGTTTTTACATAATTTTCACGTCTTAAAACGGGAATCAAGTCTTAAGTTTGTGAAAGTTGTAGCAAATCTCTCACTTCCTACACACTACTACTAAGACTGTAGCTCTTTGCTTTTGATACCAACAAATATAAATGGAAACACTTTACAGTAAGGTTCAATTTGTTATTGGTAACCTGACTTAACAATGTACATTTTTACAGAATTTATGTAGCATAAGTGGTGGATATGTTTCACTGACTCTTTTTTTTACATTGATACGTCAGTAATTGGCAAAAAGTGGCTTTCTTTGTGAGTGATTGAATCATTCATTCAACCTATTTGTTCAAAAACACTGATTCATTCAGGAACACTACATCTACTGTCTTTATAAGTGAGTCATTGAATCATTCAGTCAATCGATTAATTAAAAAACACTGATTCATTCCGGAATGAAACAAGTAACTGACTTTGAGTCAACTGATCCATTCAAAACAAGTGAATCATTTACTGTTTATTCTGTTTAAAATGTACATTACTCAATACCTTCTTACTGAACTGCATAAAAGCACCACACTCGTCCATTGTCCTCATTTGTAAGTCGCTTTGGATAAAAGCGTCTGCTAAAAGTCTAAATGTAAATGCAGAGTTTGGAACAATAGCATTCTTGCTTGTGTGATATTGCTTGAATTCTGTAAACATGTTTTGTATTGCGTCTTCATGATACCTCATGTTAACTAATGTCAATGAATTGAACCTTATCGTAGTGTGTTCCAAAAATAAGTACCAAAGTATATCCCAACCACTGTGCTGGAGTTATCTTAGTTTTCTATTTTAATTGATATTTTTATGGTTATGAAGTAGGTGAAAATTCCATTTACCTTTTTGACAATCCTTTAAGCTGAATCTACCTCTAGTGTTGCAATACGGTCACTGCACCTAGATTATCCCTGTAGGGTCCTATTTAAAGGTATGTAGTAGCCTGTCTGGATTGCCTGTCAGCCTGTCAGTTTTTCAACCGCATGGTGGGAAGTTGACTGGTCAATTATTATTTTTTTTTTTGGCCAGACACTTCAATGGAAAGAAAAGGAGCATACCTACCTGCAAGCGTGTTGACTAGATACTGGCTGGTACACACTGTCTCATCCAAATATTATGTCTCTTTTTCTGACCTCAGGCCCTTCCTCCATGTTATTTGCTAACATTGATGAGTCTCTCAGCTTTCGGTGTATGAGACCAAGATCTTGCAGTTTACAATATGCGCTAACACAACAGAAAACAAAAAGCCTTTTTTAATACGTGCAAGGCGGCAGCTTTAGTTTTGCAGTCTTCTCATCATTAGGGCCACCAAATAGGTCATTAGAGCAGCTACATCAATCTTAAATGCTTGTTTTTTTTTCTCCCTCACTTCTTAAAACTGTGAAAATCAGGTTTTGAGGATGTTAAGGTTGTAGAAAATCATGCAGCTCCCTGTATTCCCACACCTAACACACACATGCACACACGTAACTACACGCATTTCATACGACGTGGATCACCAGTATTTCATTTCATTGAGTTCACTAAGGGCTGTCTGCCAGTTCGCCAGGTGCGGATGATAAATTATGCTATGTTTGTCCCGAGGACAGGGATGACTGTCCCATGCCACAGTGTGATGTTAGCCATGTCCCATATATGTCTGTACGCGGGGCTGAGAAAAACTCAAAATCGCTCTGTCCTCCTTCCCATTAGACTTCCAGCTCACACCAGAGTGCTGACATAGTATTGGCTTTTGGACTAACTACAAGGACAATGCCAAATTAGACCGCCTAATCCTCGAAAGCTTTTTATCTGTCTTGGCCATAATACCTGAGCGAGGCGCGCTGCTAGATGTCCCCAAAGACTTTGAGGACTTTTGAAGTCTTCACTTCAGACAACTTCAGGTTTCGTGACGATTAGCATGTTGACGTTTTGGCCCTCAATGCGGGTTGCCATATTAAAGTGAAAATGAATTATGTTACGCGTTGGCTATTTGGAATAGTTATAGCGTATAGTCATGTTGGGTGGCCAACGACCATGAAACAACGTCCATAAAATTTAACAGGCTATGTGAGAAGGCCACTGAGAAAGATTCAAGCTGGCAGATGTGATGACATGATTTGCCTTTCCATTTTTCACCCTCTTCCTCAACGATCCTTGGATCTTATTAATGCATTCTGTCCTCTCATAATTTAATTGCGTGTATAGGGGGAGCTTATACTTTTTCTGAGCGATGGATTTGTTGTTCAAGATATATTAATTCAGATCTTGGCAGGGCTTTTTTTCCCCCTGACATTTGGTTTTAGATGCCAGAAAACTTTCAAGGGCAAAATCGCAAGGATGGGTGGAAGTACAGTGTCACATCAATACATGCAGTCTGTAAAAGTTTTGTCGGGTGCCCTTATCTCTCATTCCAGGCCTACTCATTCAGCATCTCCCTATTGAGTACTGCTGTGTTTTAGGGTGCAGAGATGGGATACAATTTCATGCCAGTTTGTAATCAGGTACTCGGATCTGACAAACATAATTCATGTCCGACTGTTCAGAACAGCACAATCTCATCAATTTGTTCCATAAGAATTTCAACAAATTCTTCAGTAAAGACCACTTGAACGAAACCTACCACCTCCAAGATGAATGACAACATTAGAATATTTGATTGAATTTGTATAATTTAGGTCACACAATATTTTTTAAATATTTAAAAATATTAAAAAAATTTTTCACAACAGTTATTTCCACAAACAGTTTTTTTGACTTATATAAACAAATGCAGCTTTAGTGGAGCATAATAATAATAAAACTTAAAACATTAATACATCTTACAGACCTCTTTTTTTTAAATGTTATTATATATTTTTACTTTATTTTAATTTATTATTTGATTTGTTATTATTATTTTATTTTAAGTTCACACACATAACCACTGTGTGCTACGTCCTTGGTAGTTTTGTGTTGGGGCAACATTGAGGGTCCGAAAGGAGCATGGTTTCAAAACATTTAATAACGGTCTGACAGTAGCAAGAGTTTTTTAAAGGTTATATTTTATAGATTATTTTAATAGATTGTATTGATTAATGGAAGATATGTTTCTTATAAACAGTAAATTAGGCCTGCACTTCCCAAAGCAACTGCCTATCATATGAATAGTGTTATTATCATTGTAGTATCTGCTGTATCTGTTATTATAGGCAGACATAACAGGTGTATGAATTCCATTATATTGTAATGCAAAACAAGAGCCTTGAAACATGTGGTGACAGAACAAATTCCTCTGAAAGTGGATGTTGAAAGTCTTAGATGCTGCATACTGTAAGAGCATAAATGGCATTCTAGAATCAACTTTGTCTTAATTAATGTGAAGGCCGTTGCCATGGCGATATATGGGATTGCTGTACTCTAATTACTTGAACATACTAACTGCTGCAGAACTAATGACCTAGCACTTACATAAATGATAGACAGCACTTTAAACAATGTGTTTTAAAATTAGAATTGATTCTTGACCAAATATAGAAGGAAACAAGCCACATTCAGTCTGTTGAATGTTTAAAGACCAAAAGTTGAAAAGAAAGTTTGATCACAAAATCGATTTGCTTTTTTGATTCAAACGCTGTTTAGCTCTATAACATTGTTCTAATGTTTCCATGAGATTTGAGAATTTTTCCGGTCCAAATATAGACCCCAAAAATGGTTTTCATATCGTCCCATCAGCTCCGTCATTATTCACAGTAATCATTCGATTATTTTATAATGCGATCCCTCGCCCAATGGGAGCCCGCATTTTTCCTCCTCATTCTTATTTTTACCACCATCATCTGTCATTTCTGTCAGCCTCAAAGAAATATTATTGCATTCTTCTTTAACTATCATACATTCTTGTGTTCTTAGGAAGCACGCCATTTTCACAAGGTGTCATGATTGCACAAAAAGAGCCCAAATATCTTGCACTACAAAGCATGTATTTTTAGCTCAAAGAAGGCAAATCATTTCACATCAGAATGTTTTAGCGGTACTCATGAAAATTCCATTTTGATCAGTACCTCACCTATTGAGATATATACATACATACATACATACATACATACATGTAATATTGTATGGCCGTATGTAATCTGATTAAATAATATTTAAATATTATTATATGATAAGATAATAAATTAATAAAATAATAATAATAATAAAAATAAAACTGTAATACTAAAAGATCCTTATTAGATATTGAGTACCACTAGTAGTGGCAGCAAATCCTGCATATTAGAATGATTCTAAGAATCATGTGACACTGAAACTGGATAAAGACTACGAAAATCTGCTTTGCATCACAAAATGACATTGTAACATATATTCAAACAGAAAACAGTATTTTTTAATTGTATCCATATTTTGAATAATCTTCTTCTTCTTATTATCATTAATTAATTTATTTTGTATTTTGTTTGATTTTACTTTGTATTCACAATAAATAAGCCTTGGTGAGAGTAATAGATGTCAAAAACATAAAACTCTTAATTGTATAGTGTAGATGTGAATTATGTTATTCTATTATATATATATTAGAGATTATGTTATTGTGGATAGTTTCACAGTTCATTGAGTCCTCCTACTAAATCTTTAGTTTCATATAGTAGTTTTTTACTTTTTACTTCACGTTTTTAACCTCACTTCAACCGAGTTAACCTACCCTGTGGTAATGTCAAGTCCGTAGGCGTATAACACTCATATTTTCTTACTTTACTCATTCACTTTGTATCCCATGTTGGAGGAAGGAGGGGAAGGCCGATAAACATCTCGGTGAGATCCGTGGGATGGTTTCTGCCACTGTTATTGATGTCCAGCTCAGTTCATCCCTCATGGGGAAAGAATCTTTTCCTCCATGTATTTTGTTCCTCTCAACTCACTCCTCTTTTTCATGCTCTGCTCAATCTCTGGTGCATTTAGACCTAAATCCATCCCATTGTTCATTGGAGTCGTTAAAAAGAGGGATTATCAGAATTACAAGGTTGGTAAACTGTGTGGGTACCTTAAGAGTCTGGTAGCTTAACATGTATGACAGTGGATGAGTCAATAGAAGAAAATAAATGTTTGCGAGCCGATTTCAAAACAACAAGCTAACACTTCAGGTTGTGGTTTTTAAGTTATTCTGAAAGACCTCGAAGCGATTTTCATGTCAAAAATTCCCCCAGAGAAGGAACTGCTCCACATTCTGATGGGTTTTGAGACGAGACTTATACCCTGAGGAGACTAAAGTCTTTTGAGACCCCAGACATCCAGTTTAAATGGCTGATAATCTAATATAAAATAAAGTGTCAGGAATGCAATTTGGCTCTGAGAAGCTCCGTAGGGCATCACTATTGTATTGTAGCCAAATCGACTTAGTTTCCCCATTGTTTCTTTCTGCTCTCTGTTCTTCCATTCAATATTGCATTGACAGGAGCTGAGCACATCCTAATATTTTCATGTGTCTGTCATTCATTTTAATAACGATTTAGCTGTGCAGCATTTGCCATTTAGGTTTGAGATATTCTGTGTTAAGTCCCTACAGTACTGTTTATGGTCCATGAAATTAAAAATAACAATGTCTTATACATATAAGCTAAAAGGGGAAAAAAATGGCATTTAAATGGTAGACAAGTTATTGTTCTACACTTCTGGTTTTTGAAAATGTGTATATAGACAAAATGTAAATGTATTTTTTTGTCATATAGGCCTATGTTTTTAATGTAATGGTCAGTTAAGCAGCTAAAATGTATATGCATTTGTGTGCATGTGATTCTGTATTTTTATATAAACACTTTATTAATAATAATTATTATCCATTACTGTAAAGGCTTCCCATGAGAAAATAGCCTGCACTGGGAATACTTTAAAGAATACATGAATATGTATTATTGTTTATGTATCTGACAGTATAGATAAAAATATAGTCTCACGGGTCTTTATCACATTTGGCAAGTCTTTGCGCCCAAGCTTTTCTTTTAGATTTTCATCCATGGCATTTTGACATCAGATAGTCGTAAACAAGGATCATTAGCATGGTGCTAATTAGCTTTCTGCCATGACTCTCTAATTAGTACACAAGCAGTGTCTCTCAGATCTCTGGAGTTACATCAAAAGGAAATCTCTCTCAATTAGAAGCTCTGCTCCTGTGTAATTTCTCCTTTGTTTACCTTTGCTGCTGCTCTTTCAAGCCTTTTTATCTTCACCCAAAGGTTCAAATGGAGCAGGCGGCTACTATCGGGGCTAACTGTTATTTTATCATCACATTTGATCGTAGAGTGTCATGAAAGCTGTCAACCCATTAGTGTTTCCTTTTCTGTTGTGCAACTATGTCAGAGGGGCTCCGATTTAGATACAGCAACTGTATTGACTAGAATTATGTAACATGCTATTTTGGTCACCGGACTAGGAGCTTATTTTGTCTTTGAGCCTTTGACCTTAGAAAGAGGACAAATAATCAGAGAGAAAGGGAGGTTGGAAATGAGGCACATTGCAGGTCACATTTTAACCCGTGTAACACAAATGAGCTCCATAGCTCATAATATATGAACTGCTGGGCTTCAACACTAATGGTTTCTTTTGGAAATAAATAAAAAAAGTTTAATAAGTTAAAAAGTTTGGTGTCAGTAAGATTTTTTTTGTTTGTTTTTTGTTATTTATGTGTGATTTTGTGTTTAGCCGAGCCACATGTTAACAGGACACTGTTGACGTCAATAGTACAGAGTGCTAAGTTGCTTCCTATGTAGAGTTTCCAAATCAGCCACTTAAATGCTATCATTTCAGACAGAAAGCTGCTTTAGAGAAGGCCTATGCAGGCAGTAGATAGTGAGTCAGCTCACTAGATGTTGCAGCAAAAGCATGGTCTGAGGCATCTTAACAGGCTTAGTCTGGTCTGGCCTGCCACTTGACTTCTAATATCAATGGTAGGACTTGACGAAATTGTCTTTTTAACAAATGCAGTGATTTAAAATGCTTGACAGGACTGGTCAGTATTTAGGATCCATGCCATAACACCTCTGCTCAAACGGCACATTAAATGAGACAGCAGAGCGCACTGGCAGAGAACCTGTCTCACTGCCACTTCATTTCGGTGAAGGAATAAGCTTTTCCTTATTATTTTTATATACTGTGAAATGCCAGTTCCAGCAGTCTTTTCAGCACTTAGAGGGAAGTTCACCATAAAAATTAAACTTCTGTCAGTATGTACTCATCACGTTTTTTTTTTCAAACCTGTATGTTTTATTTGTTTGTTTGTTTATTTATTTATTTTTATTTTTTATTTTTCGTCAGTTCATAATAGCTATAACTGATAGGGTCAAAAACACAATACAACCACCATTTGACTTGTGCACTTTATTATGGATTATTTGGCTGCATATGGCCAAAAGCAAGTGACTTTCAGAGCAACTCTGGAGATGAAGTCCATGTGTTTGCGTCCTCATATATTAAGACGGCAAACACTGAAACACTGTGAGCGTCACATGTGTTTGAGGTTGTGTAGTAGACAAAACTATGCCATTCATTCACACAGAGATGCGCATAACATGCAGACTTATTAGCAACATGCACTGACTGGCTGTTGTTGTGTTTATTTCTCCTGTGTATGATCGGCTGCTAGATTAATCCATAAAATGTCCACAGCTTATCAGCAACGACATCAATTTTAACTTGACCTCAATATGATATTGTTTGTCATCCAGTTTGATAACTTTATGTGAGAAACAGACTGAAACTTTTTCTCTCCTTTCATTTTTTCTTTCTCATAGGATTTTCTTTTCCATTTGCCCCCTCATAGTAACAGTCACCACTTCTGCTGTTGTTGTGGGAACTGCCACTAAACATCATCAAATACGCGGTATAGATGGAACGTCCATGACGACAGACGGCAGGAAGGTAAACACCTGCTGTTCACTCCAACATAACTGGGGTCAACACTCTGTCTGAGTCAGAGTGACCAAATAATGACCTCTCACTGCTGTGACATCTTGCACATCTCTCTGGTGTGTTCTACCTCTGGACCAACAGCGGATTTGTGAGTGGCTTTTGGACTTGCTGACAGTCGGACATCTCAAAGTACTCTTTTTTTTTTTTTTTTTTTTGAGAGAGGAACTGCTGCGAGAACAAAATACGGTAAGTAGTGGAAGTTTGACAGCAGGGACTCACCCACAAGAGTTCGGATGGAGAAAAGGTTATTTGGCTTGTTTAGAGAAAATGGAAACTCAAATTTGATAGTACTTACCTTTGTTGTAATCAGCTCATGATGGATAAAAGCAAGTCCCTTCTTACTTATTTTTCTCAAAAAACAAACAAAAAAAAAATCTTCTTTTATGTCCCACAGAACATAAAAAAGTCATACTGCTTTGGGACGACATGAAGGTAAGCAATCAATAACATAGTTTTAGGAAGTATTAAATCTGAAACATTTAATAGAGATGCAAACAATATTGATGGTGTGCAAACAGTATTTTCATTGCAAATCGGAGGAATGGCATGCTTTCCGGTGGCTTCAGGGTGTGGAAAAATTGTGTGACACAATGACACAGGCAAAGTGACAACATCTAAAACACCTGATCCACAAATACAATTCAGACTGACATGCTTGTCTTTTTTGCTCATGCTGAGCACAGTGTATTTTACAACAGAAAATATGCAACATGGCCCTCAAAAGTTTCCGAACCCTCTGCACAGATGTTTGATCAACAGTCTTTTCTGTCTAATTAACAGCGCAGTCTTTATTCATAGGTGTATAGTTGTATAGTTAAAAATAATTATCTTTTACCCAGACTGGTTAATAGCTTGAAACAACACACAAGTTAATCTTAGACAGCTGTGGAGGAAAGTCAAGGGACGTTTAGATGAAGAGATTACAAGAGCCCAGTGGCCAAATGATGCTATCTGTGCAAACAATGCCCATATGGAGGTGCAGATAACTCAGAGACAGTAAGAAATCTCAATTCAGTGAAGGACAAAGCCATTTGTTTTCTTCACAATGGAATTCATATAAGATGTTTTGAGTTACAGATGCTTGCTTGGTTATTAAGCACGATTTTTTTTTTTTTACTGCGTTCTGTCAGAATGAGAGCCCAAACCGTTAATAAAAGAAAAATCATCCAATATCCACGTAATCCGTGCTCCAGTCCATCAATCAACATCTTGTAAAGTGAAAAGGTGCATGTTTGTAAGAAACAAATCAATCATTAAAGCAGTTTAACTTTAAACTGTCACTTTTGGCCAAAAATGCTCAATTCGCATCAATCTAATCGATAATAACGTGTTACGTCGGAAAGAAGTCCATCCTCTCGCATTAAAATCCACCAAAATGTTGATGCTTTGCTAGAAAATGGGCTTGTATCGGGATAGTCTTCTGTTCCTGAGTTCAAGGGAAACCAAATTTTTAAGTGGACTGAAGCCAATATTATGGATAAAGGACTTGTTTAAAGTTGCAATGTCTTAATGATGGATTTGTTTGTTATAAACATGCAGCTTTGCGCTTCACAGAGTGAAGGTGGACTGGAGTGGTGTGGATTACTTGTGGATTACTGTAAAGTTTATATCAACTGTTTGGGCTCTCATTCTGACGGCACCCATTCACTGCAGAGGATCCATCTGGGCACGAAAGGAGATATCTTACATTTCTGAAACAAATATGCTGTAATGAAGAACACGCAAACTTAGTAGTACTGTTGGACGTACATTTTTATGCAAAATGTATCTTTGGGTTGAAGGGGGTCAGATTTAGGCAAACATCAGCCGCTTATTATTTTCTTTCTTCTGTGAAACACAAAATTAGATTTAAGGCTGAGTAACCGAGCAAGTGGATGATGGTTTACATGGTTTGTGTTGAAGAGGGAAAAAAACTGCACCAGATTTAACATTATTGATACCACAGAAAATAGCAGAGGGTTAAACTATTTGAATTTAGAATTAAATGTGAAATTGTCATATTGTGCTTTTGGAAGCGCGTGAGTGTAGCTGCAGAGCTTGTGCGCATGGCGTTTAATGGGACTGGCATGAATGGAGCAGCGTAGTCTTGCTGTCAGCAAATGTGTTTCATAATGTTGTGTTGGCATGTGGTCTGAAAATCACAAGAAGGAAAATATTAAAGGTTATTAACTGGCTCCATATGCAACTCTCGGTTGACAGTGATGGAGAGAGGAGAGAAAGAAGATTGGCTGAATTGGCCACCAAGCTGGATAATGTACTTGGAAGTTTTAATTAATTCATACAGTGCAGATAAGAGCTTACTGACATGTTCGAATGTGTCTGCAGACATAAATCAGAAAAGTATGTTGTATGTTTCCCTTTCCTGCACAGATCAGAACAATATACGTTCCTGATTTTAATAGTCTATGATAGAGGATTAGGATCAGTTTTACATGATTTTCCAGGAAAATACAGTTGCATATGCATAAAGTTTTGCAATCTCAAATGTCATTGCTACAGATGAAAAATCACTGTAGTTGCAGGTGACATTTTAAGCACATTAAAGAAGTTTAATATTACAGTTAGTAATGCATTATTTTTCATTCAGAATATTTGGAATATAGTGCACAATTTGTATGGAAAGAGTCACCTGATTATGAGTATATAATGACATATTTGATGTACACATGACACTTTCCTACAGAGTTTTTTTTTAAACAACAAACAAAAAACCCCTTCGACTCTGATCAAATGATCAAAGAATCCGAAATGAAACGTTTTAACCGTGTTAAAATTGTTAACTAAAAAATGTTAAGCAGCACAACAGTTTTCAAAATTGATAATAATCTGAAATGTTTCTTGAGCAGCAAATCAGCATATTAGAATGATTTCTGGTGGATCATGTGACACTGAAGACTGAAGTAATGATGCTGAAAATTCAGCTTTGCATCAGAG
The DNA here is from genome assembly GCA_018155175.1 of Sinocyclocheilus anophthalmus. Taxonomy (NCBI): domain Eukaryota; kingdom Metazoa; phylum Chordata; class Actinopteri; order Cypriniformes; family Cyprinidae; genus Sinocyclocheilus; species Sinocyclocheilus anophthalmus. Next base: position 125,770 of record JADLZN010007553.1, read on the forward strand.
GAATAAATGACATATTTTAAATGTTAATATGGTTTTCTGTTTTCTTTTTTGTTTTGTTTTTTTTTAGCGATATATTCGGTTGTTACTGTATTTTTGATCAAACAAATGACTGCGGGAGCATATATCAATTCATTAAAGGATAAAAAAAAAAAAAGAATTTGAAAGGGAGCTATTATGGAAGGGACAGAGGAAGCGTGCGGGATTCCATATTGCAGAGCTTTATCAAAGGCGGTCACTGAAACAGGACAGGGTCTAGTAATCAGCATACCGTCATGAATTTGAGGCAATTGACATAAGAGTTATTCCTATGGGCTAAGTCGTGGTCACATTCGGACAGCGAACAGATACTCGGAGGGATGGACAAAAGGGGTAATTCTGTAAATCAGAGCAATAGTCAACAGGCTGGGGGCAAGTCAACCTCCCCCCTGTATCGGAAATGGTCAGAGGGGGGTTTTTTTTTTTTTGCAGGCTAAATTCAGGGTAATCCAAATATACATCAGTTGCGAGAACAAACGGACAGGAAAAGCAGGCATAGGCAAAACGGAGACTGAGACGGCGGACTGTTAAAAAAAATAAATCAATGGGATAAAGAAAAAGGCTGCCGTAGTGGAGTCTGCGCGTAAGACAGGCGATACTGCTAACAATTAATCGCGGGCGTGAGGAGTTTGGGGGAAGTCGATGGCTTATGTAGGGGTGTGTGCGTGGAGAAGCGTGGTCTAATCAGGCATGGGTTGCTGGCTGATGTAGTAGCGGGATGGACCTCATTTGTGGGTTCACAACGACCTAGTTCTGTGGATTGACCGTTACAGTTACAGGTGAACATGGTGTAGTATGTGTTGTGATCAATTATATAAAAGCAGCATTTACAATAGTATTAATTTAGATTATATATAGTTATTATCTGAAAAGATAAGCCGCAAAGGAAGCAGAAGAACATTGCCACTCACCTTCACATACCGGAAGCATCTCACCCTGCAGCCCAAGATGGTACCAATGAGATAAGCAGGGATGAGTCCTAGGCAGTACCTGGATGGGAGACATACTGGGAAACAGGTGTGATGGACGAGATTAGTTAGGCAGCGAGGGGGTGCCACCCTGGTCTGTGTGGGTGCCTAACGCAACCAGTATACGGACGTGGTTGGCACAACCGTATACTGTCAACAAGCCACCACCTTCGAATGAGACGTAACCGAGGTCATGACTCTGTGGTCATTAAAAATCCCAAATTCGAAAAGAGTAGAGGTGTGACATCGGCATCCTGGCCAAATTTGCCCATTGGCCTCTGACCATCATGGCCTCCTAACAATCCCCACATCTACTGATTGGCTTCATCACTCTGTCTCCTCCACCAAATAAGCTGGTGTGTGGTGAGCGTTCTGGTGCAATATGGCTGCCGTCGCATCATCCAGGTGGATGCTGCACACTGGTGGTGGATGAGGAGATACCCCCTGACAATGTAAAGCGCTTTGAGTTCCTAGAAAAGCACTATATAAATGTAATGAATTATTATTATTATTAATATTATTTGCATCATCCAACGCATAATTGTATTTTCGAGAAGTAGATCTGTCTAGTCGTTATTATCTCCATCTCTGATAATTCAGATCATATTTTTTCTTAGTGAGAGGATGTTAAAACAATTATCCCGCAACATTTGTCACATTTCACAGCGGCTGAAATCCTGCTAATGGATAACACAGTTTAATGTTGAAGGGATGCAAGAGGAGCGCTTGTGGTTTATCAGGAAGATATCAGACACAGCTCTATAATTTCAACACAATGGCTCACAGACAGAACAGTACGGGATGAATGCTCAAAAGAAACATTTTTTATCGGCAGTCCAAAAGCCTTTTTTTCTGAAGCACATGGGTAGAGAGAAAAGAAAAGAGATGAAGAGAGAGAGACAATAAGTAGAAAGGACAGGGTGAAAGAACAAGCAAACAACACCTGCTGTAAGTCACTAAACCTGTCTTGACTGATGGCTTAAAAGTGGTTCCCATGCCTCTGAAAAGCTGAAATGCCTGCAATTTCAGAAGGGGAGGACAAGTCCTGTCCCTAACATGCCTATCAATTCAAGAGGTGGGCGTCAAAGCTTTATTATTTTCCCACTTCTAGCCGGATGAAATGGTACATGTGAGTACAATAGCTCTAGAGTCAGAATAGCTTTAAGTGATAAGCCATTGTATATGTGTTGAAACGTCGGTGTGCTGAGAGTCGGTGGAAAGTTGTCAAGTCAAGTCAAGTCACCTTTATTTATATAGCGCTTTTAACAATACAGATTGTGACAAAGCAACTGAACAGCATTAATTAGGAAAATAGTGTCAATAATGAAAAATGACAATAGTAAACACTAAATTTTCAGCTAAAGGCTGTTCATCATTGAATTCAGTTATGTCAAAATCCAGCTCAGTTTAAATAATATCTTGCCACTCATGTCACCGCTAACACTGGAATGAAGTGTCCCCAAAGATATCGAGCAAGCCAGAGGCGGACTAGCGGCAAGAGGAACCAAAACTCCATCAGTGGCAGAATGGAGAAGAAACCTTGGGAGATACCAGGCTCAGTCGGGGGGCCAGTTCTCCTCTGACCAGACGAACCAGCAGAACGGAAAAATCAATATAAGACGTAATAAAACAGACGATGAACAATATTAACAGCAATTATTATATGATGCAATCAAACTTATAGCAAAATGTGGTAGTTCTGTATGTTGTTTCAGGGTTGGCATCATCTGAGGTCCTCTGAGGGGTTGCATCATCACTTCTCAGGTCTTCTGGATCCAGACTAAAGCTTGTGTAAATCCCGTGGCAAAAAAAACTGAGAAACAAATACAAACACAATTAGCGTAGCTGCTGTTCCAACCAAGAAAAAGAGTTGTGGAACTACCCAAACTAATGCTAATGTGCTTTTGATTAGATAGTAAAATGGCAGGTAAAAGGATATAGCTGCAGTCCAAGATTATGAGATGCATTAATTTAATGCCTGGCCAAAGAGATGTGTCTTTTAATCTAGATTTAAACAGATAGAGTGTGTCTGAACCCCAAACGGTATCAGGAAGGCTATTCCAGATTTTGGGAGCCAAATGCGAAAAAGCTTACCTCCTTTAGTGGACTTTGCTATCATAGGTACTACCAAAAGTCCAGAATTTTTTGCGACCTTAGGGAGCGTGATGGATTGTAGGTGGTAGAAGACTAGTTAGGTAAGCAAGAGCTAAACCATTAAGGGCCTTATAGATAAGTAATAACATTTTGTAACTGATACTGAACTTAATAGGTAGCCAGTGCAGAGACTGTAAATTGGGGTAATATGATCATATTTTATTGACCTGGTAAGGACTCTAGCGCTGGTCAGGTTGGACTATCTGTAGCTTGTTTATTGAAGATGCAGGACTACCAGCTAGCAGTGCATTACAATAGTTCAGTCTAGCGGTCATGAATGCATGAACTAGCTTTTTCTGCATCAGAAACAAGTATCATATTTCGTAACTTGGCAATGTTTCAAAGATGGAAGAATGCCGTTTTTGTAAAATGGGAAATATGATTTTCAAAATACAAATTGCTGTCTAATATAACACCCAAATTATTGACTGTAGAGGAAGTAACAGTACAACCGTCTAGTTGCAAATTGTAATCCAAGAGATTCCGTGTAGTATCTGTTTTTTGGTCCAATAAGTAATATCTCTTGTCTTATCTGAATTTAATAGGAGAACATTTTTGGTCATCCAATCTTTTAAATTTTTAATACACTCTGTTAGCTTAGATAATTAAGTTTCATCTGGTCTTGTTGAGATTTATAGTTGAGTATCATCGGCATAACAGATAACTAATCCCGTATTTTCTAATTATATTACCATGGGGCAACATGTATATTGAAAATAGAAGAGGATTTAGGACAGATCCTTGTGGCACTCCATTATTTACTGGTGATAATTGAGATGACTACCCATTTAATCACTGGATTGACAGTGGTACGATTGTGACAGGTAGGATCTAAACCATGCTAAAGCTGCCTTGGTACCGTATAGATTTTGTAATCTGATCCTCATGAGCAGGCATGAGGATAGTATCGATGCAGCACTATATGATAAAGTATAAACTAGCAATGAGATCACACATGCTCTTGTGTCTTGACGCAAGAAGCAAGTCATGGAATTTAACAAGTGCAGTTCTGTGTGCGCATGGTGGTGGCCTGAATACCTGATAATTCGTTCATAGAGATCATTTTTTGGCAGGATAGGGTCACAATTGAGAAGACACAACTTTTTCCATATTTAGACATATGAAAAGGAAGATTTGAGATGGGTCTTGTAATTTGCCAGTTCATAGGATCTAGTTGTTGGTGTCTTATATAAGAGGCTTATAAAAATTAAGAATTTAATGGGGGGGGGGTGGGACCGGCGCTTGGAAAGGGTTTTGGGACGGACCTAAAGACAACGAAGAGTTAAGAATATTAAGAAGCTTGTTCTTGGCTACGTAACAAAATCTTCAATGAATTTGGGGTACCATTTCTTTTTTTTTTTTTTCTTCTTTTTTATCCCTTCTTGCCCCCCCCCCCCCCTCAATTTTTTTTTTTTTTTTTTTCTTTCTTTTTTTTTTTTTTTTTTTTTTGTTTTTTGTCTTGTCTCTTTTGATCGCTCACCCCCCCCCCCCCCCCCCCCCCCCCCCCCCCCCCCCCCCCCCCCCCCCCCCCACCCCCCCCCCCCCCCCCCCCCGGATCTAAAAGGATGTGTTGGTTAGGTTGCGCATGTGAATTTTATGTTTTATTTGATGGCTTCTTGTCATATAAGCTGTTAATTGAGTGCATTTTATTGCTATGTTTTATCTTTTGGTGCGATGAATGAAGCTAAAAGTATTATACGCTGTAGAATCTACATTGTATTGTATTTCTGATGTTATCTATTTTATCAGTGAAGAAATTCATAAAGTCATTACTATTAAACTGTTCGGGAATATTTAGATCGGGTGGCGTCTGGTTATTTGTTAATCTAGCCACTGTGCTAAATAAAAAAAAAAGTGGATTGTTTTGGTTATTTTCTATGAATCTGTGGATATGCCCTGGCAGCTTTTAGAGCCTGTCTATAGCTGGACATACTTTTTTTCCACACAATTCTAAAAACTTCCAAGTTAGTGGTTCTCCATTTGCGCTCAAGATACGAGTTTCTTTCGTGAGCGAATGGGTATTACTGTTGTACCATGGCGAAGGCGTTGTAAGGACATTACATCTGTATTTATTAGAATTGGTAATTATTAGGGAATGATTGCTTATTAATTTATCAGGTTTTGCTTAGAATCGGGTCTGAATGTCCCAAGTCCACCTGATCAAACCATTCCAAATTTGTTAGTTTTACTTCAAATCAAGGTCGTCCAGCTAGCCGGTGATTCTTAGTATCTTTTAATAAATTTAATATGTGTTTTCCTGGCCACGGTCAAAACAATTATGATTATTTGTAAGCTCTTAACAGAAGTAATTATTATAAGTAAGCTACGAGCTAAAGTAGCAAGGGATCATTGGCATAGTTTTAACCTCGAAATTATATGAGCCAAGAAACAACTTCTTTATAAATGAAACATGAATTTATTTGGCTATTCTAGATTACATAAAACCTAAACTAAAACACACACACACACACACACAAAGATTCAAGGAAATGAGTTGACAGAGTTGCATGAAGTTTTCAAAGTCCTAACTCGTTTAACGAGTGGTTTTAAATTCAGCCTAGGAGAACACCAAGCAGAGAATCGGTCTTAATTTTACTGCTTAACTTAATTCTACACCAGTTCAGCTGAGTTGAATATTTTGTTCGTTACTTGCGTTCTTTGGCTTGACAGCTGAAAGCGGAGGTGATTCAGTCGCTGTAGCAGACTTCCTGGATGTCTGTTGAGGGGAATTCCTTCACTGATTGGCTGTTGATCTGACGTTGAAATGACGTATGGATGACGTCCTTTTGGGGAACCCCTCTTGGAGTACTTGGTTGCCGGTTTACTGAAGAGGCTTCAGCAGTCCTGCTAAAAGTCTGAGTTTGAAAGACTTTCAAGTTCTCTGAAGATCGCGAAGTCTAACTGAAATGTCTGAGTTCTTGGATGGTCTTGGCTATGCGGTGGTATGGCGGGGCGCTTTGTCGCGCCCACCAAGGTGAAAGCGTTCTTTTGAGTGAGAGTGAGACCCCAGCAGAAGACAACTAAGCCAGAGGGCTTTGTGTCCATTTTTAAGCAGGCTCACTTTTGTCCAGCCCACAGGTCGCTTGTCCAATCAGATGGTGGCATGGTTGCCTGCTGTTGGTGGAGAGTATTTCTGCAAGTTTTAAAGAACTTCTTATAAAACTATCATCACCGGAAAATTATGCTGAATATCAATTATTCATTTACACCAATGTTCGGCGAATAAGACAAGCTCTCATCCAAGCTTAAACAGCAGGTAGTTTGCATACACAGTAATCATAATCACTAAAAGAAAAGTTATAAAGCAACGATTAATATATCGTGGTTTCAATAACACATCACACACATTAAGACATAAAACATATTATTTGTGAATATACTTACTCCAATACTTTCAATGATTTTTTAAATGATTGTCTGTGTACACTCTGTTTCTTCGTCTGTGACAAAAGAAAGAAAGGGTTTCGGTCATGCAGGAAGCAAGTGGTTAAACAGGGGATAGTCATGTGGCGTCACGCTGTATATCCTGCGGGCATTATTTAACTCTTTTCCTGTTCTGGACATAATGGTTCTATGCATCCACGATCACGAGGCATCCATATGTCGTCAAAAGGCTTTTCAGCTCTGGTACAAAAGGTCTCTGTGGTATCTCTTGATTAGATTAATTAAAAGCCTCATGATGGTGATCCAGTGGCATCTCCATATCCTGTATATGAAATCCCTCCAAGTTTTTCTCTGACCTTTTTCAATTTGATGGGGGCAACGGTTTCTAATGTATTAGAGAAGATAGTGCCCGTGTTGCTAGTTATTTCGTCTAGTTCATTTGTATTTATTGGTACACAGAGCAGTTGAGATAATCAGGCAGGTTATTTGTGAATCTGTCTTTGGTGGCTGGAAAATAGTTCTGCCCGGACGATAACGCGGAGCCATATAGTTAATATTAGTAATACGCAGCATGCACGAGACAAGGAAATGGTCAGTAACATCATCGCTTTGAAGTACGATATCTATATCAGTAAGATAAATTCCAATGCGATATAATTAAATCTAGCGTATGATTAAAACGATGAGTGGCCCGGTGACATTTTGCTTGACTCCAAAAGAGTATATTAGGTCAGTAAACGCAAGTCCTAATGCATAATTTATATTATCAACGTGAATGTTAAAATCTAAGACAATTAGCGCTTTATCAACATTTACCAACAGGTCTGAGAGGAAATCTGATAATTATTATAGGAAATCTGTATACGGCCCTGGTGATCTATACACAGTAGCCAGAGCAAGAGAAACGATAGATTTATTTTGCATATCTGACAATGTAACATTAAGCATAAGCATTTCGAATGAGTTAAACCTGTATCATGTCTTCTGAGTAACATTAAGAATATCACTATATATTGTTGCAACAACGCCACCACGACCAGTCTGACGGGGCTCATGCTTAAAATAGTAGCATGGTGGAGTAGACTCATTTAGACCAAAAATAATCACTTGGTTTAAGCCAGGTTTCAGTTAGGCAGAGTATATCAAAACTATTATCTGTGATAATTTAATTTACAATAACTGCTTTGGGTGAGAGTGATCTAACGTTTAGGAGCCCAAACTTTAAAAATGTTTTTGTTCATTTATTTTAAATTGTTCTGGTTTAATAACGATCAGATTTTTTTCTAGATCCTGCATTAAATTTATATTTTAACATCACTATTCGGGGAACAGACACAGTCCTTACAGATTGTACAGCGCAAGTACTTCTATAATTTAAGCGGGCAGAACACAAGTCATCATGGCAGTTATTTGAGATTTGACTTACTAGTCACATGGAGCGCAGAGTCCTGGATTTTTTTTTTTTTTTTTTTTTTTGAGATGTGCTCCGACATGAGCTCCGCTCCAACTCTGCTGGGATGCAGACCATCAGCGCGAACCAGCCTAGGACGCTCCCAGAAAAGATTACAGTTATTAACAAAGAGCAGTTTCTGATCTTTACACCATGACAATAACCATTCATTTAAAGTAAAAAGCCTACTGAACTTTAATGTCATCGACGCTACGGGAAGCGGTCCTGACACGAGGATCGTCGTCGCGGGCGATGTGCTGCACACCATCTCGATCAGGCTCCTGAAGTCCCTCTTCAGCGTCTCGTCTGCCGCAGCTTGGTGTCGTTAGCCCCCGCGTGAAGCACGACCGCTCCGGGGCTCTCGTCACCCTTCAGGATCGCGGGTATCTGCGCAGAAACATCGAGAACACGAGCACCAGGGAAACAGTGAGTGTGCACTTTACCTTCAGCTAACGTAGCACGGACGTGCCGGACGATGGAGTCTCCGATGATCACAGCGTCGCGTTCCGTCTCGCGGAGGGGAGCGAAGCGGTTCCGGGTGGAGATCTCGAAGACCGGAGGCGGCGGAGGGGGAGAGGTCCTCGCCCGGGGCCTGGCTCGCGTCTTCTGCTGCGGCTGCACCCAGGGTCCGTGGTGTCACGGCGCCGGAGTGAAGGACATCGGAAGATCGGTCCTGGGTGGCACCGGGCCTGTGCAGAGAAACACAGGAGTAGAGGTGGTGGGAGAGATAGCAGCGCGCTGTATACTTACATCGGACTTGTGAGCGTCAGCCTGGGAAAGCCTTGGTGGCTCTCCGCTCTCTCAGCTGGGTCTACCTCTCCACCAGGTCGCGGATCTGCTTCTCAATGGCCTCCAGCTCGACCTGCACCGAATGCAGATCGAACAGTGTCCTCCCCTCACTCAAGGTAGACACCAAATCCGCCATTATAAGCCCGTAACAGTGAGTAAAACCAATGTAATGTGTGTGAATAGAGTCTAGGTAAGCGGGATTAGCGGCAACCACGCTGGCGATGCTAGCGGGCTATATGCTAATAGCGGACTCGGAAAGTCAAAAATAGAACTAGTGCTAACAAAGCGCTCTGATTGTTTTTGTTGTAGAATACGATAGGGGATATATTCACACGTTATAAAACTGAAAAAGGATGGTGTATAAAATTCATTTTAAGATAAAAAATAGACGACAAAGAATTAACTTGACGGAGCTCAAACTCAAACCACACGGCAGCAACAAACAAAGTTGTGTTGCTGATTCTTGAACTGTGCACTTTGTCGTAGCGCATCTATTTGTGAGTATGCTGTCATTACTTTGTCAACGCTTGAGGAAAAAACCCCAGCATGATGACAAGAAACTCGGAAGCTGACTTTTATTGGGGACCATCTGTCACAAATCATGTCACACACGTCAAAGCACTGCCATTGCAGAATTGAAGCTGTTCCTTGTCTTCATGCATCAGCAAAGACGGGAAAGGAATGGTTTGGCAAAAAATGAAAATTCTGTCATTTACTTACCATCATGTCATTTCAAACCCATGTGCTTTTGTGTATTTTTCTATATAAACTATATATGTGAACCTGGATCACAAAACCAGTATTAAGTCGCTGGGGTATATTTGTAGCAATAGCCAAAAATACATTGTATGGGTCAAAATGATTGATTTTTCTTTTATGCCAAAAATCATTAGGATATTAAGTAAAGATCATGTTCCATGAAGATATTTTGTACATTTCCTACTGTAAATATATTAAAACGTAATTTTTGATTAGTAATATGCATTGCTAAGAACTTCATTTGGACAACTTTAAAGGCGATTTTCTCAAGTATTTAGATTTTTTTTGCACCCTCAGATTCCAGATTTTCAAATCATTGTATCTCAGCCAAATATTGTCCTATCCTAACAAATAACTTAAAAACAAATAAATTATAAATAATAATTGTCCTATCCATGCCTCAATGTAAAGCTTATTTATTCAGCTTTCAGATTATGTATAAATCTCAATTTCAGAAAAATGTAACTCAGGGTCCACCACATATATATATATATATTATAGCTGATGTATTATGTAGTATACGGAAGACTGGAGTAATGATCTGAACTTAGTTTACATCCACAGGAATAAATTACAATTTAAAATATGAAAAAAAAATTTAATTGTCATAATATTTCACAATTTTAGTGTTTTTATGGCGTGTGATCAAATAAATGCAGACTTATGCAGCTCTTTTTTTCATATTCATCCATGATGGTGAGTCAATAATGACTTTTTTTGGTGTAAGGTTTCATTAATGTATTTGAATGAATGATTGATTTGAGCACTTTTGCATCAGCATGATTTCTAGGTGAATAAGCCCACTGACTCAAAGATAGCGGCAAGGTTATTTAATGACATCGGTTTAAAATAGGTCGGAATACACCATTGCCCTGATATGCCCAGAGGAACCTTGGGATTATGGTTTTAATTGTGCCTCGTGGAGGAACAGATTTCCTCAAGAGCAAAAATCATGAATTATTTATATTGGGAGTTTATGATGATGAATGGATGAGACCATGAGTTTGACCTTGTCAAACTACCTTATCCACGTTTCCGTAGCAACATGAACGAACAGATCGGGGTGGCAGTAGCATGAAACCGAATGAAGGTCAAGACATTCCTCCACCCCTCTAACGGACGTTTTATCTCACAGCTCCGAAGAATTTTTAGAAACTGTCTTCCATGTCCTTAAGGAATTGTTCACAAAAAAAAAAAAAGTCACACTCATTCATTCCAAACCCATTTGCTGTTTAATTTTCTTGGGAACACAAAATACATTTTATGAAGAGTCTTCATGAAGCTACTGATAAATAAAATAAAATAAAATAATTATAAAAAACAAATTTTATTTATTAATTTTTATAACGTTTATTGCAACTTAGATTTGTTTTTTTACGTGTATATTTTTCATACTGTTATGGTCCATAGTGGACAAATAAATAAATAAAGTAGCTTAAAATTTGACTATTCGAATTGTGTGATATATTTCAAGTCTTCTGAAGTCATATGATTTGTATGATGATCAGATTGAAATGTGTGAGTTGTTAACTGTCTGTAAATGAATCATTTAAGCTGATTATTTTCAGTGAACTAGCTGTTTTATGGTGTCAGAAGACTTGGACTATAGTTTTATGATAATGTTCAACATGTTTGTTTTCTTGTTCAGTATACAGAAATACAGGTTTGGAATGACTTTAGGTTGACATTATTTTCGGGTGAACGGTACCTTTTAGAAAACAAGTTTAAGAAAAAAGTTTAAAGGGGTCATATGATGCTGCTTAAAATAAGAAAATTGTTTTGTGTATTTGGTGTAATGAAATGTGTTTATGCGGTTTAAAGTTCAAAAAACACATTATTTTCCACATACTGTACATTATTGTTTCTCCTCTATGCCCCACCTTTCTGAAACGCGTCGATTTTTACAAAGCTCATACCTCAAGCGTGTGACGGAAATGTTACGGCCCTCACCATACTATTGATGCCGTGTCCGGCCGGAGCGATGATTCAAAAACATGAAAACCCATTATCAAACGAGGCATTCGATGCATCCAGTGGGGACATAATTGGGATTATAATGACTTATACTGTCTTTTTACGCATTACGTTGCATCGTGCCGCGCTGCGTAAACATAAAACCATGTTGCATTGTGATCGGAGAAATGACAAACAACATTTCTCTACACTGCCCAAAAAACTCGCTTAAAATATAAAATATAAAAACTATTTAAATATAAAAAAACGTACTTACAATCTTTGAGTCAGAACAGCCGGCATTGTAGTCTACACTCCCAGGGTTCAGGAATATGTGTTGTACGGTCCTCCACACATCTGAATATTTGGGTTGAAGTTCTGGAACAGTGTGTAAATACAACTTAACCACTTATTTAGTCGTGTCCATTTTTGGAAGGCCAAAAAAAATAGTTTCGCTTTCAAAACGAAACACACACACGCAGAGTGAGCGGTGGCGGCCTAGAGTGAGCAGAGACCGGGGGTTAGCGTGAGGAATGGCCAGAGGGTTAGAGTGAGCAGAGGTGGGTGGACTTGAGAACGGCATGGCCGGCGATTTCAACGAAGGAGCGTCCAGAAGGACATGTGACAACCCCGGGCTGGACTCCGCTTCGTCCACGGTGAAAGCTGATCCGGTGATCCACAGCACAAAGTTGTAGTATTCCTCAGCAACCAGCACGGATCAGCTCCAGGCATGACGAAGCAGATATCGTCCTCTTTTGGAAGGCCAAACAAAGTAGTTTCGTTTTCACAACGAAGCACACAGTGCCTTCATGACATGACGGCGGCAACAACAATACTACAGCGAGAATAAAAGTTATGCCTTCTTTCTTTGCGTGAACATTTGGGTGGCGTTATGCAAATATTCCCACATTCCGACGTAGATATGTGGGGGGTGTGTTAGAACGAGCCGTTTTAAGTAGGCATGGCTGACTCATAACTTTTATAAATAATATCTCTTTGGATTTGAGACTTTAGTTTTTTGCAACTTTACAGATCTTCTTTATGCACCAAGAGCTTGTAATACTCTAAAGAGAAAGGACAAAATTTTAATCGCATCATATGACCCCTTTATGGTCAGTAATGTACTCACAATTTTTTTTTTCTTTCAATCAGAGCAAAAACTTATTCATTCAACAGATGTGGGTTTCTAGGCAGCATTTGTGTGTGTGAAATCATTAGAGCGCAATTATTCATGGACACATGGGTTGTGAGCGTGCTATAGGAAAGTGTGCCTTCATTACAGGTGAGGCAAGTAACAAGTTCCATGACTACACTGACTGTTCCGTGTTAATAATTGCAACGTTTTTCAATTAGTCATTGTTCTATGAATAAGGCTTAGCATTTTATATAGCACCTCACTAATTAAGGCCTTTGGCTATTCACATATGCCAATCTTTTTGTACGTGTGTGCCGTGCTTATAAAAGCACACAGTTGCTATGACATTGATTTTATATCTATTCTAGCTTCTCGCTGAACATATATTATACTCATGAAAGGAAACTGAAGCTCATGGCCTCTTTAACTTTGATGGCCACAGAGAACAAATAATAAAACCATCCACATGTATTTCGTTGCCAGTGGGAGGGATGAGGTTTTGTGACACCAGACTAAGTCAATGTGTTGCATTTTAACAGCACAGTAAAAATTGTATCTTATTATCTAAATCAAAAATGGCTTATACAAGATGACCTGTCAGGATCTAGAACACAAATGTTGTTTTTTATGAAATATTTCACCCTAAAATGAATATACTGTCATTATTTACTCTCAATATGTACTCCCTCATATCATTCTAAACTGGCATTCATTTATTTAAATATTTAAAGAAATAATTCATCTTTAAAGAATATTCATTATAGTATTTTTCATATACACAACATTGTGTGTGTGTGTGTGTGTGTGTGTGTGTGTGTGTGTGTGTTTTGTGTGTGTGGTGTGTGCGCATGTGTAAACAGTCTGATTACCTCATTTCTATAAACTTTCCAACTATAATGTAAATAATTATTATTATTAAAACTAAATATAAACTGTTTTTACCATTATTAGATTCATATTAAAACTATATTTAGTGTATGTGAATAGAAATAATTTTTAATTTTAATAAAACTGTTTAATATGCAATATTAATAAAAACACATTCATGATAATCTGGGTGTGTTTTTTTATATTATTAAAGTTTAGTATTGTATCATTATTAAATAAAATATATGAAGTCTTACTGAAAATCCATTTATTCACCCTTAGTGATTACGAATGGGGTTTAACCGCTTTTAACCTTGCACTATCAAAACGCCTTTTTATTTTAACTTGACTGTATACATTTGAATCTCTCTCTCTTCTCTCTCTCTCTCTCTCTCTCTCTCTCTATATATATCTACAGGTGGGTACGGAAAGTATTCAGACCCCCTTAAATTTTTCCATCTTTGTTGGAGCCATTTGCTAAATCATTTAAGTAATTGTTTTTTTCCTCATTAATGTACGCACAGCACCCTATATTGACAGAAAAACACAGAATTGTGACATTTTTGCAGATTTATTAAAAAAGAAAACTGAAATATCACATGGTCCTAACTATTCAGACACTTTGCTCAGTATTTAGTAGAAGCACCCTTTTGATCTATACAGCCATGAGTCTTTTTGGGAAAAAAGACACCTGGATTTGGGGATCCTCTGCCATTCCACCTTGCAGATCCTCTCCAGTTCTGTCAGGTTGTATGGTAAACGTTGGTGGACAGCCATTTTTTGGTCTCTCCAGAGTTGCTCAATTGGGTTTAAGTCAGGGCTTGGCTGGGCCATTCAAGAACAGTCACAAAAAGAGTTGTTGTGAAGCCACTCCTTCGATATTTTAGCTGTGAGCTTAGGGTCATTGTCTTGATGGAAGGTAAACCTTCTGCCCAGTCTGAGGCCCTGAGCACTCTGGAGAAGGTTTTCGTCCATGATATCCCTGTACTTGGCTGCATTCATCTTTTCCTCGATTGCAACCAGTCGTCCTGTCTTTGCAGCTGAAAAACACCCCCACAGCATTATGTTGCCACCACCATGCTTCACTGTTGGGATTGTATTTGACAGGTGATGAGCAGTGCCTGTTTTCTCCACACATACCGCTTAGAATTAGGCCAAAAAGTTCTATCTTGGTCTCAACAGACCAGAGAATCTTATTTCTCACCAACTTGGATTCCTTCAGGTGTTTTTTAGCAAACTCCACTGAGGAGAGGCTTCCGTCGGGCCACTCTGCCATAAAGCTCCGATTGGTGGAGGGCTGCAGTGATGGTTGAGTTTCTACAACTTTCTCTCATCTCCCGACTGTATCTCTGGAGCTCAGCCACCGTGATCTTTGGGTTCTTCTTTACCTCACACACCAAGGCTCTTCTCCCCCGATAGCTCAGTTTGCCGGACGGCCTGCTCTAGGAAGGGTTCTGGTCGTCCCAAATGTTTTCCATTTAAGGATTATGGAGGCCACTTTGCTCTTAGGAACCTTAAGTGCAGCAGAAATTTTTTTGTACCCTTGGCCATATCTGTGCCTTGCCACAATTCTGTCTCTGCGCTCTTCAGGCAGTTCCTTTGACCTCATGATTCTCATTTGCTCTGACATGCTCTGTGAGCTGTAAGGTCTTATATATACAGGTGTGTGGCTTTCCTAATTAAGTCCAATCAGTATAATCAAACACATTTGGACTCAAATGAAGGTGTAGAACCATCTCAAGGATTATCAGAAGAAATGGACAGCACCTGAGTTTATATGAGTGTCACAGCAAAGGGTCTTTAATACTTAGGACCATGTGATATTTTAGTTTCTTTTTTAATAAATCTGCAAAAATGTCAACAATTCTGTGTTTTCTGTCAATATGGGGTTTTGTGTGTACATTAATGAGGAAAAAAAATTAACTAAAATGATTTTAGCAAATGGCTGCAAAAAAACAAAGAGTGAAAAATTTAAGGGAGACTGAATACTTTCCGTACCCACTGTTATATATTATATATATATATCTTTAAATATATCATGTGAGTATGACATTTTTGTAAAGGTATCATAGAATTGTTTTCTGTGTTCTGCGGCGTTTCCTCTGAAACAGGAAATCACTGCAGCGAGCGGTGACCATGACTCAGTTCACTGGGGCTGATTTCCCACTATCAAGGACATTTGCACTGTGCTGTGTGTATGAAGGGCCTGAAGCATGGGGAAAGATCGTTGTTACCTGCCACATGATCTGTCCATTACCACCTAGAAAAAAGGTTACAGGGCGTTCAGGCCAAAACAAGCAGACTAAGTAACAGTTTTCTTCCTGTAGGCTGTCACACTGCTCAACAACTCCTGCTCAAGCTGTCTGAGCTAATCATTCTGCAGAACAGACCAGGTGCTCACTCCAATGAATAATTCTCCTAGGGTACAGTGTTTTTTGTTTTTGTTTTTGTCATTTTACAGACAATTTCTAGGCACATACCTTAAAACTAACCAACGCTGTTGGTCAGGAAAATAGATCAAGGATCTCTGAAGACACGTTGACCTTTTGCTAAAACATGTCCCGATGTCAGATGTACTGCAAGTTAAATGTACAAGTTAATTTAACACACACTGACCTTTTGTGGTTACATGCCCCAGTCATGTGAGCTGATATGGGGTAAGTTGTCACAGTGGAACTGCATTTAACAGACATTTAGTTTGCATAGGCTGTTTAGCAAAATTGTATTAAGTTTTAAAAGGTAACAGAACAAATTTAACCATTGTTTTCAACAAAGTCGTCTCTTATACTCACCAAGGCAGCATTTATTTGATCAAACATACAGTAAAAATTGATATACTGTGAAATATTTGTAATTATATATTTAAAATAACGTATATACAGTATATATACAACTTGTAACTTGTGTACACACACAAACACACACAACTGTTTAGTAGTTTTTTTATTTAATTTTTTACTCACCAAGGCTGTATTTATTTGATCAAAAACAGTACAATTTTGAAAAAAAAATATTACAGTTTGCAGAAACTGTTTTCTATCTGAATATTTTTTTTAATGTAATTTATTCTTGTGATGCAAAGCTGATTTTTCAGGAGCCATTACTCCAGTCTTCAGTGTCACATGATCCTTCAGAAATCATTTTATGCTGATTTGCTCAAGAAGCATTTCTTATTATTATCACTTTTGATCAATTTAAAGCCTTATTGGTGACCCTGAACTTTTGAATAGTAGTGTAATTAATCACGTGTAGCTTGACGTTTGAAACCAACAAGAGAAAATACTATTTTTGAGATATAAACTATTAGCCCCGTGTTCCGCTATATCTCCTAATATCTCATCATATCACATTTTTCTTACACTACATTTCACAATGAGATTAATGACTCTGAGGCTATTTGATTTAACTTGACCAAGGGCATTTTCTAAGATGTCAAGCTTTTGTTGCAGACTCGAGTCCCTTTGCTGATTGAAGTAATATTTCTAAATCACTCACTTCTCCAATTCTTCTCAGTTCCGGTGGTACTTAGGGGCATTTTAATTAAATTAGGCTCAAATTGTCTTGCAGTCGTTTTCACTTTGACCATCAAGAATGGGCCTCGGTTTGCGCTCTTCTTGAACCCAATTAAATCTAATATATTTTTATAGCTGCAGAGCAGAATTATTGAGTAGTCAGTTAATCTGTTCATCTCGGCTAGACAATATCTTATCCAGACATTATTTATTTTAAAGACCGCAATGGAACTTTGCAAGTCTGTGAGTTATTGCGTTAGCTTTGACAAGTTGAGACGCATCTTGCTGTTATTGTGAAGTAAACCGAAAGTGATATTACAAAAAGCTCATAATATTCACATTCTTTCAAAACTGCTTTAATTGAGCACAGCTACTTCATAACCACAAAGTAATTTACTCTTCATGGTTAAATAGCATTAAAGTGATCAACTCAGATGACTGCATCTGAGAGATTATTAGTATTGTTTCCCCTCTTTACTTAGCTAATGAGAATGAAACATCAATCTTGACCTAACACAAAAGCAATAAAAATGTTAGCTTTTAGTGTTCAATTATCTGAGTGGGTGAGATGTGTCTCTTTCAGAAAATATTGCCAGTGTGGGAAGTGTGAACATTTATGCTCTTCAAGCATGAGATTGTGTCTGAATTATGAAGATTATGGATTATAAAGTCAGAGAGTAAATTAGTAAACTGTTGATTGACATTCATATGGCCTTCATGTGTGAGAATAAACCTGATTTTGAAGAAATGCGGCGTGTTTGTAAAAGCTGGAATCACTGTTAAATGAATCTGTGGCTTTGTTTTAGGGCTGAACGATTTTGGAAAATAATCTAATTGAGATTTTTTAAAGCTCTGTATGTTCTGTATTATTCAACAAAGACAAGCTATAAATCATTGTATAGTATGAACAGCACACTATTAGATAGATTAAACAAATGTTCTTTTCTACACTGATATAGCAGGCAATGTATGTATTCATGTTTAAGTTTACGATGAAATTAGGTGATGCATGAATTGATATGACTGACTTTTTTATTTAACAACTACAATCACAGTATATTGACTGATTTGTTGAACTTCCAACCTTGTAAGCATGTAATAATTATGACAACATAAAGCACTGACAAACAAGCCTGGTGTAAACATTATGAAAGTCAGTAACAAATCACACAAACTAAAGTAGATTGCAGAAATATAAAAACAAATTGTTGCTTTACCACACTACTTTAGGTAATTCAAAGTCACTGTAATAAACATATGTAAACGTGGACTGCACTTTTAATACTGTCTGTAACGTTATACCAGACTTGAAATACATACATAATAATAAAAAGAATATATATGTACCTTATGATATAATTTACTTAATGTTGGAAGTCTAAGTAATGCACCGTAACACTGTTACTGCTTGAGTAATTTCCATGTGCCGTTTTGAAGTACGTTCATTATACGCTTTCAAACATTTCCGCGTGTAGCGTCAGGGTTGCCAGGTTTTCACAAGAAAACCCGCCCAATGGTTACTCAAAACTAGCCCAATCGCGTTTTGAGGGTGGTCCACCAGTACAAATCGCGTTCCTGGGTTTAAAAAATGCAAGTTTTTTGGAGGGGTTCCCCAAACCACGGACTTGACAACACTGTAGTGTCCCAACTTGATGCTTCCTCTGAAGACTGATTAGATGTGTTCAACTTGAAGCAGCGCTGCTTAGACCGATCGGTGTGTGTCGTCAAAGTACTGCGAGAGCTATAAGAAAGCAGACATCTCCTTGTGCTTTCTCTCACTGTACTTTGTCATACACCGATCGATCTTCAAGTCGAACACACCTCTTTACTCTTGGGTGTCACGTGACAGTGTAATCGTAGCCTCTGTGGTTGAAAAATCGCATTTTTTCATATCGCGATTTTATCGCAAATGCAATTAATCGTTCAGCCCTACTTTGTTTACATCTGGTATTAACATCTGCCTCGGGTGGTCTGGACACAGATTTCTGTTTACACCTAGTATTTATTTACATGCATCTCAGATGTCTCCTGTGGCTGTGACCAATCAGATTTAATCGGGGGAGGCCTTTGATTTCATGAATACATACATTGCTTGCTATATCAGTGTGCTGCATGTTGATAAAGGGTGAAAATCATGCAAGCAAGTCAGCACACTGTTGCTAGATTTTTATATGTATTTAATTATTTTTCATCTTACCGGTCCAAATATCATTGTTATTTTAGCCGAGCAGCTGTATTAACTGAGTTTTGCATGCATGCTTCACGTCATCTACAATTTTTTTATTCAAACCATGCTGGGAGAAAAATACCTAAAACAGATGCTTTGCTGGTCTCAGCTAGTTTAGGTGAGTTTTTAGCTGGTACTGGTGATCTAAAAAGTGCATGAAACCCCAACAGACCAAACTGAACAGGCTGGGAGACCAGTTTAGACCAGCTAAGACCAACAAACAACTTTAGGCTATTTAGATGTCAAGCATCGCCAAGACCTTTTGTGTGGTCTTGTGTACAATAATGTTAAAAAGACTGGGGGAGGTAAGATTTTTTGTAATATTTGAAAGAGTCTCTTATGCTCACAAAAACTTGCATTCAGTTGATATAAAAAACATCACATCTTACAGGAGAAATTATTATATATATATATATATATATCTATATATTCCTTAGGTATTGACGATTCCCTGGATTCGCTCGGTGCATCGGCATAAAAAGTTAATGATGCGATGCATCGGTTTAAAAAGTGTGCATCGGCTACAAGTTGTCATTTATATCGCGATGCATCGTTTCTAACATATTTGCATCGGTAAAAAACGATTTATTTATATATAATTACTAGTGGGTACGCTATACTTTTATTATTTAGAAAGTGACCAATAATCTGAGACCAATATTTTATATGTAGATTGATTTCTCCTCTCTAAACTGTTTCTTAAGCGTGTTCTCTCATCACCACTGCTGCTACGTGAATATGACGTATCACAACACTACGGAGACCTGAGGAAAAGCGGGGATTAAAGTCCAAAACCTTACTTGAAATAACCTAACAAATCAATCGGGGCTAAAGCGGTTCCATTAACGACAAATTAAATTCACACAATCTCACTAATTTGTGCACACTTATTCTTAAGCAGACCTTAATGTCGATCATGGATCAAATCGATCCACCATGACAAACAGCGAATATATCTGTGCTGTTTAATGCATTTTGAGACTTTGTGTTTTCCTCAGTGCATAACTGACGTGTCACAGGTATATTTTTTCATCTGTAAATGTTAGAAAGTCATGCAAACATATCCATTTTGCTGTCAGAAGTGGGCGAGGTTGACACGCGCATGCGCACTAAACAGACAGAGCGCAATCGAATAGGAGCCCAATAATTCTGAGTAAAATATACAGTTTATGGACACTAAATGTGTCTTTTGTAGAATTTTAAACCTACATTTAAAGTGTATTTTTATGATAGCAGTAACTGTAATTTGACTATTGTAATGGTAAATAAAATGTAAGCTAGTCCTAATTACTAAGCTCAGATGAGTTAATGTGTTTCTTATAGTATAAAATGTTGTATTTTCATTTTTAGTTCAGTGTTTTTAACTTTTAATTTAGTTATTTTAGTGCTTTAAAGAGCAATTTTAGATTGTGATGTTCTAATGTTCTGCTATCTGTTCTGTTCTGCAAACTATAAAAGGTACAGCTGTAATAAAACCAGAGAGAAAGGCTGCATGGCTAGAAACTGTAAAAAAAAAAAAAAATTAAAAGTATGTGAGACAGTTGTAATATCATTATGTTCCTATTGGTCAGTGGAGGAGCTTAGCTTAGCCTGACAGTTAAACTGCTTTAGACCAGGTTAGTTTCCCAGCAAAGTTGCCACAGTGACTAAGCTTGAGCTAGGCATCGAATTGCATTGTGTTAATCGCTCTAATCGAATCGAAAACGATCACACTGCACGTCACAGGGGTGAATCGTATCGGATCGCTCGTTAGCTGCTTCATTGTATACTTTAACGGTATCAATATAATGCTATGCATCGATGATGGCTATCGTATCGGGCATGAGATGCCCATCCATACTTATATATATATATATATATATATATATATATATAGTATCTTTTCTTGAAGGAAAGGAGATGGTCGTTTACTTTTTTCACAGAGATTTCAACCAACAGTGTGTCTGGCAGAAAAGCCACCAGCACACCTCCGTGCATAGCTTTCTTTGGCATTTACAGTCTATTTCTTGACAGGGAACTGTGAAACCCAGTTAATTGCTTGCGGTAGTACATTCCTTACATTATACCTCTAAAGGTGCTGTAAGGGATTTTTGGAATAGCACGAATAATAGCAAGCATAACTGTCCCTTCTACCTGAAAGATATCATTGAAATTGGAGTCCTGAGAAATCGCCTGTCTCGGTGACAGCCCTAGGCTCTGTAAATGGCAGAAAAGAGTTGCTTTTAACCATTCAGAAAACTATAAATGCTGCGATCCTTTCACAATATCCCTGGTCACTCATATATATATACAGTATATATTATATATATATATATATAGATATATATATTATAATATATATCTATATATAATATATAACTTTTTTTTCTATCCAGCCAAAACTTTATTGATCACCAATAAAATCAACTAGCTTAGGTCTAAAATGATATTTAAATTAATCGACTGAAAACTGTGTTTTACAGTATTTGTTGATTTTAAAAAAAATTACTACATTTAAAATATTTTTTTAATGCATTTCTAAAGGAGCATGTGAACTCTGAATGACCTAATATGGCTGCTGAAAAAATCTAAATTCACAACTACCTTTTTTATTTTATTTTATTTATAATTTTTATAATTCATTGTACTTATTTTTTTGTTTTATGTTTTGCCTATTTGACATTTTGATTGATGATTTTTCCTTTGTTGTCCTGAAATGTAAGCATATTATTAATTAATAAATAATAATTTTTAATAATTAATAATATAATACTAATAAGACAATAATAATAATAATATAATAATAGCATAGAAAAAAAAATAATAAAGAAAAAAAATAAGAAATATATTAATGGTGAAATTGTCATATTTAAAATGTATGTTTAATGCAAAGGAATATTCTACATTTAGGACATCCTATAATCATCTAGACATCTTACATAAACTTGTAATAATAAATTTGCCGCTACGGCAAAAGTTGCTCAAAGATGAGTTTCCATTAGTTAATGTTTTGTATGACTTTTAGTTGAATTGTAATGTTGGTCTAATTTCCCCTGGTTTTTTTTTTTGGGTGTTTTTGTTTTTTGTTTGAAGACAAAGCATGCGGTTGCAATTAGCAAAACAACTTAGAACACCTTAAGCATCCTTTTAGAGAGTGACACACTTGACATGAGCAGGGCGCAATCAACCTCATCTCCATGGTAACCCTGTGGCATTATGGGAAAAGAGACAGATAACTGAAGGCGATGCTGTTGTTTTTTAATGAAAGCTTGTGTGAGAGCCAAGTCTGGCCCCAAATCCATCAGCAACATTCTGGCATCACACGGGGAGCATTTATACATCTCTGTGTGCCTAATTAGATCCTTTCCCTATTCTGTGAGAAGACAGTCCGGTGCCGAGGAGAGATAAACAGGGTGCAGGGTGTAAGCAATACAAATCAAGCACACATACAAACAATTCCTCAGGCAGAATAAAACATACTTGAGCTGTTCTACTGATGAATGATACAAGACCAAAATATGATCAATATTTCATATTTTAGCAGATGCTAGCTGTATGGTTGAGTTTCCTGATTCTAATCTGAATGTATGAAGCTGGCAAAAACTAAATTGAATATTAAAATCCTGCAGCATTTTTTCATAAATAAGAAAGTTATTTTCTTTTTCAACAAATGGCTAGTGAAAGTAGGTGCTTAACCTTTACAGATTGCCCTCATGTCAAGCTTATTTTTTGTCTTATATTTGATTCTTATATTCTGATCTTAATTTATTTATAAGTCATAATTTCTTTATAATTTTTTTGTTTTATTGTACATTCTAAGAAAGCCTGATTTGTGTTTATTTGTTCGTTTGTTCGTTAATTCATTCATTCATTGGATTTTGATATTGGTAAACATATATCCCCTGCATATTTTGTCTTATTTTTACAATAAGCATTAAACATAAAATAAATATGTGTATAATAATATTTCTGCCATATGTACATTAACTGACAGTCACCACTGATAAGCTACTACTAAATATATTGTAGAAACTTGCATATATTAATACAAATAATTAAATGAAAAAGGATCATTATTGCAATTATTCTATTTTGTTATTATAATTGATTATTAATAGACCTATTCCCCATATTATTTGTTAATATTACAAAAATGTTTGTCTGATCTTTTTTCCCACAATAACTTTGATAATAGGTTTGAATTATCAACTTTGATTAGTTATGCAGCTATTTAAAATGCAGGGTTAACTTTATGTAAGATGATTGTTTATTTGTGGAGTGGTTCATGCATATTGTATTGCTCCACTGCAGCCACTGATGGCTGTTTACATTTGTTTGCTTTCTGCTACTTTCTTTTTATATCTTTGAATTCCAAAATCCTCAGAATGTATCCATGGGGAATCCCATCGCCTCTCCATGTCTCCCTCTCATGAGGCTTCCTGCTAAATGGGTAGACTTCATTCTTTTAACAAGCAATCGTGATCTTCCAACCGCTCAAGAAAGTGTCGGAAAGCAGCATAAGGTCGGCAGATTCACAGTTGTGCCGTATTGCCGTCACCCTGGTACCGGACGCCAAGGCTAATAATCTGATTTTAGGCAGAACCTGAGGTGAACTGTGCCATAATGTGTTTGGATAATGAGAAGCTGTGCCTTTCTGCAGCGTTTTGTGAGCCGATGCCATGCACCACAGGGCTTCCATCAAAGTGACATAGAAACTCTTTGCCAGTCAGCCAATAGCCATCCTGGAGAGGCTGACAGATTTCTGAGCAGACCCTCCCTCGTTGCTCTCAGCTCTCCGGGGAATCTCTGGAGGCCTCTACTTGAGAGGCAGTAGGCATCCGTAAGTGTGTCATCTTGCATGTCTTTTGTTTGGAGATCAGTACTGATTTTTCTTCTTCTGTTGGTTTGGGAGAGAGCAGTTGGGGGTGCTTCCATTGTGTGTTAGTGAGTATTATTGTCTGACACATGATAGAACATGTTCTGTATTAAATATTAATAGATATAAATATATTAAATATTATGTTCAAGATCTAAAACTTTTGGAAGTTGTCTTTACTGTTGTCTATATTTTGCAATTAATCATTGAGAGATCGGGCAGTTGTCTCACACTAGGAAGAATTCAGATGGGCTTTATATCTCGTAACTATAACATTATTAAGTCAGCGTTGTCATTAGTTGTTTATGTAACCATCTGCGATGGTTGGCAACAAGACCCATTTAAAGTATATTGCTGACAGAATAATATAGTAATCAAATCATAATAATAATAATAATAATAAGAATAATAATAATAATAAATTTAAATATCTTAATCATAATTAAATATTACGGCTACAAAATTAAGTATGTAATTGTATTTGAACTAAGAGGTTCAATAATGTTATATTTGTATTATTACATAATTAATAAAATTAACTATATATATATATATTTAAAAAAAAAAAAAAAAAAAAAAAACCTATATATATTGATATATATATATATATAATACTATATATAATATATATAGATATTAATATATATATCTATATATATAGATATATATATATATATACTTTTTGTCCCCCACTTTTAAATATTTCACATTTAAAATTTCATGTGCATATACTTTACTAAAAAAAAAAAAATGGAAGTTTAATTAATCTTTGGAAAAAATAAGTTGCATACACCACAATTCATATTTACACGGACATTAATTAATTTAGCAGGTGCTTTTATCCAAATTAACTTACAAATAGGAAACATCACAAGCTGTTTGTCATTAATTTTCAGAGAAGTTTGAAATTAAACGTTGACAGAAGCTGCCAGAAGTTTGTGTACTCTGCAGTAAATATGTGTTGACACAAAACATCAAATAAATACTTCCAGATATTACTGAGAAAAGTCATACATAACGTTTTAATTCAGTGAATAGATTGCATGTATTTAGAATAACAAATTAAACACTTATATATGTAACAACTGTTTTTGTATCGCTTGCTTTCTGTCTGTCCAGTCTGTCGTCTCTCTAGAGTCTATCCTATGAGAGCACCCGCAATAAAGAAATGGTCAGAGTAAATAATGTCTGCACCGCGTGATGTTCCTGTCATCGGCGGCCCATTGCTGAGATGAGCGAGGCTTTAAGCAGTGGGAGATTTTAGCTGGTTTGTCCCACTGTGTTCTGATTGCTAATACACAGCAGTGTTGTTCCAATTACGATCCCTCTAGTGTCACCAGAATCTATTAAAGCCCATCTGAACCGCCCGTGTTTGTCCGGGACTGAGTGTGCTGTCAAACTCATAATTACAGGGAGAGTTCTGACGGATCTCCTTCAGTGAATGTTGCCCCACTCAGTTTAAATCAAATGTAAGTAATATCACTTAAGCTGGAGTATTGTAATAGTGAATCGGTCAAAGGCACGAGACCACAAGCCTCTCATAGTCTCTTGCACACACGGATATTGAATTAACGGCACTTCTCTGAAAGCAGTTTGACTCAGCAGGGAGGATGTTTGCTTGGCTTTTCACACGTTCTACCAAATCCAATATTACAGCCAATCATTTATCATGACTGTGGTCTTGACTGTGTGCATAGCCATATCTCTAACAAGGCAACATGGGTGTGAACCACAAATAAAACACTTGGCTTGAGTACATATGATGAACATATGGCATATACTGTATGTATATTACATTTTAATACATGTTCAAAAGGATTATGTATTATAACAAACTCCCCAGCCAATGTTCTTTTTTTTATGGTTTTGTTCATGGAAAATAAAGCATATACACATCCAAAGGCATAGTTCACCCATCAAAAATATAAATTTGCTGAACATTTACTCACCCTCACCCTCAGGCCATTCAAGATGTAGATGAGTGTTTTTTTCATCGGAACTGATTTGAAGAAATGTAGCATTTCATCACAATGGCTCCTCTGCAGTGAATATGTGCCATGTATGAGAGTCCTAACAGCTGATAAGAACATCACAATAATCTACAAATAATCCAAACAACTCCAGTCCATCAGCTGTCATCTAATGAAGTGAAAAGCTGTGTGTTTTTAAGAAATAAATCCATCATTAAGGCGTTTTAACATGTGTGGCCAAAATCTCAAAAATGGAGTCCATAATCCATAATAATGCTTCCTCCGGTAAAAAGTCCATCCTCTGTTGTCCTCTCAAATCAAAATCCACAGCGTTTTTGGTAGCACTGTTGGGGGCTTGTAAACTAGACTATCTGTGCATATTTCGTTCTCTCCTGAGTCAGACAACTTTTTCACTGGAGAAACAGGGATTCAAATTTTGACCCTGGAGCACAAAACCAGTCATGAGTAGCATGGGTATATTTGTAGCAATAATCAAAAAAACATTGTGTGGGTCAAAATTATCAATTTTTCTTTTATGCCGAAAATCATTAGGATATTAAGTAGAGATCATATTGTTCCATGTAGATATTTTGTAAATTTCTTACCGTAGATATATCAAAACTTAATTTTGTATTAGTAATATGCATTGCTAAGAACAACATTTGGACAGCTTTAAAGGCAATTTTCTCAATATTTTTATTTTTTTTTATTTTTGCACCCTCAGATTCCAGATAATAGTTGTATCTCGGACGGATATTGTCCTATCCTTACAACATACATCCTGAAAGCTTTTTATTCTTCTTTCAATTAGATATACAATCTCATTTCGAAAAAGTAACCCCTTATACTGGTTTTGTGGTCAGGGTCCCAAATATGGTTTGTAAATTACATTTTTTTATTTCGTTGAACTATCCTTTATCCCTTTAAATTATAACATCCAGTAGATGTATGAATGTGGATTTCATAGTTGCCACACTGGAGTTAAACAATGTTTATATCGCTTTTAATGGAATATGCAGTATAGATCAGACAGCTCTTGAATTTGTCTACTGAATGTAGTCTGAGAGAAAATTGACAATCTATTGAAAACTTGCTGATATCCAAGCCAACATGTCAGAATATCTTACTATGGACATATTCAATTAATCTTTAATAGAGCCTTTAACATGGTGTTGTTAAATTCTGCTTTACCGGGCAGCTTGACATCCTCTGTTAAGAGCGATAGTTCATTATGTAGGTCCAATATGCAGTCTTCCTGGAAGTGAAGGAGACTTTATTGAATTCCACTGGGCTCCTTTGAAAATAGCAGAAAGTTCCAGACCCAGTGAAGAAAATGTGATAAGTGAATTGTAAATCTCTGGGTTAGAAATATTGGACTCTTGGGGTAATACATTTCTGTCAGACTCAGACATGTAATGAGCTTAAATAGTGGTTGAGTTCAGGGATGCTCCTGGAGAAAAAAAAAAGAAAGAAAAAAAACAAGATTTGAGCGGAGAGCTTGTGTCATCATACTTCTAACCGCATAAGCAACTTTGGGAGTTTCAGTCTTCAACTTTCATAAGCCTTTAACTTCAAGCAGAGATAAATGTTCATGCCGGTGAGAGCAACATAAAACAAGATGGACCAGAGTGGAACATTTTTCACCCTTCTTGATAGTTGTGTTTTAGTTGTGCTGTATTAAGTGAAACAGGTGTGCTATCCAGAGATACAGGCACATTTGTTTCAGAAAGAACATTCTAATGGCCAGATCAGCTTAAGAGTATTTATTCAAGTTCTTTACATGCACTTTCTATAGATGTTGCATATATAATACAATTCTGCTCTCTCTCTCTTTTTGAAAGTTCTTATAGCAATAGCTATTTTTTAAATGCTATTGAAAGATGCCTCTTATGTTCATCAATGCTACACTGATCAAAACTTTGTGTGCTTATAATATAATGCAAAGGTATCTCAAGTAAATAGACTACTGTGCTTTATTCCAGACTTGTTTCCGGGTCAGACATATAATGTACACAGTATACACACACTAAAGTTGAATAATAATAATAATATATTAGCATAATATGTTTTGTTATGGAAGAAGGGTTCCAATCATATGCAAACGCAATTATTCTCACAGGGCACTTTGAAACCAAATTGTTTTAAGCCAGACTAAACATTAGAAACATTGCCAAGTTACAAAACATGTTACCTGTTTCTGATGCAGAAAAGCTAGTTCATGCATTCATGACCTCTAGACTGGATTATTGTAATGCACTGCTAGGTGGTTGTCCTGCATCTTCAATAAACAAGCTACAGGTAGTCCAAAATGCAGCGGCTAGAGTCCTTACCAGGTCAAGAAAATATAATCATATTACTCCAATTTTACAGTCTCTGCACTGGCTACCTATTAAGTTCCGTATCAGTTACAAAATATTATTACTTGCCTATAAAGGCCCTTAATGGGTTAGCTCCTGCGTACCTTATTAGTCTTCTACCACGCTACAATCCATCACGCTCCCTAAGGTCGCAAAACTCTAGACTTTTGGTAGTACCTAGGATAGCAAAGTCCACTAGAGGAGGTAGAGCTTTTCGCATTTGGCTCCCAAACTCTGGAATAGCCTTCCTGATAACGTTCGGGGTTCAGACACACTCTCTCTGTTTAAATCTAGATTAAAGACACATCTCTTTGGCCAAGCATTCAAATAATGCATCTCATAATCTTGTACTGCAGTTATATCTGATCAAATGCACATTATTATTCTTTAGCTTGTGTTAAACAAATCAATTTAGCTTGGTTGGAGCAGCAGCTATGTTAATTATGTCTCTATTTGTTTCTCTGTTTTTGCCACGGGATGTAACTAGGATTTACACAAGCTTCAGTCTGGATCCAGAACACCTGAGAAGAAATGATGCCAACCCCTCAGAGGACCTCAGATGATGCCAACCCTGAAACAACATACAGAACTACCACATTTTGCTATAAGTTTGATCATATAATATGATTATTAATAATAATTCATTTGAAGTTTTGATCATATAATAATTGCTGTTAATAGTGTTCATCGTCTGTTTGATTATGTCTTTAATTGATTTTTCCGTACATTTCTGCCATATGTACATTAACTTACAGTCACCACTAAATATTGTAGAAACTTAATTTGCTGTAAAGTTGCTTTGCAACGATTTGTATCGTGAAAAGCGCTATACAAATCAACTTGAATTGAAAAACTAAACTCTGACCTTGTTTTAAATTAATGCAACCACTTCTCTGTTTTATTCAGCAGTGGCTCGCTTTTGTCCCTAATGTGTTCATGACTCTAGTCCCTGGTGTCATCTGTCATCTCTATAGTAAATGTCGGCCAGTCAGGCATGTTCAGTGTTAGACACCTCCTCAGCGGCACGCAAATGCCATATGCAGAGAGATGTCCTTACAGTCTCTTTGTCCTTGAGATGGCCAGACTAGAACACACAATTCTGGAAATGCTGCTATAGACTTTAAACAGATATGCTTTTGAAATGTGCAACTGGTCAAATTGTGATTGTTTTAATCAATCTTCTGTATTTTTTTTTTTCCTTCAAAAATTATTTTTCTTATAAGGTATGTTCCACCGTGTCCATTCTTCCAACATATTCTGTATATTTGTTTATATAATATAGATAGTTATATATATATATATATTTATCGATATATATATATATATATAGGAATGTTTTTTTTTTTTTTTTTTTTTTTTTTTGCTAAATAGTTGTTTTATCATGTTTTGAAATGAATGTACCCTCTACACTAAATCCTACCCTAAACCTAAGAGCTGAACCAACCATGACATCTTATCTTCCATCTATGACATTTTGTGCTCTTTTGTGGTGTGTTGTGATTCGTGTTTCACAGGACTCATACCTGAATTTTTCAATAATCTAAAAATCAATAATTTGCCCTTGTAAACATAATTTATGCAAAAGGCCACTAGTGATTGAGGGAATCTGCAACGAATGTTTTTTGTAGTTTTACAGAAATGTAGGTAGAAGCATGTTTTTCCAATGAGCCTAGGTTTCAAATAGTAACTTTAACAATGATGTGGCACTTCATCAAAAGTAGCAATGAGAGGTCTTTCAAAAAACACTATTACTTTTATTTCCTCTTGATTTTTCAATCAGCTCTGGGCCGTTGCATGAGCTTATACAAATGTCGACGGGGGAAAAGGTGATTGGCAGCAGTAAACTGTGAAGGACATGGGATGAAATTGTAAGAACAAAGGATGCAAACATGAAACTACCTGAAAATCAGCTTCATATAATTGCCAACAAACTCAGCACTTACATTGTACTGTCTCTAGTGTTCATTTCAGTTGAAAACTGTAGTGAATTGCATAGTTTTTTTTTTTGCAGAGGCAGAGTCACATATTTGTCTCCTCTTTTTTTCTTGTTGCATATGTTGTTTCACTTCGAAATTGCAGGTTCGGAATTAAAATGATCTGTGAGCTGTGTTTCACGTTGCCTTTGACCTCATAAACCATTGAACTCTTTCTCCATAGGTTGTTATCACTTTTGCATTCTATTCACACTTCTCTTTATTTTATCTTTCTCCTCACATTTGAAACAACATTTTGTCCCATCAGCTGAAGAGAAAGTCCTCTTCAACTCTCCCTCTTTCTGTCATGGCCACCCTCTGCTGACTCGATTGACAGGAGCTCGCCGTGGGGTCCCTCAAGGGCCCTTCTGAAGCTGAAAATGCTATGATAAAAGCTTCTATTTTAATTTCCCTCCCTTGCTTAAAGTAAAGAGATTCAGTACTTTGCCTTTTAACCATTATGACTGACCCTTCCCTCCATTTCCAGCAATTCCCAGTGGTTCTTGACTTTGATTAGCCGTGACACGTCAGCAAGGCTTTTAGCAACAAATGCTTCCTTGGTATTGCAGAAGTACCTATGTAAAAATCACTTTCAGGAATGATACAAGGGAAATGTTAGAGGTAACTTCATGAACATATATAGCTGTGTACTGTAAGATAAATATGTGATATATAAATGGAAGTTAAGCCACATTTTGATAATGAAGAAACTTTGTAGCTCATCTTTTGGGGTTGCTAACAAGCCAGGGGTTGGCATGAGGGACTGGAATGTTTTTGAAATGCTAATAAGCAATACATATTTTACAAAATAGGTTTTAATCCAAATTTGGCATAAAATTAAAGTCATATGTCTAAATAAGTTGTGTTCCAAATTTGAAGTTGATATATAAAAAATGAGGTTCCATCCAATGCATTATACCACAAACAGCCACCGGGTGCCATCTGATTTCTGTCACAAATGTATAAATGTATCTCTCAATATTACTCCTATGACAAAATAACCACCAAATGTGGAATCTTGAGACTCAGACCTTTCCGACGATATATATGTTGTCAATATTCTAAAAAGTGAAATGGGGCATGAAAATTGCCATTGGGTCACATGGTATTTGGTGGAGCACACATGAAAGATTACACCTCAGCAAGAGAGTGTTACAATACTGTGAGCATGTGGAGAATGTGTCTGTATGTAAGGTGAAGAGTTGCAGGTTGTAAAGCTGAAATACTTTGTGGTTGTTGAACCACTTTTATGTCAATTGGAAACCAGAAACTGACTAGAGTAATAATAAGTAATGGATTGCTTGGGCAAAAAGAATGTTGTGAATTCTGATGTGAGTCTTTATGTGAGCATTTGATGTGAGCATTTATATGAAGCTCATTTTCAGCTAGTTCGATTTTGCATCTTTTGTTCTTACAATTTCATCCCATTTCTTTCACAGTTTACCGCTGCCAATCACCTATTCCCCTGTTGTCAAGCCTATGCTACGTTCCTCAGGTCCACAGTCGGAACTTCTAGAAAAATCAAGAGGAAATAAAAGCAGTGGTGTTTTTAAAAGACCTCTCATGAATGTTTTTTTTTTGTTGTTTTTTTGATGGACTGCCACATCATTTTTAAAGCCCCTATTTTAGTGACCCCCTTCTAAATTTCACGTTCTTTCAAGTAGAATATTTCAGCTTTCAAGGTTTTCCAAAAACAGATTTAGATCTGCTGCTTCGCACGCATGGCTGTCTTGATGAACTCATGAGGTTCTCCACTCGTCTCCTAAGACTATAGCTACATAATTTGGTAGTGACTTGCACCATGGCATCACCAGGTCCCAAGCTGACTTGTGCCTAACGCAAGAAATCCAGTGCAATTTTTAGATGAAAACAGGTCAAATCAAAATGGAACTTCATATCTTTATGAGGAAACAGTGATCGTGAGATAAATCTTGTGAACTGCTGTAAATGAATTAAAGTTGCATACGTTTTGAATGACACAAGGGTGAACTGTGCCTTTAAGATTCAGATAAAATGAAAGAAAGAAATGAAAGAATCCAAAAGTTGGAGACATGAGGGTGCTCTGACAAAGAGGGGAATGAAGTGTCAAAGAACGCAGGTGAAGATGATGGAACATGGCTGTACTGTTGTTTTCAGAGGCTCCTGTGCAGACAGGCCTGTCAGATCTGACCCAGTTAATATGTGATTGTGTTGTCCTGCTGTACAAGAGTTTACACTGGGTGAAGTAATGAGTTGAACAGAGAAGACATGACGATTTGACAGGTTCGGTGGGCCGTGTATTTCCCTCTGTCTTGTCGTTCAACATGATGCAAGTTCAGTGTTTAGAGAGGTTTAATGGGATTAGCTGTCATTATTAGCCAGTCAAAATAATTCTAATAGAACCTCAAGCACAGGTTAAAAACATTCCCTTGAAGCTTTAAAATTAACTGCGTGGGTATTGATTTTTAGTCGGAGTGACTGGTTAAAGCCTCTGGATGAGGTGAACCGGAGACATTGGAATCATTTTTTTTTTAATTCAAAGCATTTATTCATACTTCATTTAATAAAGGCTGATTACAAGTGATGCCATATGTCACTCCAAAAAACAAAAACTAATTTTGACTATTTTGGTAGTCATGAACATTTCAAACATATCTCAAATAATGCATTGTAATTAATAGCATTTCATTTTTTGAATAAAATGGCAGACTAGATTAAAGCTCGATTGGAAATTTTCTAATGTTTACAATGATATTTTAAGTTGCATTTTAAAAGTAGCAAACATATAAAAAAAAAAACAGTTTCCAAAGAGTATGAACGTTTTATGCTCATATATAAAAATATATTGATGATATATATAGGATAAAGCAAGTGTTTTCCATGTGTTGCATTATTACAATATATAAAATCATATCCAAATGCTTTGACAGAATCCTTCAAACTGAGGATGTTTTTGTGTCTTTTGGTGATACACGGATAAAAGTCACTACAGTGACATTTTCTTTATGAGACTATCCTGTCTCTGGAATGCATTTGGGAAATTTGACTCGGCTAAGGCCCAAGAAAAAAAAAACCCTATAGATTATGTAAGCAATCTCTCTTTCTCTATTTCTCTCTTTGGATTTGGTAGCTGTAGCTTTTTATCCTTTGAGCAAATGACATGGCATCTCTCTTCTGTTGGCTTAATAAGAAGAAGCAGCTACCTGCCATCCTAATTGGGTTTCTCACTTCTGACTAATTACAGAAGACGCAGTTCAGTCCCTGGGCCACCTGCCAGCCATGGCAGAAGGACACTGAGTGTCAAAGGCAGTTTGAGGCAACACAAACTGCTAAACAGCCAAGAAAGACTTGCATTCTGAATGCATCCTCTTCTCCACTGTGATCTCATTAAAGTGTTTATTTTCCTTTCGTCTCTTTTCATGGCAAGGGCTTAGTTTATTTACTTAACTATTGACTTATTTGTCTGCTGCTGGCACCCATTATCTGAGGAGATTTGTGGTTAGGAGGATATCACGGGTTTCCAAAGGTGAACTAATATTCTTTTTTTTAAAGGTCTGATGCTGTAATTTCCTAATACCTTGACATTAAAGGTAAATAATGAATTGTATTTTGCATGTAAGTGCATTTAAAAGTTATATGTTGTATATAAAACAAATACAATGCCACAACATCACCACAAATCATAATTAAGTAATGTGGCAAATATTTGAGATATGGGTACTTGTTAGGTAGTCATTATTTTTCCAATTCCAGTTCTTGCCATTAGTCGTGCAGAAATTCAAAATTATAATCTTTCTGTAAACGTCTCAATACTTATTGAGTCAGTAAGGCAAACTTGAAGCAAACATTTAATAAAATGCAATGTAGTCATGTTTAGATAGGTGACTGGTGAGATTCTGTCCAGTTGAATACACTTCAGTTTAGGATTTTTTTTTTTTTTTTTAAGGCCACAAATACTGTGTGTAACCTAAAACTAGAACTAGGTCATTGCAATCAATTTCAGTTTTTTCCATGGCATCTAAGTCAGTCGCTCTTTTTTCTATTATTAATAGATTGTTGGTTTTATGCCTCAGAGCTTTTTTTTCTTTTTCATTTCCCAGTTGTGACAAGCATGCTGTACTGGAGTAATCTGCTGTTTTGCAAAGTGCTGATAGGACATGTACCCAGCCCATCCTGACAGCCCCTTGAGGACCACAATGTCTGGGCCTCTAAGCATGGCTTTACCCCTCTTAGCCCGCACATGCTGTCTTTTCACACACACTGACGCTGAGCTAATCTCGGGAATGGCACAGCACATGCAGAGCTTCAGGGAACGAATGCCCCACCTGGTCAGGAAAGTTTGTGATGTATTTAGCCTTGCCGGCATGAGCAAAAGACACTCACACTGAAATCGTTGCTTATATGTATATTTAATTTTACAGTTGTATAGAGTACATCATGTTTTCGGTTCCCGGAGAGCTGTAATGGACAGGAGGGACAGGGCAAAGATGGACATATGAGGATAATTTATTATGTAATGCTTGTTACAGCAACATCCTTGAAAGTACATATCAATTGGATCTTCCATGTGCAGAAAACATTTTTTTTTGTCCTCATCATGTATGATAATTATATGATAAAATATTAAACTAAATTATTTGATCGTGATAAATGGAATTATGGAATTCATATTAGTCTTCTTTTTTGCAATGTTAAGTGAGTTTTTGGATAATGTCTTTGAATTGATCTATCTATCTATCTATCTATCTATCTATCTATCTATCTAATCTATCTTAGCTATCTATCTATCTATCTATCTATCTATCTATCTATCTATCTATCTATTTATCATCTTTTTTTCTATGTACCTTATATCAAATATGTATTATTTATTTAATTGTTATTGATTTAATTTAATTTAATTTAATTTATACTTTTAACACTCAACAGGTAGTTCTAAATGACATCATCCTCCAGGAAGTGACATCATTGATTTGGAGGGAAATCAACAGCACAAACACCAGTAAGCATTAGCAATGGGCTGACTGAATTTTGTAATAGTTTGTGGCTATTATTATTATCTTATTTGGCTAGTTTCACTATATGTTGCAACATGTTTGATAAAATGACAGAAATCAGTTTGATAACATATGAATCTTGAAAGATAGACAAAAACTTGTTGACGATCTCATGTAAACTAATCAGTTACTGAACAATGAATTTCCATTCTGCTGTCTTCAAAAATTCAGTTAAGTTTGTTGCAGAGCTTGATCAGATCATTACAAGTATGATTGATTGATTGATATTTCCCAAATATTCTAGTGATTAGAAACCGGTAGACATTCTCAATTGTTCATTCTAGTTAGGTAGTTGGATACTGTCCATTTGGCCCAAAATGGTGGCTTCATCTTGGCACCCTAATCACAGCAGAAGTCATCTTTCACAGCACAGCAGTAATGGAGGGTTCTGGGTTGATTACGCAGATGTTAAATAATGATACATGTCATGCTGCACCCATCGCTTTGCTAGTTTCGCTCTCTCATTAGGACAAATGAATGAAACATTGTGTCACGGTATCAAATTAAGCTGTTCGACTGATCAGAATCAGAATGTACAGCCTGTAGACGTCTGCTAATAACAATCTCGCTTTTTAAAAATCAAACACATAAACAGCCAATTATCCAGAAAAGCATCTGTTGTATCACAGTTTTTTGTAGCCATTACTGAGACATCTCAAGAAATCAATGCATAATGGTTCCATGCCATGAGGGTTACTCATTTCTCTGACTTGAGTGTGACGGCGGACAACATAAATTGTGGTTATTGTATTCTAGATTGTTCTGTAAAGTCTGAAATCAGGCTCGAAATAAGAAAACAAGGCAAAAATAGACAACAATGGCACCTTCTGAACAATTACATTAAACAGATGATGAGAAAACAAGTTGCTTGCAATTGCAAACTTTGACAGTGTTATTGCAAAGATGCTTTTGATATTTTAATGTATGCATGTTCAACAATAAGACAGCTTGAATTTCATCTTCCCATCCCTCTGCACTTCTGACCTGTAATCTGTTTAGATAATTAATTCATCCACGCATAATATGTCAAAATGTCTGCAGTTAGACTAAAATTGTGCATTTTTCATTATTTTATCGCTCACAAAGGGGTATCTTTGTCAGGTTTGCTTCATAACAAAGTAGCGTAGGCGGGTTCTGAACTCCCTTTGAAGTGTCAAGAAACTTTATCCCTGGGAATTCTTCACTGGAAATGATAAAGTTATCATTAATGATGAGACTTAGGATGCCCACTTCTGAAAACCAGCTCAAATGAAAAGCTTCACAGCCTATTAGACTGTAGTCTTTCTCTGGAACTTTCTGCGGGTTAATGCAGCACTTTACAACTCCAGTGTTTGTTCATCAAATATATCTTTTGGAATTAAATTTGTCAGATAAAAAGTTTAGTTTTGCTCTGTTTCTCATGCAAAGCTAGTATGGGATCAGAAGTCTTGGAATATAGTGCATGAAATGCTTTTTTAGATTTTTTTAGAAATTATTGTCACTATGTTTATCTGCCCGTAAATTTTTTCACGTTTTGCAGTACTTGGGATTATACTTCAATATATTAAGAAATATTGTGGTTGAAGTCACATGCTTGTGTCACGCAGACAGGATAACATCAAAGTCTGCAAAGGCTTTTAACTGAATTCCTCCAGAGTGATGTTATGGAGGTACACAGAAAAAAGCTTTGTTTCCCATATGAGACCGCCCTGGTTTGTTAAATGTGGCTTTTTCTCGGAAAATGTCCTCGGCAGAGACATGGGATCATTAGAGACTGTGAATATCTGATGTGTCTTGCTCCCTCTGGTCATCTGCCATCACTCAAGCAGCATTTAATTCTCTTCTGCTCTCTTTCTCTCTCTCTCTCTCCTCTGTCTGTCTCGGTTTTTTAGAGGGGGTCCCTGCGAAAGTATTGGCTAATACGTGAATAATGTAGAACCCCTTTCTCGTGAAACTGAAAAGTTTATTATTATGATTAAGAAGACAGTCTGTATGGGTTCAAGGATATTTATTAGGTTATCAATCAATTACAATTTTAAATTAAATGAAGATGATGTAATACATATAGCATTATTGTGGCAGATGAATAGAGCTTGGAATAGATACGAGTTGAGTAATATATTCTATTATTCACATCAATAAATATAAATATATCAGACCACAGCAAACCATTCAATGAAGCCAATTATTCTTTATTATTATTGTTGTATATACAAATGCTACCATTTGTGGTCAGTATTTTTTTTCTCTCAGAATAATACTTTTACTAGGCAAGGATGCATTAAATGATCAAATGTACAGTGTATATATATATATATATATAGATATTATATCCATTTTCAACAATTGAAGATGAAAATAATAGTAATGATATAATATAACATAATCATACAATATAATAATAATAAATGTTTTTTGAGCACCAGATTAGCATATTAGAATTATTTCTGAATTATCATGTGACACTGAAGACTGGAGATTCAGCTTTGTCATCACAGGAATACATTACATTTTACAATATATTCAAATATAATTTTTTTTTTTAATGTAATAATATTTGAAAACTTACTATGTTTACTCTATTTTTGATCAAATTAATGCAGCATTGGTGAGCATGAGAGACTTCTTTCAGAAACGTCAAATAAATCCTACCAACCCCAATACCAATTGTTGAATGGTAGTGTATTTCGTTTTTAAAAGTGCTTCCTCAACGGTTACATGATGCACAGATGCTCTCAGTAAGTTTTTGCCTGCAGCAATATGATCAGCATTCATCAGTGCTCTTCATTTAAACTATATATGAAGCATTCACAGCCCCAAACATTACAGTTTTAATATTCCATCAAGTACCATTTTGGGCATACCATCATCCTGTCATTAAGAGCCTCATTATCCACAAACTCTTTTCAGTTTTGTTGTTCAGTGTTGTTGTTCCCTGTACGCTGAAATTTTGCCTCTCATTATCCTTGGGCAAATATAGTTTACAGAAATGAAAACAATCAACATGAAGTTATGTGACTAGGGAAGGGTGAAGGCAAAGATTGCGTGAGAGGATGTCTGATGGAAATAATAAGCGCGTCTAACTAGACATATTGGAAGGGTTTTCTTCTGCCATGAAAGATCCACTGGCAAAGTAAACTAAATGGATGGGTGTCTCTGTCGTCTCCAAATCGGGCATTAGCAATCTGGATACTTATCTTGTGGTGTAAATAGAGGGCTGGATGTGTGGCGAGGGTCTGCTTGTCCATAAACTGGTGGATAATATTAAGTCCAAGTTTAGTTTTTCAGACTGTTGGAATCTTTTGCCATCATTAGTGATGCATGGAAATTTCCATATTATTTACTCTATGGGATAAATATGAGGTCATTGTGAGGACATTCTGCTAAGAAGTAGCATATCATAATTATCATATTTTATGGTCAGTGTTGAGGAAAGTTACTTTTAAAAGTAATGCATTACAATACTGCATCACTCCCTAAAAAATAAATAATTACGTCACTTGGTTACTTTTTATGGCAAGTAATGCGTTACGTATCCAGTAAATCTGGAGGGAGCTTGCTTGTTTGTTTTTAATATAAAAACATACTTTTTTTTTTGGCAAATGTCAAAAGCCCTTTCACACCAAAAGTGAAATGTAAATTCATGTCTGTACAGTAGAAGGTTCAGCTCAAACAAATTGCATGAAGAATAGGACGCAGGCAAAGAAAGTTCAACACTCTGCAGCAATTAAAAAAAAAAAAGAAACAAAATATAAAGGCTAGATTTCAATAGGTTTAACCATTATTTCACAAGCATTTTAGCATGAAATTAGATCTCTCAGAAGCAGAAGGCAAACAGTTTTTATTGAATTTCACTTGATCTCTTATGCTTCAAGGCCTTGTCTCAGAACAATCTCAGATGTAATGTGAATTTAATTGATATCACAGGGCACAGTGTACTAGTGTTATATGATATCCAGGTATTAATAATGGCCTTGACAGCAGGCTTCTAAATAAAGTAGCTATATATTTTTTTCCCATCCAGAAATGTGTGTGTATGTGATTCATGGGTGTTATAGACAGCAAGCACATTTCCAAATCACATCTCGCATCTGCCACTATAATGTCATATCTAAAATTAACCTTTTCCAGCAAATATTGATATTAATTGCTAGTGGTTTGTATAATGAATTAACATATCATGCAGTTAATTAAATTACATATGCTGTACATATGCATATATACACACATGTATACATATATACAAAACCTCTGGTAATCTGTCTGTGTTTCTCAGATTTTAAATTGTGCTTATGGACTCGTGTTATAAACTGTATATAGACATGAGAGCAACTGACAACTGATGGTGCTTTGTTGGATGTTGGTTTGATTTATTCTGATGTCTTTGCACCTGTGATGTCATTTTTGGGCTGAAGGCAAAAGCCCATTTGTTCTGCAGTGAGACCTGAAGCATGTGCAGCTTTGAGGTTATTAATGGGACTTATATATACTGGCAATCAAGGCCCATGTTATGCAATTGTTTCTCTAGAAACTGTCTTTAAAGCTAGACACAACATTTTTGTATGTAGTAACAGTAACGCCACTGGTCTGTACCTTCGAATGATGTTCTTCCGATGGATGGGAACTTCTGAGCGGCCATATATGAAATCAGTATGTAAAAAATGGCTTTGAGACCAATGCTTACTGGACATATGTTGCAGACGGCCATTTTATCTCTAGCTAAGTTTAATTACTTTTGGCACTAGTCTTCTTAAATCAGACCAAGCCAGCTGCTCCCAGCTGCCGATATAAACCATGCACGTCCCCACCAACTGCTGTCTTTACTCTCAAGAGATTTTCTCGCTCTGGATTTCAAGATATTTTACTTGCTGGACATTTTTAGATATTTTCCTTGATGTGTTTTTGGTTGCTGGGTCTCACTGTGAGCATAGACCATCTGATGAGTATTTGCGGTTGCAGTTTGAAATTGAGATACGTATTATGTTGACGTTGATAATGCTCATTTAGATGTGCACAGTAAACAAATATTGACTTTATCTGGAATCGAATACTTGCTTTCTACTAACTGAATATGGCACACACTCTCAGGAAAAAAGGTGCAATGCTGTCACTGGGGAAGTATCCTAAGGTACAAAAGGTACATCTTTGTACATCATTTACCCCTATATTAGTAACTTAAAGGTACATATTAGTATTTTAAAACTATGTAGGACCTAAATGTGCATATTAGTGCCAAAAGTGTATGTTTTAGTGTCTTTTGAAGGGGTACCACCTCAGTGACAGTTACTTTACCTTTTTTTTTCTGAGAGTACAATGCTTTTATAAACATGCTTTTCTAAATAGTGCAATGATGAACATTTCAAACAGTAGTATGGTATATTAAAGGGATAGTCCCCCCCCCAAAAAAAGGTAAAAGCCCATGATTAACTCACTCTCAGGGCATCCTAGGCATATCTGACATTCCTCTTTCAGACGAATCCAATCGGAGTTATATTTAAAAATGTCCTGGCTCTTCCAAGCTGTATAATGGCAGTGAATGGTGCCCCTGTTTTTGAAAAAGAATTTATGCGAGGATCTGAAGAAAAACAACGACCACACCAGATCGCCTCCCTCCATCAGTATAAAACTACTGCCACACGCTCGGCGGGGGTGTTATAACTAGCTTTGCTGCTATATCCAGTGAACGAGCGTGTAGTGGTGCACCAGATGGAAAAGCAATACAATGGAAATATAGACACAGACAGAACCGATACTAATAGAAAGATCTTAAATCCCACCTGGCACTCGCACTGGAAGTACGCCGTTCTAGCGTTCACACAAGGCTTTGCGAGCGTATGAGGAAGAGTAGCGAGCACAATGTAAGGCGGTGAGAAGGGACAACACGGAAAGGATGAACCCAGGGGGCCAGACAAACAAAACATGCACAAAACGAAGAGGCTGAGGGAAAAAGGGTGGAGGAGTTGAAATAAGCAAGAGGAGAATTAGGTTTTTGAGGTGAGTAATCAGGGCTAATTTTTTTTGGGTGAACTATCCCTTTAATGTCACATGACCATCATATTGCTTGTGAATGGTGTTCAGTTAACATCTTGGAATGAAATAGTTTTTTTTTTTAACAATGTCTTAACTTTTTGACAAGTAAGTAATACGAATACACAATTGCAATTATAATATTTTTAATAGTCTACACTATTTCAAATTATTATATGTCTATTTGTATAATAATAAATGTTGAAATATTATTATTATTATAAATAGTCTACACTATTAGCAATATAAATTCTACACTATTTCTGAATAACAATGATCTCACCAGTATAGACCTCAGAATAGCAGGGGAAGCCGATCACTCCACATTGTCAGCACAGCAAAGGGAACAAAAATGTTCTCAGGGTTCTGCAACTAAAAGTTTTTTTTTTTTTTTTTTCTTAAACATTTAGCACTGACAAGTGCGCCAGTGCTGGCTGGAACTTCGACTGCTCATTAGTTCTCCGAAATGCCTTCCTCCTGTGTAACCACAATATGTGGTGTCAAAATATGTTCTCGCGCCAATTACCATCACTCAGAATTGGAGGGGTAAGAGAGCAAGAGAAAATGGGTACACCGTAAAGTTGTGGTCGCGGGAGAAAAAAAGGGCAAGTGAGGTTTATTATTAGGAAAGGGAGAGAAAAGAAAGGAAAAGGGTGGTAAAAGAAATGAAAGGGAAGAAAAATGGGAAGGGGGGAAGTGGAAAAGGAAGGGAAAGAAGAGGAAGAGGGGTGGAGCCTCACATTTAATTTATTGTTGTCTCCTGTCACAAGTTAATTAATTACTGAAAAGTAAGTAGTTAATTAATTACTGAATTAAATTTTTAGTATCTTTCTTTCTTTGCTCTGACAAAGTTGGCTTGCTTGAATTATTTTTCAGTGCCGCTTTACCAAATTAACTTCCTTGCACTCTTCTCAACTCAGAAGAAAATTAATTCTAAATAGCCGTCATAGAACATAAAAGTCTAACGCCTGAGTCAATCAGGTGTCAGACTACAGATAAGACGCTGCGTCAAAATCTCAGTGGTGTGTTATTCATCTGAAAATTGTCCTCCTCCTCTTGCAACTATGAAAAAATGCCTTTCAGAGCCAAGGGAGCGTGAAGAAATGAACATAATCAAAGGTTTTGTTGTCTTCGCCAGAGCAGGGGTGAAGTGAAACAAACACAGGGCAGAGAATAATGGAAATCACATACAGCTTGATAGGAAGACAGCTGTGTTTTAAAGGATGCCTTTGCTTTCCATTGTGTTCTTTATTGAATATGTTTAGGGCTGTTTATGTGAAACAGTAAACATTAGAGACTTTTTTTTTCATTCAAAATCAGTCAATCGAAACAGAAACGATTTGATATTAGAATGCTTCTTTCTTATAAAATTGTTTAAAAAATATTTTTGAAGTTTGAAGGTTTATTTGATAGATTGAAGGACAGACTGATGGATTGATTGAGCGATGCATGGATGGATAGAAAGGTTAATTTGATGGATAATTTGATGATATTAGAGTATTTTTGGA
The DNA here is from genome assembly GCA_018155175.1 of Sinocyclocheilus anophthalmus. Taxonomy (NCBI): domain Eukaryota; kingdom Metazoa; phylum Chordata; class Actinopteri; order Cypriniformes; family Cyprinidae; genus Sinocyclocheilus; species Sinocyclocheilus anophthalmus. The sequence goes on from JADLZN010007553.1 coordinate 168,709, forward strand.
TGGATGGATGAAATAACATAGATAGAATACTCTTTTCTATATAATAAAACTGTATAAAATCTTCTTGAAGTTTGAAGGTTTATTAGTAGGGATGTAATGATTAACCGCGAGCCGGTCGAAAATCGATTCAAATATGTGACGATTCAAATCGGTTGAGATGCCAAACAAATTGTGGATACAATTGGAGTAGGAGTTTATATGAATGTATCTCTGAGGGGAACTGACTGTCTTTAGAAAAGTGTATGTGGTATTTTCTTTTCATCTTGCCTCTTAACAATGCATATTAATGTAGCACTCATAAACGCAGCACTGGTTTGGTTACAGCGGTAACCCAGGAAGCACTGTATCGTTGCTGTTCATTAGCGCCACCTGCTGTCAGAGAGTGAATCTGCATCTCACTTAGCTCGTCTGCTGTTTCGTTCAGATATGTTTTATGCAGAGGTGTAAAGAGTACCTAAAAACCATACTTGAGTTAAAGTACAGATATTTTACAGTGAAAATTACTCCACTACACGTTACAAGTCACCGATTCCAAAACGACTTGAGTAAAAGTCTTAAGTACTGTTAAAATCAGATATTCTATTTACTTATACTAAATATAGGCTCAAAGATGCACTAGACAAAGAGATATGCCAGTCAAAAACTGTAACGTTGAGGAGAAGCTGCAGAGGCAAGGATCTATGTGCAGGTATTAATGGAAACTATAACAAACAATAAGGCAAAAACCAAAGGGAACAAAGAACAGAATTACTGGCAAACAGACAAACATTACATTTGACAACTCGCAAGGAACTAAAGAAAAACTAGGGCTATATATACAAACAGGGGGCTAACAAGCTTAACAAGACAAAACACACCTGGGGAGACTCATCAAGGGGAACCAATGAACAAACGGACTACAAACTTACTACAAATACAACGGGAGGAAGTGACATAAAAGTCCAAGACAAGGCACAGAGATCATGACCACAAAAACAAGAGTTGATTTGTGAGGAGAGCAATCACATTTATTACCTAAAACCAAAATAAAACGGAACATCTCAAAATTACAAAACAAAACAAACAAACAAACAATATCTTTCAAAAAGGTCTCTTCGGTATAATGGATAAATAAAATAATGTTAAGTAAAATTAAAAAGCCGAAGCCTTCTTGCAGTGGATGTGCTGGTTTGGGCCTCATTGCCAGCTGCAGTAATGTCTTCATCTCATATATAAAACACCTCTGATTCACAAATACTTGCTAATGAACCCCTGCGCATCACATAAAGTACCTTATTGAAAGTTTGGGTGCGGTAGGGCAAACGCCGTACTTTTAGTGACCTGTAATAGGCAGTATCACGTCTTTTGTAGCATAAATAAAATGCCGCAGAAAAAGCTAGGTCCATGCTAAATGTAATGTGTAACTGCAACACTCATTTCAAATGTAGTGGAGTAAAGAGTACAGATACTCATTCAAAAATGTAGTGAAGTAAAGAGTAAAAGTTGCTAATATCTTTGAAACTCAGTACAACTACAAAGTACCCAAAAATATACTTCAGTACAGTAATCCCATCCTTTACACCGTCTGGTTTTATTTCGTATAGTTTCCACAAAACTAAAGTCGACCCTTCAGTGTTTGCTTCCAATTCCAATAAAGTAGCAGTCCCCTAAGTTAGAAAAAACCTCCGCATGCTAGTCTACAGTAGCACACCACCGGTCAGAAGACACAGTTGTTGACGATAATACTCGTGGCATTAAAATCCTGTTGCCTTTTAAATGGAAAGCAGCACAGAAAAGCCTTGTTATGTCATATTAAAGATCTTTATTGTATTTGGTACTTGTGTGATTTGGGGGTTGGTTTTAAAATTTCAATTCGAGTTTTGCTATAGCAAGTTCACAAAGGCACCTGCAGCATATGCCTATGAAATGACACCTTTTCATTTACTGTATACTGTCTTCAATCTCTTTGTTTAAAAAATCATGAGAAATCGATCGTGAAATCAAATCGTGAATCGAGCGTGATTTGAGTGAATCTACATCCCTATTTATTGGATGGATGGATGGATGGATGGATGGATAGATAGATTTGATGGATGAATGGGTGATATAACTTTTTTCTGTCATATAAAATTGTTTCAAAAAGACGGTTGATTAGAGCATAGATAGATAGATAGATAGATAATGAATAGATAGATAGATAGATCGATAGATAGATAGATAGACAGATATAATTTATTTGATGGATGAATGGGTCATATAACTTTTTTCTGTCATATAAAATTGTTTCAAAAAGAAGGTTTATTAGATAGATAGATATTGTTTGATAGATAGCAGTTCAGTGTATGCAGTAACATTGCAATGTGTGCTCTTTTTTTCCACATGTACTATCTCAGAAAAAAAAACAAAAATTTTAGCATGTTATCAAGCTAGTAGGGTTAGAAAATGTTAAAGCTTGATGTGTGCAACATAGGCCCCCCTTTATCTATCTAGTTTGCGAAATGTCAGTTTTTATGGGGTTTATATAGTTTTTTTTTATTCCCAGAGAGAGTGTTGCTTGCCCAAATGAGTGCAATGACATTCACATTGACCTACCCTTTTCCATTTCAGAACATCAAGACCAACCTGTGCTCACTCCCGCTGGATAGTAGCTTGATGCTCCACGCAAACTGTTATGCCGGGGGGGGGGGGGGGGATTTTGATGAGGAAGATGGGGTGAGAAAGTTTCTGGATCCAGTGGCGGTGAAAAAAACATAGACACTCAAAGACTAGCATCAAATGAGGTACTTGAGTTGGATGAAGGGGAGGGTTATGACAAGAAACTTCAGACAATGCTTAAATTCTCTATGAGATCCGGTAAAGGAGATTTGAGAGGTGAGCCGTGTTTGATATCCCTGTGATGAATCTGATGGCTGTCTACCTAAAATATGCCTGTCCCTGATATGAACTTCAGGAGGACTTCAGTGATGAAGCACTTTCCCGACATGATAGGTTGAAACGCTATTGTAGTATTCTTCTTTTTTTTTTTTTTTTTTTTTTTTTTGGGGGGGGGGGGGGGGGGTGGGGGGTGGGGGCGGGGAGGGGGGGGGGGGGGGGGGGGGGGTGGGTTACAGAAGGGGGGGGGGGGTCATTTTGAGTTCATGGAGATGCATATGCATTCAAAGGAAACGGACAGTGCAGCAATTTTAAAACACGTTAGGTTATAATAAATCTGTTTAGAACTTTTTTTTTTTTAACTCAGTCAATTGACACATGTCTATTTCATTCTGTTAATGAAGAGTTTTTGAGTTCACTGCCTGTTTAGCTCTATTTGACAGCAGTTACAATTCATTTTTTTTCGAAAATTCATGTTTATATTAACCTTACAGTGGAGGTAAGCTGGGCTGACGTTCCAGGTGGTTTAGCAGAAATGTGCAGAATTTGCTTTTGTTAAATAACTATTTGTTAACTATTTGTTAAAGTGTTTTTGTTGAATTGTTGAAGTGGGAAAAGTCTTCAAGGTGGATCTAGATGTAATGAGCTACTATAATTGCTGTGGTTGAACAGTGCTTTAGAGTCCCTTATTTGTATCTTGGCACGCTTTGATAACTTTACTAGTTTCATAAGCTTTAAAAATTTGAACTAAACAATGATTTGTTTAACACTAGAATTTTCCAAACATCTATACGTTCATTAGACTACACTTGACCTAAGTGTTGTGTGAATGCTCAGATAGACAGACGTGACTGGAGGTGTTTGGAAGACTTCATATATTTGATAAAGCTCGGACAGACAGAACTCGTTTTTCTGCTCTACTTTTCTTTAATCTACTGCATCAACTATCACTTTCAACCAATCTAATCCATATTAAACCATCTGCATGTGTAATGTCACATCGTGAGAAGGGCACATGTGATTAATAAACCGCAGCTACCTCCCAAAGAACAGGTCTGTAGGAGCATTTGTGCAGTTTTGGCACGCGTGTCAGCTCATATTTATCACACCAATAAATTACAGTGTCTTTGCATAATTTTCCACCCATCGTGTTCATGTTGAGAACCATGTCGTTATTTATCATATGGCCATTTATTGTTGCTCATGCGATCTCCATCAGTGTCTGGTGGTAGTCGTCACTGTCTGTGCTGTTGGCCGAGCAGGAGAGAAATGAGAGATGCACAAATTGATAAAAGATTCAATATGTATAGCTCCATTCATTGTCACAAGACTGCCACTTCCTTTAGTTGTTAATGATGCCCTTATTTGTTGTGTGCTATTCGATTCATAATGAGCTTTCAATCAGAATGGAAATGATCTTTCCAAAGGTTGCTGTCTAAGATAACATTGTTAGTATTCAATTTATTATATAAAGCACTTGTGTGCCATTTTTCAGTAAAATATGCACTACCAATTAAGAGGTTAGAGTTAGATTTTTTTCTCTCATCTTCACCAAGGGTGAATATAGTATATAAGTCCGTATATTACACTGTAAATGTATCTTCATTGAATCTAAAACATTTGAGTAGCATTGCATAATATATTAGAACTTGTTTTCATAGATCAATTTATTTTGTCTTTTTTTAATAAACAAGGTAGAAACAAGTAATAACAAGACAACATTTTTTTTTATATCATATAATTGGTATTTTAGTCCTGATTAAATATATTACCACAAACATTATGACATGTTTAAAAAAAGTTGTTTATACCCACCTTACTTTGCAATCTGTCGCACATTGACATTCAGATCCACAAGATCCATAAATTAAACTCCTGAATGTTAAACAGACACTGATTGTAAATAATTTGGCAGCAGTTTCCTGGGTCAGTCGTGTGAACTAAAACCGCTCCCTCTTCATATCGAGTCCTTCTGTTCTTCCAGATGCGGGGGCATGGAAAGAAAAAAGTGCTATAGGGAGAGAGAGAGAGAGAGGGAACATTTTGAACAGGTGTCACGGTGCTTCTTAATGTTTTTTTTTTTACAGTGTTTAGCACTAGGTAAAAATTGTATGTGTGTAATATATATGTATATACAATTTTATACACACACTACACAAACACACATCAGTCGAAACAGTTTGTGTATTATACATTTTTGTTGTAAAAGTAGCAGATAGTGAACATGCATTAGAAATTGAAGCGGAAGTGGAGAAAATCGTATTGATTTATTTGCTTGTTTATTTTATTTTTTATTTTTTTTTGGCACACAAAAAGCATGGATCAACACATTTTGAACTGCTTTGTAAAAGACTACTGTTTAGTGCTGGTATTTAGTGTTTTGTGAGAAAGTTTTTTTTCTTCTAAGGGGACTTCAGACTCATTGTCCCCTAACATGCTTAGTCTGTCTCACATAGTTTCCAGGAATCCACAACTCCGGACCGGAATAGAGCAAACTTGAGTGATAATGCAGACGTGAAGAACTGACCTTGAGAGATGGATCACCCTCTGAAAAGCGAGCCTGTAGCAGGAGCGTAATAGCTACAAATCAATATGTTTAAAAGGCAGCACATTCCTCTATGGTGAGACGGATCAGCTGGGTAAATTCAAGAGATGGTTATTCAAATGTGAAGATCAGTGATAGGGCTTATTTGGTGACGGTTGTTCTCGTCTAGCTCCTCGCAGACTTCAAATGGCATTCTGGACAATTAAAGTCCTTTAGACTCTCCTGTTGACGCTGATTGGAATATAATAAGATAAAGGACATATGATAGCCCAATGTGTGCAGTCCATTTAGACAATGGAACATTACACTTTACAGTAATACAATGTGCTCTGTGAGTATAAATGTCTTCGCAGAAATGCTTTAAAGCTTTATTGTGATTAAGGAGGAGAGACAAAATGGGGATTAATTAGATCATATGTGCTTTTTGGCTGGGGTATCCTGCTGTTGTGTTTTTCTTTTAATGAAAATGTTTTTGTTCTCAAAAAAAGAATTCAAGATTATAGTCACCGATAATCAGAATGGAGCTGATAGTAGTGTATGAAACTGCTTTTGATGGCCTGTTTTAATACCAGTTTAAGCTTGTACATGTAAGTGTGTTTTGGAACATTGTTTCTCAGCTGGTTCAGGCTGTTTATTAACTGGGTGCTCAGTTACAGTGTTCATAAAAACCAGCTGGATTGCCTTAAGGTCCAATTCTCGCTATTATCAAACTATTAACTACAATGTTTGCCTCAATAAACTCCTAATTTGCTGCTTATTAATAGTTAGTAAGGTAGTTGTTAAATTTAGGTATTGGGTAGGATTAGGGATGTAGAATATGGCCATGCATAATGAGTCCTTTATAAGTACTAATAAACAGCCCATAATAATAGGCATGCTAATAAGCAACTAGTTAATAGTGAGAATTGGTCCCTATACTAAAGTGTTACCGGGGGATCTTGTTACTGCTCACGATAAAAAATATTGCTGTTGGAGGATTTTAATATTCATGTCTGTTGTGCATCCAAAACCTTATCCATGGAGTTTTTAAATCTTATTGAGTCATTTGACTTTGTTCAGTGGGTATCTGGACCAACGCATCTACATGGCCATACTGATTTTAACTCATGGACAATCTGTATCGGACATTACAATTAGCAATGCAACCTTCTCTAAACACGTGCCTGTATTTTTTTCCCTCTACCATACCTTGGACAAACTCTTAGAAATCAGCCCATAGCACGCATGTCTCGTCCTTTCGCCACGCACTCCAGTCAAAAGTTCATTGCAGCATATCATGAGGTACGGGATTCCTCAGAAAGTGAATCTATACTACACAACTTGGATGCTGATGAATATCTCAGTTATTTAAATTCTACTTGTGCCTCCATTCTGAACAGTATTGCACCATTGAAGGTTAGAAATCATAAGTCGGTGCCAGATCTCAGGCATAATGAAACTACACGTTTCTCAGACAGGCTTGCAGACAAGCTGAGAGCAAGTGGAAAAAGTTTAAACTGCAGGTTTCATATGAGATTTTGATAAATTCTCTTACTATGTTCCAAAGGGCAGCTAAGAGCAAATCTTTTTTTCTGAACTAATCACTAAGAATCGGCACAAACCTTGTGTCCTTTTTTCCACCATTGACTCTGTACTAAACCCTCCTGTTAAACTTTTCTCTGAGCCTTCTCTTTCCCTTTGTGAAAGTTTTGGAATGTTTTTCACAAATAAGGTCATTTCTATTAGATCTCAGAGGTCTCTGGTTATACTCTGTCTGATGCTGCTTTATGCTCCGCATAGTCTGTGTTTGAGCCACTCAACTTGCGCTCCTGTAAGGAAACTGTGAATCATCTTAAGCTTAAATCATGCTAACAAGATATTTTTCCTCCGTTTTTCACAATATACTTTTCTTCCGTACTGGCTCAATTACAATCTTTATTTTTAGATAACTCTATTAATGAATGAAGTCTCATTATCATGTGTTTTTAAGTTCAGTTCAGTTGTCCGGTGTCGTCAGTGTTTATGTAGTGTTGGACTGTTGGAATTTACCTTTTGGATCATTAAAGACTGTTATGCATGTCATGCATTTGTATTCACCACACATATGTTGTGACAAGTATTAGGTGTAAGATGGCCTCTTTGAATAATTTTACATTTTGTGCTATAACAACTAAATCAACAAAAGTTTCTGTTTATTTCTTGTAATAGCACACTGGCTAATGCATCATCATTCTGTACATGCATGTACTAAACTCATATCTAAATATGTTATATTTTAAAGTAAATGCACTACATATATATATTTATCTATATATATATATAGATATACACATAATACAGTATATACACACAATATTGACAAAGGCCATTGGCATTTTTCTTATTGTGGACGGAGAAATAAGGAGCCGCAAAGACTAGCCTCTGTCAATACTGGCAACACAAATCATACCCATAACCTGCACCTGAGTCTCCATGACATAACCTGCTCTGAATTATTTATAACAAGCCCTTTCAAGAAGAGCACATATTATTGAGCTTTGCATTGATGTATCGGTGGCCAAACAAATCCTGTCAGTCCAAATAAATGGCTTTTTTCCCCCTCACCTGCTACCTATCAATCCGGTGCCAATTCTCAATGCAAGCATGTCCAGATCAAGCTGTATTGGAGGACGCATTTTTCTCAATTTCCCCCTTGACTGAGTGTCATGTTTTACATTAAAGTATAATGCATATTTAATGATGAACTCTGCATGTGAGCGGGGCCATAATATTGACTCTGTGCTATTTTTAGCAGGTCTCTCAGACAGCGAACTGTTTTGAGGGAACCTGTATGACTTTAATATCAGCAAAGACAGTTTGACATGGCCTACGGATGTTTTCATTTGAAGTGGCAGCTCTTGCAGGTCATAAAGAGGTGTCCGAAGACTCTCACACAGTCTAGGTCATAAGAAGGGGTTTCATGTGAAAAATTCCAGCTGTTTTTTTTTTCAGTCAAAACCAAGTTATCAACTGCTACTTTCCATTAATAGTAGGGTACCAAGCAGGGTGTAAAGGTATGATTTATTATTAGTATTTATTATTATTATTTATTATTATTATTATTATTATTATTAATTATTATTTAAAAGAGGCTATTTTACCCACAATAAGGTTTATTTTGTCAAGTTACTTTACTGTAATTTTTATATTAGAAACATGTGTAATATTAATGGTATGGTGGATTAGTAACAGACCATTATACAGTACAAATACTGGGGTAAATACTACCAGAATTAATTCATTTGGTTAACAAAATTATCATTGTCAGTCAGTCTCAGGAGAGCAAATTAAGCGTTTTTATTGTAGAATTAAGCTCTTTTACTTTCATATTACGATACATTATAATATAACAGGTCTCATACAAAAAAATTCTTCTTTTCTCTGCGCTTTACAGTTTATTGTGGAACTATTTTCTCATACTTAACACAATCAATCAATGAATCAATCAATCAATCATCATTACCCAAACATCATCCAATATGTCCAGCAAAAATCAATCATCAATCAAGAATGCTGACGGGCGAAAACAACAACATATGTAGTAATTATTATTATTATTATTAAAAATACCATTGTGGCACCGTGTCCTCCAAAATTCAATAAACTGCTACAGGAATATTGCTGCTATTTTGACAACTTCAATTAAAAGCTTGCTTGTTTTCGTTTTTGTTTTTTTTGCATCCCTAATGGAACCAGTTAACTAAACGTAATTGCAAACTTTAATCATAACCTACTCATAACTTTTGCATAATGTCACCCAAATTGATCCAAACCTAACTGGGTTCATATGAACTAATAAAGTATGATGTAAAACAACTGACTTCAGTCCTTATGGTCATAAATCTTATTCTGACTCAAACTCAACTAGGACAACTCTCAGACATTCTACATCATGTGAAGGTTTTTCATGTGCCATGTTGCTTCTTTCAGTCAATGGCAAGTTAATCATCTGAAATTAAGCATATTTCCATTAATAGGGAACAAAATACTGCAAGGGGCCTAAAAAGTTATTATTATGGTTTGGCTAAGGATGCAAAACTTGAAGATTTTCCTAATTATCTGGCTGTTGTCAGCCTGCTTTGTACAGTTTGAATCTTTTACTTAAAATAAAATGGCTAAGGTCGGTTTCAAACCCAGTGGATTGAGGGAAAGAGAAGTCCGTGTGGGCTGTTTTGAAATGAGCCTTTTTACGAAGCATAACCTGTTGCCCACACTTGCTAAAAACATTGAGAAAATCTCCCTTTCAATTTGAAATCTCCAGCCTATAAATCCAAGCACGTTGGTCAGTCTGTGCAGAATATTGATTTTCCTCATGATTTGCAGCTAAAACAGTCCAGTAATATGTATGAAATAGAAAAGCCATGAGAAAAAGTTCATCAAGTGGCCTGAAAATGAGAGCCATGGATGGATTGGTCACACCATTTGAAAATAAACATCATCTCAGCATGTCTAAAGCTGATGACCTGGACACAAAGTGAGCAGATTTGTATAGGTCCAAAGCATTTTATGAGATGTATACTGTAGCTTTTACAAAGAAAGTCAACACTGCAATATTCATAGGATGTGGATTACTAACATTAATTAATTGTAGTAAGAAATACTGAATAATGACAAACAAACATAGAAATTGAGTCATTTTCACTCCCAAAAACCTGTGAAATTAATACGTTTACTCAGCAAGGACACAGTAAAATGAACATGAATCTTTTGTAGTAAATATATTTCAAATAAATTCAAAAAATTTATTATTTTTTATTATATTTCACAATAATACTGTTTTTACTGTATTTTCAATCAAATAAATGCAGCTTTAGTGAGCATAATAGACTTCAAATATATTATTAAAAAATAAATACCACAAACTTTTAAACAGTAGTAGTGTATAAAATATTGAGTAACTGCATGAAGTGTAAAACAGTACCACAGTATCTGTTCACTCTATACTGTATATTCAAATGTAAGATACACGGTGCAAAAATTCACATCATTAAAGTCTTTTAAATTGAATATTGTGACATCCTGTTATTTATTCACCCTCATGTTGTTCCAAATCTGTATGACTTTGGATTTATATTCAAAACGAGTTGGAGCACAAGCCATATGGACCACTTTTATACTTTTATGATGCTTTTGTGTCCTTTTGATGGTTGAAAGCTCCTTGTCCTTTCTGCATTTGTGTTCTGCAGACGAAAGAAAGCCAAACTGATTTAGAACAACACTGAGGGAGAATAAACAATGACATAATTTTCATTACTTGTGAACTGTCCCTTTAAAAAACTTGCTGTTGAGAGCTTGAATCAACATCCCAGGGGCAATTTCCATCAACCAATTACTGTTCAGTACTTCCAAAGAGCCCACAAATCTGTAATATGCAGTGGCATGGTTGACTGTGTATAGTTTATGTTTGTCCTTTTATGTGTTTACAATATAATTTATATGCGTATACCCTGGGGTACCTCTAAATGTGAGGGCAGCATAGTTCAGTGAACATCTATTTTAGCAGTGTGGTATTCTCTGATGCCACTGACCTCTCTTTCAGCCTCTCCCTATGTCACTATAAAGTCAATTGTGATGTTTTATCAAGAGAATAGAAGCTGTATTAGGTTATACACTACATGCCATTTAAGTTACACTTTATTTTGATGGTTCCCTTTAGACATTCTGTTGACTATACCGAAGTATCTTAACACACTTGTGTTTGTTACACAACAACTAACTCTCATTAGAGTATTAGAAGACTGTTATAGTAATGGTTAGGGTTAGTATAATAAGTTGACATGTAGTAGCAAAGTGAGAATCAGTAGACTGTCTGTTGGGGACCATCAAAATAAATTGTTAGCAGATATTAAGAAGATAGTCAACTACTACTCAAATGACTAATAGTTGATATGTAGTTACAAAGTTACTTATAGTTAGTAGAATGTCTAAAGGGACAAAGTTATATAGTCAACAGAATGGCCAGAAAGGGGTTACCGAATTCTTTTGAAACAAGTTTTTATTTTCTTATTTTTGTAGAAAATCAGGTGTCAGTAACACGACAGTGATGATGAAACAATGGCAATATTGAAATGAAGCTGAATACCAAATTCAGCCAAATGACTGTTTATGCAAATATGTCATTTTCAGTTAATTTCATTGCATTTCATTCACTGATGAAAGTGTCAACTTAAAACTAAGCTATATATAGTGACAGTTTATACTTGTATAAGCTCTCCATCTCTCTCTCTCTCTCTCTCTCTATATATATAAATATATATATATTATTATATCTATCTACTATACATAAACACACACACACACACACTGTAGCGAATCAGCTCATGGGAAAATATGAATAATTAACCATAACTAGTTATTAACTATTCATATTTTAGATCCACTGTAGATCTTTAGCTGACCACTCATGGTCAACCGTCTTGTCAATTCTAAGACGTTAATTTCCTGGTTAAAGGAAATAACTTTCTTACTGTAAAATTCTATAAGTTTGTAACGTAAATCTGCATTATTATTGACTCCGGTTATGAGTAAACAATGAACACGTCAAGTGTGATACCAGTAAGGTTTTATTAACTACATAAACACTTAAACTAGTCTAACATACTACATAAACACATTAAGCCGGTCTAACATACACACACACACACACACACACATACAGTTGGTATAGGAAAGGGTTAAAGTTTAGCACTAAAGAAAGAGACATAAGGAATGTCATTTATGGAACCATTTTGCATATTCTGCAGATCTAAAACCTGAGGGAAAACGGCAGATTCTTAGTTCAAACAAACCTTGTAAAAAGGTGTAACTGATACTTAATGCATCTATTAATAAGACTAAGTTTGATACTTGCTAGTCTCGTCTGTCTGAAAGAGATTCCTTATGCAATCTTAAGGCCCAAGATCTTGTTGAAGTTGGTTGATGAGAAAGAGCTAGTTTGAGTCAGAATCACTTGATGAATGAAAAGGACTAGGCCGGAGCCTGGCACGAGCTTTGGTATCCTGGAGCGTTTCTCACATCTTCATCTTGCATCTCACTGAACCACCGACTGGGCGGGTCACATGTAGTGTGGCCTTTTAAAGCCTGCAGAGTTTCACGCCTCTCAAGATGGGTTCGTCCATTGAGGAAGGCTGAAATCCCAAGCGGGATGTTGGAAATACTGGGGATTTTTATGAATCTTTGTCTGTAAGCATGGTATTTTGAATATGTAATTCGACTGTGTGTTTGAGGCACGAATTAATTACAGATTCTTATAACTCATATGTTTGCATAGGTAGGAGCATATAATATACCCACTTGTTTCGCTCATAATAATGCGAATTCAAGATACTAGAACAATGAATTAGGTGAGGTTATTATTACAAGGGCTTGATACTGACTAAAACACAGACACTACACAGCCAATATAACAAGACAGTAATGGTATATCACCTGACCAGGATATGGGTTTTCAATCAAAGAAAGGTTTTCCTATGAATTAATTAGAGAACAGTCCATTTCTCTGGGCATTGTGTGTCTTTCTCATGAGTAAAATGAGGGAGTTTCTCCCCTACATTCCTTTTAGGCCATAAAACCAGTGATATCATGATTAGTTGTCATGGTGATCAAGGTGGGGGATGGTGTTCAAGCGAAGCCCTGGCATCCAGTCTATTGAATGAGGGGACTGTGACGATTTGTTAATCTAATGAATAATTGATTTGTTAAATCAAATAAAAATTAGTGTGTCAGATTGGTCGAGACGCTACAACACACACACACACACACACGTGTGCGTATGTATAAATGATTCTCTATACCTTTGCAGGGAATTTGTTTTGAAAATACCCATTCACATGGATCAGCAAATAAAAATAGAGATAAAGAATGTCTTGAGTGTTAACTGCCCCATATTGAAGATCAATAGTTTTGATTGCAGAGATAGCAGCTTCTTAATTACACGCTGATAAATTAGTCAGTGTCACACTGAGGGAAGAGTGGTTAGGTTTTACCCACAATACCACATCCTCTCATTAGCATCCTCTCATATTCTGTTTGTTCTGTGTTCAATGTTTTCTTAGGGTCTGTGTCATATTACACACAAGAGCAGCGCATAAGGGAACATCAGGCTTTCACACCACCAGTGCTTCTGCTGTGAATTTCATTACATTATACTATATAGTAATCAAAAATTATTCTTATAGCAACTTGCAACTACGGCCATGTGAATATTGGAACCTGCTAAAATAAATATGAGCTGCATACGGCATGATTCAGACTTAAAGCTGAGGTTTAAAATTCTGTTTTTCTGAAGAGGGCTAAACAGTCCTTCTGTTCACCTCCAGCAGGTGGAGGTCAAAATCAACTACACATTTAGAATGAGATCACCTTCTGGGAGTTTTTTTGCAAAGTGCTTTTCACTTCAAGAGCCAAATTTTGCATTTGACATCAAGTGGCAACCCAACAAGTGCTGAAAATGTATCAAAAAATTAAACCAAAAAATGTCCTGTAATCAAACACCGGAATACATTATTGCATGAACTGAATAGACCCAACAATGATTGATTGAATTTACTGGCTTTAACCTCAACAGCAAAAGACAGAAATAAATTAACTATGTACAATTATATGGCTAGTCGCATTTTACAATTTAATGACCCTGTCAGAACATATCTGTAACCCAAAAACATCTCAAAATCGAGAGTGTGAGAGTTTCTGCTGTACTTCTGTTAATTTGTGCAAACATGAAGGGTTTTTAGAGAGAAAAATAGATATGTTTTTTTCTTTCTTTCTTTATTTGTGCATTTATGCGTCACAGTATTTGCATGTCTGTGAGGATAACAAAGACAAGATATAGAGGGTCTTTGAAGCCATATTTCCCAAAAATAATTAACAATTTTAATAGATTACATCAATACATATAGTCAGCTGCCACATGTGAGACTTAAACACACAAACAAAGACAGAGTTGAAACATCCTGCACCCGCTAACAGTGTTATCTGCATTCAAACAGGCCACAGCTGATGGGAAACAAATTTGACCCTTTATGTCCTTCAAAGCAACCCTAATAATACCATGCAATAAATTCACAACACATTTCCCACATCAAGGCTGACATTATTCGCACTTAAGATAATGCTTTTTTTTTCAGAAGGAGCGACACATTGATGGACAGACACGGCAATTACAATAATGAAAGACTGTTTGGAGAAATCAACAGAAGCATTAAAGTGGGTCTGAAGTGCCCCTGCAAATCTCCGCCTCATTTCTTCTCACTGAAAGCAGCAGGGATGTGAACTCAGAAGGTGCTTTTTCAAATAAAACGGTCACAGATATGGCATATTTAATCTTCCATGGGATATTCTAATGGAAATTAGGATTAGATGTAGTTGATATGTTATTATATCTATAATACCTAATAATCAATCCCCATCTATCTATTTAACATTTAATATTTAGCAGAGTGATCAAATAAGGAATATACAAAAAAAGTGTTTTCTATTTAGACCCAAACGAATACTAGTAGAATTAACAATTGAATTAGGTTTGCACAAGGAAAAAATAATGTTTTATGATCTTAATCAGCAGCTAGGAATGAGAGATATTAAACATTATATTAGACTTGATTAACACCTTTTTGACACCTTGAAAAAATGACAGGTAAGCTACTCATTTGTGCATGCATTAGTTAAATACAATTAAAAATGTAAATATTAAAACAAAAAAACATGTTGTTCATTTTTACAAATATCATTCATAATCAAAAATACCTTAAACTTCAGGTGTTTTCTGAATGTGAGAGATATTAAATATTATATTATACTTGATTTTTACTTTTTAGTAAATACTGTTGTGTGAGGTTACAATTTGTTGTCTAATATAAACATAGGTTTTGCCTAATATAAATAGATATAATTATAGCTAAATTGTCAGATGGCAATAAGTACAAAAATACTTAAATTTCAAATACCTTAAAATAATGACAGGTAAGCTACACTTTTTTGCATTAAATAAATACATAAATAAATAAACGAGCGGACGAACAAATACATAAATAGCTTTAAGTGCAGAAGCAAAGCGGACATGGATGAGCAATGCTGGATTATATTTTCTTTTTCTTTCATGCCTGCTCTCAAAGCAAGTCTGTCCACTCTGACCCCCCAGCCCCAGTCTGTCTACAGGTTTCCATGGCAACTGTCATCACATTCCACACCTTTATAGGCACATGACATATCAGCTACGCCAAATGGCCTGGTCTGCTGGCATGGGGCATTCGATTATCCATACTTTCCAACTGTGTGTGAGACAGACTCAGAGAGACAGAGACAGACAGAGAGGGGCCATACAGCTTGATGTTGCACAACTGTGACACTCGCAGGTTCTCTATCAATACATTTCCAGTTGGCATATACACACAACACATTGACCAGTACTACCCGTCCTCGAGCTATGTTTACAGAAAAACAGATACTTTATATACGTATGTTCTTATAACATAAATAAACTTCAAAAATGAGGCAAATCCAAAATCCTGCAATAAATCACCTGTAGCAAGACAATAGTGTCATTTTTCAGCTTCATTCAATAAATTATGAAATCATTTCAATTCAGCTATAAGCAGCTCTGCTGAATACAGTATGTTGTTATTCAGTACAGTTTAAAAACAGTCAATGCAGCAAAATGCATGCATTAAAACCAAATTCGATTCATTGATCTCTATGGAAGACAATAGTGTCATAATTCAGCTCAATTCAGTTCAGATTTTGTTCTCATCCCATGGGAAACACTCTGGGGGAATAAACACCAAATTTGTAATTTTTAAAGGGTTAGTTCACCCAAAAATGGAAATTAGCTTGGGTTTTTCTCACCCTCAAGACATCCTAGGTGTATATGACTTTCTTCTTTCAGACGAATCCAGTCTAAGTTATATTAAAAACTGTCCTGGCTATTCCAAGCTCTATCATTGCAGTCAGCGGGTGTTGCAGTTGAACAGTCCACAAGTCGTCAAATAAAGCGCGCGCATCCATAATAAAACGTGCCGCAGACGGCTCCGGAGGGGTGAATAAAGGCCTCCTGTAGCGAATCCATGTGTTTTTGTAAGGAAAATATCCATATTTCAAACGTAATAAACACTTTTCTCTCACTATCTGTGACACTCGGAAGCCGTTCCGGCAGATGACGTAAGATGTCGGCGTTGCGTGATTAGTGATGAATGCGGAGCGTGAACAAAACAAAACATTGTTCACGAATTAGAAGTACAAACCGAGGATTTGCAAAGAAAAATGTCGGAGGATTTCGATATAAACCAAGAAGAGACTGGTTTTCCTTTGCTAAAGTAAGTAAACTTTGCTTCCTTTGCTCCTATAAACAAACTTACGAGACTAGCACATCAAAAGGGGCGCTTGCGAGGTGAGACCTTGAACATTCCTCTTCCTGAAGAAAATTGTATGATCTATTGTTTTACCAGCATCTCACACAATCTGTCCTCTCCACAGATGAACACAGACTGTGAATTCGTGCTCACTAGAGTATGTATCCAATAAGTCCAGGATGTTCCAAACAAGCTTCAGAGGTTCAACACACTATGAAGGTCAGAGAATTAATCCCATCAGCCCGTGTTGTATAAATAAAAGTTCCACCCTATCATATCCGTGCGTGAGGTACCAGCTTCAGGTGCAGGCATTGATTGAAAAGGCAGGGAAGGGCATCTGTAATTGTGGAGAGAAACACAAACTCCCTGAACCACACTGGGCACTGCAACTGGGATTGAAAGAGATTAATTAGCTCTGCCTACAATGACCAGACTGTACCAGGGTATCCGCTGGCTATCAATTACCTTGCAATGCAATAGAAATCTGGGGGCTGATTTTATAAGACAGTATGGAGAGGTTTCAAAGTGCAAGATTATTTTGCACTATGAAGGGTGATGTGACATTGAAGACTGAAAAAATATCTTTGCCATCACATGAATACATTACATTTTAAATTATATTCAAATAGAAAACGGTTATTTTAAATTGTAATAATATTGCACAATAGTACTGTTCTTACTGTATTTTTGATCAAATAAATGCACTGTAAAATGATTTTTGAGTACATTTTTATTAACAAGTTAATGTTTAATTGAATGCGTTACATGCCATTTCGTTTTAATTCATTGTGAAATGTATTAGCAATTTCTGAGTGAAAAGTTTTGCACTTAAGAGATATTAAAAATGGTTTACAATAAGGTTCATTAGTTAACTACATTAGTAAACATGAACTAATAATGAACTGCACTTATACAGCGTTTATTAATCTCTGTTCATGTTAATTTCAACATTTACTAATACATTATTAAAATCTTGTTAACATTGGTTAATGCACTGTGAACTAACATGAACTAACAATGAACATCTGTATTTTTATTAACGAAGATTAGTAAATACAGTAACAAATGTATTGCTCATGGTTAGTTCATGTTAGTTTATACATTAACTAATGTTTAAACTAATGAACCTTATTGTAAAGTGTTACCTTAAAAATCTTACAGTGAATGTGTGACATGAGAAATCTGCCAAGTGCAATAAAATACACAGGCACACAACTGATGTTCGTGATGTTCGCATGGCCTAAAATACTGGTTGACCTATGCTCAGGTTTGTATATAATCATAAAGCTGCATTAAACAGAGTTTTAAAGCTTTTACTGGGCTTTGCTAGTGGTGTAATGGACTCATTTTTCTAACGGCTTTCTAGGTTAAAAACCTTTGACCTTGAGATTGTGAAACAAATAACAAATAAGCTAAACACATTATGAAAATTATAACAGCTTATATTGCACACTTTGTTTTCATAATTTATTTTAACCCTCAACTTGTGTTAAGGTCATTTTTACCCAGGGAGGATTTTATTTTCCTTTTTTTATTTATTCTTTTATTTTCTTCTTTTTCTGAAAATGCTAGTTAAGGTTATCACATTGGGCTAAAACCTACTGACTTTGCTCACACAGGATATAACAACTTTCCAATAAATTTTAAATAATTGTTGTGCTTTTTGGGGGATTTTTCTTTTTTCGTCAGCTTGTTTTCTTTCAATTAGCACAGGTTTTGTACTTATTTTTTTGGAACTGACTGATCATAGGCCTCATTTATCTGAGCTTTTGCACCTGTTTTTTGAGTGAGCAGTGCCAAAATGATCCACAAGGTGTTTTTTTGTTTTTCTCCCACTCAAAAACTGAGGTCATACGCTCAGATAAATGAGGTCTTTGACCAATCAGTTTCAAAAATAAGTAGAAAACCAGTGTTAGTTGAAAGAAAATAAGTTGACCAAAAAAAACCCTTACATTTTAGAATCCAAAATTTGTTGATAATATAGCATAATTAAAAAAAAATAATTACAAGCAATTTTTAAAAGACACTTTTGAACACCACATTAAGTGAGGTGTTTTCAGGAAAGCACAAGTGGTAAATGGTCCAGTGGCATATTTGTTTTTTTCTTCAAGTATTTTATTATTATTTTTTCCCAAATATTCCAAGTAGTCTCTCAATTAATATATTAAGTTCATAAAAGATGCATGCTTAATGATAAAAAAACAACAACAGCAACACTGTTTATATAGTTTTGTTACTCCACAGGACATGTCAAAAGCACCAGTTATCCGCAATGTCCATTCATTGCCCTATACACATAAACTGATATCAAAGAGACAGCGAAGGTCATTTGTCAGTGCATACAAATACTATATATGCAAAACAAATGCAACCCAGAATATCTCAAATCTAAATAATTCAAAGTTTGTCTTCTTAACTCAGAACATGAATGAGGTATAACCATAAAAATCACCCTCATTTTTTAACCTGCAGGGAAACATTTTCCTGAAGAAGGATCAAACCTACTTTCCACCAGTTGCGTACTCGTCTTCCCTTTTTAATGTGGATGAACGGCTTCTTTTCTCTCTTTCAGGGTGTGCGGTTTGATCCTCACCCTGTCTCAGCTGAAGTCACAGTGGGAGAATGCATGCCGGAACAGATTGTTGAAGCCTCACTCCCATCTTCTCATCTATCTCTGAAGCAGCTAACAAATCACTTGCTTCTTCAACAAGCTTTGGTCTCAGGGACAACCTGTCGATCTGCATTTCCTACCTATCTCTTTATCTTATTCCCAGCCCAGCAGTGTGATAACTGTTCTCTTTCAAATATGTTCAAACACAGAAGAGCAGATCCCACTAGAACACCATCATGATAACAAAATAAATTTTCATGTGTGTGAATTCACAGTCATTCATTGTAAAGAAGACAAGGGCTGTCAACAATTATTAATTTCACAATTTTTTTAAATCTTTTTTTTTTTAATTTGAATCACAAAAATCAGCAAATAAATTATCTGATGTGCAAAGCCATGTCTGTTTGCATTACACTGGAAGCAAACAAACGAACTAACGAGTGAACAAATAAATACATTTGGTGTATAAATAATTTTCACTTAGAAATTGCTAGTAAACATCACAATTAATTAATTTGAGTCATATATAAATAAATAAAACTATATAATAAAGGAAAAATATATGAATTCATTTTTTTTTTTATATTTCTGTTTTTACTTTAGGCAAGGCAAGGCAAGTTTATTTATATAGCACATTTCATACACAATGGTAATTCAAAGTGCTTTACATAAAAGAAAAGAAAATAATAATAAAACAATTATCACAACAATAAAACAAGGAATTTAAAAACTTTTAAAATAAAAAATTGATTTTAAATGAATTAAAACAGTTAAGAATAGAAAATGATTATACATAAAATATAGTACAATCAGTTCGGACGTTGTACAGTGCTCATTCAATAAATGCACAGTAAACAGATGAGTTTTGAGTCTGCATTAAATGTGACTAATGTTTTAGCACATCTGATTCCTTCTGGAAGCTGATCCAATGCGGGTGTCATGATAACTAAAAGCACATTCCCCTTATTTTGTGTGAACCCTTGGTATTTCTAACTGACTCGATCCTAATGATCTGAGTGGTCTGTTAGGTTTATATTCAGTGAACATATCTGCAATGTATGTAGGTCCTAGGCCATTGAGTGATTTATAACGAGTAAAAGTACTTTAAAACCATCTAAAACTAAATGGAAGCCAGTGTAAGATGAGGTGGTGTTGACATGCTCAGCTTTTCGGGTTATAGTCAGATCGGCAGCAGTGTTCTGGATGACGCTGCAGCTGTCTAATGGTCTCTCCTTGGGAGGGGGGCCGGTTAGGAGAAGTTCAATAGTCCCCCCTTGTTGGTTGATCAAAGCATGACAATTTCTCAAAAGTCTTGCACTGGCAAACAAAACATGAATTTCTTGCAATGTTTTTGAGATGAGCGTATGTTGATGTAGTTAACTGCTTGACATGACACTGAACACTAAGGTCTGTCAGAATCACCACCTAGATTACTGACTTGTTTTTAGTGGTTAGACACCTTGGTAAATGTATGCATTCACCCGTCATCACCAGACTGCACAGTTTGGTTCCAAATGCACTGACTCAGTTTTAAACTGTTTAACTGAATGAAGAATGTTCTGGCACATCCAACTGTTAATTTTATCAATGCATTGGGAGAGGGAGTCAATGGGTCTGTAGTCATTTGGAGATAAGGCTAGCATACAGCATAGCTGTGATAGGCAATTTGGTTATTTCTCATCATTTGACTTAGTGGGAGCATATACAGACTAAACAAGAGCGGTGCAAGAATTGAGCCTTGTGGGACTCCGCATGTAATGGACGTCCACTTAGACTTGTGCTCTCCTCTACTCACATAATAATCTCTCCCTTCTAAGTATGAACTGAACCATTTGATAACCATCCCAGAAAGCCCGACCCAGTTATCCAGTCTCTCTAGAAGAATGTTATGATCGACAGTGTCAAACGCAACACTAAGATCTAGTATTACCAGCACTGATATTTACCCAGAATCAGAATTTAAGCGAATATCATTTATCTTAATGAGCGCTGTCTCTGTGCTGTGATGCGGTCAAAAACCAGATTAAAAATTGTCCAGGTATCCATTTGAGTTAAAGTATTTGTTCAGCTGATTAAAGACAACCTTTTCAATAATCTTTCCTATAAAAAGGAAGATTTGATATTGGTCTATATTTGCTCAATATGGTGTTATCAAGATTGCTCTTTTATTAGAAGGGGTTTAAGAACTGCAGTTTTCAGGGAGTTTGGAAAAGTACCAGAAAGAAGTGAGGCGTTCACCACTTCAAAGAGATCTGCTTCTAAACAGTTAATCAGAATCAGAAGAGCTTTATTACAAGTATGTTTACACACACAAGGAATTTGACTTGAAGACAGGAGCTTCCAGTGCAGAAGAAAGTACAAACATAGTGCAGACATAAATGATAGTGTAGACATACATAGGAATAACACACTAGGGATGTAATATAAAACTAATATAATAAAAAAAAATAAAAAATTGAATAATGTACTATATACAGTAATAGAAGTATAGGAAAAAAATGTAATTGTTTAGATAAAATGTTCGATATGTTTATTAGTGTGCAAGATAGATCTGTATTTCACAGTTGTCGGTGAATAAAATAACTAGTTAGTTGTAAATTTTTAAAGATTATTGTTATACTGAGGATAGACTGTGGGAAAAAAAAAAAAAGTTTTTGCCTTGCTGGCTGGTGGGCAGTGCTCTTAGCGCGACCAGACAGAAGGCAACGTTCGAAGAGGAGAGTGGGCTGGTGTCTGTGAGGGTCCACGGTGCATTTTTTTTTAGCCCTTTCCTCACGGAGATGTAAAGATCGTGGAGGCTCGGCAGAAGGGCACCAATAATCCTTCAAGCAGTCCGAGTGTCCGTTTGTCTTGATGTCTGATCTGGTTCTGACCAAAACAGACAGTATGGATGAAACACAGGACGGATTCAATGATGGCTATGTTGAATTGTTTCAGCAGCTCCTGTGGCAGGTGAATTTCCTCAGCTGGCGAAGGAAGTTCAACCTCTGCTGGGCCTTTTTAACAGTGGAGTCAATGTGAGTGTCCCAATTCAGGTCCTGAGAGATTGTGGTGCCCAGGATCCTGAATGACTCCACTGCAGTCACAGGGCTGTCCATGATGGTGAGTGGGGGGAATGCAGAGGGGTTTCTCCTGAAGTCCACGATCATCTCCACAGTTTTGAGCGTGTTAAGCTCCAGGTTGTAAAGACTGCACCAGACAACCAGCTCTTTAACCTCCTATCTGTAAGCAGACTCATCATCGTCCTGAATCAGGCCGATGAGTGTGGTGTCGTCTGCAAACTTCAGGAGATTGACAGAGGGGTCTTTAGAGGTGCAGTCATTCGGGTAGAGAGAGAAGAGCAGTGGGGAGAGTACACATCACTGGGGGAACGCCAGTGTGATGGTGATAGCCCTGATGTGTGTTTTCCCATCCTCACTAGCTGCTGCCTGTTTGTCAGGAAGCTGGGGATCCACTGACAGATGGAGGTGGGCAAGGAGAGCTGAGATAGTTTGGGCAGGAAGAGGTTTGGGATGATAGTGTTAAAGGACGAGCTGAAGTCCACAAACAGGATCCTTGCGTAATTCCCAGGTCTGTCGAGGTGTTTCAGGATGTAATGCAGTACCATGTTGACTGCATCATCCACAGACCTGTTGGCTCTGTAGGCAAACTGAAGAGGATCCAGCAAGGTTCTAGTGATGTCCTTCAGGTAGGCCAGGACTAGTCTCTCAAGTGACTTCATGACCACGGATGTGAGAGCGACAGGTCTGTAGTCTTTAAGTCCAGTAATTTTGGGTTTCTTTTGGACGGGGATGATGGTGGAGCGTTTGTAGCATGAAGGGACTTCGCACAGCTCCGATGATCTGTTGAAGATCTGTGTGAAGGTGGGGGCCAGTTGGTCAGCGCAGACTTTTTTGAACAGACTTTTAAGACCCTTTCAAAAAAATATGTGGAAGTGTGGTCAAGATAGTAGGTGACGATAAGGTGCTGTACTATTTCTTCCAGAATTTTGCTATCAATTGCTTCAAAAATAGTCATAGTATCTTCTTTTTGATATTGCGTTCAAATCTGTCTGACCTCTGCATAACTTGTGGATGTGCTAATCGCCTTCCTGATATTATTGATCTTCTCAGAAAAGAAGGAATTTAACTCATTGCATTTGCTGTCGGAGAGAATTTCACTGGCAATCTGACTTGGGGGGTTTGTCAGTCTCTCAACAGTAGCAAAAAGAGTGTGAGTGTTGTTTAAGTTACTGTTTATAAGGTTTGAGAAGAAGGTCTGTATAGCGGTGCCTAGTTCCACATTGAAAGCATGAAGGATGTCTTTATAGATGCTATAGTGAATTTCAAGTTTCGTCTTCCGCCACATCCGCTCAGATTTCTGCATTGTCTTTTCATACTCTGAACTGCTGTTGATTTTCTCCAAGCTGATATCTGTCTGCCAGTCTTCTTGCTGACTTTCACAGGAGCAATGTCATCAATAACAGTATTAACCTTTGAGTTAAAAGAATCAAGGAGAAGATCAACAGAGTCTGCAGAAATGCTTGGTGTTAAAGATATAGCCTCCATAAATAGCACACTAGTGTTTTCATAAATGCATCTCTTTCTGACAGAGACAGATCTAGATTCAGTGGTAACAGAGATCAATGTATCAAAGAAAATACAGAAGTGATCAGATGGTGCTACGTCCTTAATAACAATGGATGAAATGTTTAGAC
This sequence comes from Sinocyclocheilus anophthalmus, assembly GCA_018155175.1. Classification (NCBI taxonomy): domain Eukaryota; kingdom Metazoa; phylum Chordata; class Actinopteri; order Cypriniformes; family Cyprinidae; genus Sinocyclocheilus; species Sinocyclocheilus anophthalmus. Next base: position 192,774 of record JADLZN010007553.1, read on the forward strand.
CTCTACTGATGATTAGATCGTCTCGGTTACGTATGGTAACCCTCGTTCCCTGAAGGAGGGAACAGAGACGTCACGTCGGACGACTGACGAAATTGGGATCTCGCTTAGAGGGACCAATCTACTTCGAGTGTAAACTAAACGAGCCAATGCACATTGGCATGCAATTATTGCATCCAGATGCTGCTGATCACAGCGTGAGTATAAGTAGGCAGAAGATGCAGCGCATATTCAGCTTTTCGCTTAGGAGCCGAGCGGTGACCCGGCCGCTCAGCGGTGGTACAGGAGATGTGGCGACGGGACGTGACGTCTCCGTGCCCTCCTTCAGGGAACGAGGGTTACCATACGTAACGAGACGTTCCCTTTCAGTCGGTCACATTCGACGTACGTCGGAACTGACCGACAAAATTGGGATCCTACCAAAGGGCCACAGCTACTGCCCATTCCAGTGTCCTGTGGAAGCCACCTGAACCCCTATTTTTTGGCGTAGGCCAGGGACTGCACAAGAGGACAAGCTACTGCTACTATGGCACTACCCAAAGAGTAAGACTGGATAACACTGGGAAAACGTACCCGTTCTACTTGGAACAGGGGCGTTACGGAAGCTCGAACCTTCCCGAAGGAGGTTTCGGAAGCAATACACATATGGACATCCCTTAGGTGCATATGGAAGAATGGAGGTGATTGAACCCTCTTGGAATGGCAGAAGTCTGCCGGGGAAACACGGGCTCAAGGCTATACCGTGGACTTTACACATATGAGATCCACTTAGGTCTTACATATGGAACCCAGCCTTCTTCCGGTTCTCAAGGATTCATCGAGTGAGGGCCTGACGCCGGACTTTCCGCCCCGTCTGGCTGCCGAGGGGATGGAGGAACTCAACAGGGTCTACTATATGGACTCTCTGGAGTGGTTTTGCAAGCCGACCCGAAGCCGGGGCCTCTCAGTGCTTCTACCCGTTTGAGGTGAGAACACAGGAGGATACCGGCTCCACACGAAGGCTATAGAATCTAGCGAATGTGTTAGGGGTCGCCCAGCCCGCAGCTCTACAGATATCTGTCAGCGAGGCGCCACGAGCCAGCGCCCAGGAGGATGCAACACTTCTAGTAGTGTGAGCTTGCAACCTGAGTGGGCAGGGCACACACTGTGCCTGATAAGCCAGGGTGATGCATCCACTATCCAGTGGGCCATCCTCTGCTTTGAGACGGCATTCCCCTTCTGCCGGCATCCGTGACAGACAAAGAGCTGGTCTGAGGTCCTGAAGCTTTGCGTCCGGTCAACGTAGCCCCTTAAGGCTCGGACGGGACAGCGCAAAGCCAGGGCTGGGTCTGCCTCCTCCGAGGGCAGCGCTTGGAGGTTCACCACCTGATCCCTGAAGGGAGTAGCGGGAACCTTGGGCACATAGCCGGGCCGGGGCCTCAGGGTCACCTGGGAATCAGCCAGTCCGAACTCTAGGCACGAATCGTTGACCGAAAATGCATGCAGGTCCCCTACCCTCTTGATGGAGGCCAATGCCAGCAGGAGCAAAGACTTCATCGAAAGGAACTTCAGCTCAACAGTCTGCAAAGGCTCAAATGGGCCCTGTTGTAGTGCCGTGAGCACTAGAGTCAGGTCCCAAAAAGGTATAGAGGGGGGCCGTAGAGGATTTAACCTTCTCGCCCCCCCAAGGAACCTGATGATCAGGTCATGCTTCCCCAGCGACCTCCCTTCTACGGGGTCGTGGTTAGCAGCAATTGCAGCGACATAAACTTTCAGGGTGGAGGGAGACAGCCTTCGCTCCAGCCCTTGCTGCAAAAAGGACAGCACAACTACGATCGGGCATCTTCGGGGGCCTTCTCGGCGAGAAGAACACCACTCAACGAACAGGTTCCACTTCAAAGCGTAGGTGTGTCCAGTAGACGGTGCTCTCGCTGAAGTGATGGTGTCAACTACCCCTTGGGGTAGGCCACTCAGAACCTCCGCGTCCCGTCCAGGGACCGGACATGAAGTTTTCAGAGGTCTGGACGCGGGTTTGCCAGGGGACGTGGGTGCAGTCAGTACATACATTCCCAGGAGGAATTGGCCAAGGAGAGTGCTGTCGCGAGGAGCATTAGTAAGGGAACCAGGTCGGGAGGCCAAGTAGGGTGCCACCGCAGGACTGATCTCTCCTCCCTGACCTTGAACAGTAAACGTGCGAAGGTCAATGGGGGAAAGGGGAAATGCATACTTGCGTAGGCCCTGCGGCCAGTTGTGTGCCAGTGCGTCCGTGCTGAGTGTTCCGTCGGTCAGGGCGAAGACCAACTGGCAGTAAGTGGTTTCTGGAGAGGCAACCAGGTCTACCTGAGCGGCTCTGAAGCGTTCCCAAACCAGCTGGACCATCTGGGGATGGAGTCGCTATTCTCCCAGGAGCGCAGCTCGGGACAACTCGTCGGCTGCCCAGTTGAGCAGCCCAGGAATGTGAACAGCACAAAGCGACCTCAGATGCTTCTGACTCCAGAGGAGGAGGAGGTGGCGGGCGAGTTGCGAAATGCGACGGGAGCGCAGACCGCCTTGTCGGTTGATGTACGCAACGGTCGCTGTGTTGTCCGTGCGGACTAGTACATGCTTGCCTCGTAAGCGCCCTTTGAGACGGCCCCGGGCAAGGTGCACTGCCAGCAACTCGAGGCAGCCAGTGCAGTTGGGGCCCCGTCCAAACCCCTGACACTGCAAGCCCGTTGTACATGGCCCCCCAGCCAGTCATGGAGGCATCCGTGTAAACCACAGCAAGCCTGGAGACCTGTTCTAGGGGCACTCATGCTCGGAGAAACGCAAGGTCTGACCACGGTCTGAAGGTTTGGCGGCAGGCCGGTGTAAATTGGACCCGGAAGGTGCCGCGTTGCCACGCACACCTCGGGACTCGGCCATGAAGCCAGAGCTGGAGCGGTCTCATATGAAGCAGCCCCAGCGGCGTGACTGCCGCCGTAGCTGCCATATGCCCCAGGAGCCTCTGAAACTGTTTCAGTGGGACCGCCCGCCTGCTCTACCAAAGTCCCTCCATACCGGAAAACAGAGATCCTCTGATCGGGGAGAGTTTGCCTCGTTTCACAGTTGACAAGAAGGCCCAACAGGCTGAGGGGTGAGAGCACCAAATCCCTGTGTTCGAACAACTGATCCTGAGACTGCTTCGTCAAGATAGTTGAGAATGCGAATACTCTGTTCTCTCAAGGAAACAAGGGGTACCTCCACAACTTACGTGAAGACACGGGGCAACAAGGACAGCCCGGAGGGCAGGACCTCGTACTGATATGCTCGTCCTTCGGACGCAAACCACAGCAATGGTCTGTGGTGCGGAAGGGTCGACACATGAAGTACGCGTCCTTCAGGTCGACCGCTGCAAACCAATCTCACCCGAAGATGCGTTCCTGCGTCAACAACTTGAACGGTAACCGGTGAAGGGCCCGGTTCAAGACACACAGGTCCAAGATTGGTCGTAACCAACCGCCTTTCTTGGGTACAATGAAGTAAAGACTGTGAAGCCCTGTGTTCATATCGGCTGGAGGGACCGGCTCTATAGAAATCCTTCGCCAGTAGGACTGCGACCTCCGCCCGCAAGACAGGACCATCGGCCGCCTTCACTGTTGTGAAGCGGATGCCACTGAACTTGGGGGGGGACGCCGGGCGACTGAATCGCATAGCCGAGCCTGACGGTTCGAAGGAGCCATCGAGACGGGCTGGGTAGCTCAAGCCAGGCTCCCAGACACCGCGCTAGTGGCATCAACGGAACTATAGGCATACCCGCAGTGGGGCATCGCGGAAAAACGCAGGGACCCGACCCGGGAGTCTCGTAACCGGTCCGAGGCGGGGTCTGGTGTGTGTAACACTGACCTGCGTTAGAGCAGAGGGTGCATGGGTAGTCCGTTGGTTCGTCCTCCCGATCCGCCCACTGCTGCTCACTGGCGAGAGAGGAGGGTGAGTGTGATACGCACTAGATCGTCCACAACCCCCCGTCCCCTCTGGGGACCCAGAAATAGAGGAATTACTCTTTGTCAAGAATTTGGGTACCCTGACCGAGGTCAGTGGTGGAAAAATATGAAATATTTTTATGTAAATTTTTATGAAATATATATTTAATGAAAATATTCTCCACCCGGCCCTCCTCCAGGGGGGCAGGAGTGGTGTGCGTACCATTACTGAACAGCCCGTCACTCCACCTCTGGGAGCAGTCTAGGGCCTCTTGCTTCGCTGGCCACAAGGTTTGAAGGGGGACTGGAAGGGCGGGGCCGGCTGCCATGAGAAAGGCTCCATGGAACAGCTTTGCTGTGTGCGCACTGTTTTTTTTTTTGTCGCCGACAGGGCCGGTCTGGGACACGGTGGCGTTCAAGAATCGTGTCTTGTCCGTCTCGCGCATGTTAGCCAGCCAGATTTGGCGCTCCTGGACCACCATAGTGGATATGGCACGACCCAGAGACCGCGCCGTAAGCTTCGTTGCTCGTGGCGCGAGGTCCGTAGTGGTGCGGAGTTCTTTGAGAACTTTTGGGTCGTGACCACCCTCGTGCATGTCCCTCAGTGCCTTGGCCTGGTGCAATTGCAACAACGCTGTAGCGTGTAGGCGGAGGCAGCTTCTCCACAGGCCATATAAGCATCGCTGGCCAGTCGAGTACCTAAAGACCCGGGAGGGGCGGCAAGGTTCTCCCTGCCGGTTGGAGGCGGTATTAGGACACAGCTTTTTTTTTTTGTCTGCATCGCAACCGACCGCTCCACTGCGGGGACCCTTTTAACCCCTTAGCTGCCCCACCATCGAGGGTGGTGTGGGAGGAGGATCCAGCAAATCAGTTTACGGCAGTAAAAAGGTGCCGTCCACGAACCGTTGAGCTCCTCATGCACCTCCGGGAAAAAAGGCACCGAGGCGGGGCGCTGAGAACCAGCGCGGACCACCCCGAGAACCAATCATGCAACCTTGAGGGCTCGGGACACGGTGAAAGTCTTCACTCGAGCCCTACCCCTACGGCGGACCGGGAAAGCATAGCCATTATTTCTGGATACGATTCAGGCATTGCTACGGTCCCGGAGGAGAGCAGCGCAGCCGAAGCTTCCTCTCCAGAAAGCTCCGGCTCACCCTCCGATGCAGCAATCGACATCCGATCGTCGGGGGGGAGCCTCGGAAGAAACAGGTGGTTCCCCCCGGGAGGGTCCAGCCTGCTCTGTTTGAGAGCTCCGCTGGTTTCGAAGTGCAGGCGGACTTGGGCATCCCCGGAGGGGAATTCCACACCGTGACCGTAAGACCAGTCCGCCCACCGCCAGAAAAAGGACGACCCTGGCTGCCACCAGAGGGAACCCCAGATCTAGGCAGTGGGACGGGCACTCCGCCCCCTTGCAGGTAACGGAGTTCGGTCCGCAACGCCGAGAGCTGGTCATACCCCCGCAATGGGAGCATGAGCCATCCACGAAATCCACCTCAGCGTGCTTCATGCCCAGGAACGAGAGGCAGCGATCGTGACCATCAACCAGCGCCAGGTAACGACCGCATCCAAAAACACCCAGGTGATACGTTGTCTATAGCAAGACCCACATCGTCTTTATAAAGACGAAACGTCAAGTTTGCCAAGCAAAGTCGTCTTTAAAAAGACGCACCCAAAATTGCTCTTTTAGGGGAAAAAGCTCTTTTAGCGTGCTGAGGCGCACAGGGGAGATGGCCGTCTGCAACACACAGGGGTAGTGCAGCTTGTTGTGTGCAACCCACTCGACACGGGAACCACCACCGCTGAAGCGCCGTACCGCCAAAACGAAGAGCTCTCCAAGAGCGCTCTGAACTCGTTCAGTCTTCTTCTCTCTGTAGAGTAATCAGGAGCAGAACGATGTGATCGCTCGGGTCCGAAGCGAAAAGCTGAATATGCGCTGCACCTGCTGCCTACTTTACTCACGCTGTGATCAGCAGCAGCTGGATGCAATAATCGCATGCAATGTGCATTGGCTCTTTTAGTTTACACTAGAAGTAGATTGGTCCCTCTAAGCGAGATCCAAGTCACCCCCCCCCCCCCCCCCTTTTTTGTCCCCCCCCCCCTTCGGTCATCTGACGTGACGTCGAGAGTGACCGACTGAAAGGGAACTAGAGTATTTCCACAATTGTGATGAATCAGGTCAAAAGTGTTTAAAACAGTTATAATTTCTTTTTGTAGTTTTGTTTTCTGCATTATCTATATGAATATTAAAATCCCCTGCAATAGCAAAACAGACAAACTCTGAGGAAATCATTGATAACAGTTCTGTGAACTCTTCAACAAAGGCTGGGGAGTATTTTGGAGGCCTGTAAATAATGAAAAACAGAATGCGTGGAGCACCTTTCAAAACAATCCCTAGATATTCAAAAGACAAATACCGACCAAATGACACTTGCTTGCATTGATAGACATCTTTAAATAGAACAGCTACACCTCCACCTCTCCTAACAGTCCTGCAAACAATGTGTCTGGTGAGCAGGGATGTGGCTCTGATGTTTTACGGTGGCTGAAATATGTTGTCCTGGCTTCCTGGCTGTTTTCCAGAAAGTCGTCCTTGGGTGCTGAGTCTGGGAGCTGTTCTGATACGTCACAGTCTGTCTGGGATGAGCTCTGTGGGCAGGGCTCAGCCGGGATATTGTCCATGAGCAGTGGTTGTTGTGGCTGCATGGTGTTATCAGTGTCCTTGTGGAATGTGTCAACCACATGATGACTCGGAAACTTATATAAAGTCCTGTAGTCTCTCATACTCTGTCCAGGTGTGTGTATGCCATTCAGGTTGAGTGGATTGGCACACACTACTGAAGAATGATGAAGGGAGAAGTAGATATTGTCCTTTAGCACACTTGCACCAAGTTTGTTTAGGTGGAGACCATCCAGTTTAAACAGTTGTCTATGAACCCAGAAAAGATTGAAGTTGTCGATGAAACGGACTCCTTTTAAGCTGCAGATAATGAATATTTCTTAAGGAGTTCTCAATGTCTCTTCCAAACATCATTCGTCCCCCATGATAATGATCTCGATTTGTCTTGGCTTCATTTCCGAATTTCAAAGTCCGGTTCATATTCAGACCGTGCTTGAGGAATCAGCATGTGTGTTATTTCTGATACTGATTGTTTTGATAATGGAGTTCACCATATTAGTGTACTGGGCTCGCTGCACTCTGAGCTGAATCCGCTGTGACTGACCTTATCGCCTGTTAGTAGCGAGGTTAGCGGCTGGCTGGTCTGACACTGTGAATCAAATTTGGGGATTCCTGACCCGTATTCATTAATGCTTCAAATCTGTTCTTAAGATGTATAGGGGGTGGTAGAATACAAGTATTCACAAGCCTTGTCATAGCCGTTTCTGGGGTAGAGGATGCTATGGCAGCGATACGATAAACTTGTGACAATCTGATGTCTCTACTGCCTTCGAGTATCGCTCCCTGTTTGTGCCATCGATTAATGTGACAATCCGTTTCGGCTTGTTCCTCTACACTTGGAATAAACGGTTGAGATTCACTAGATTCATGGGACTCACCAGCTGTATGCTGAGGGGGTCCATGACAATGAGTGTCCTGCCTGTTTTGGAAGTCCAGCAAGTAACTTTATTTCAAGAACCGCAATTCTTTGTAGAAGTTTGCGGCAGTTTATACAACAAGTAGATTCAACAGGAGGCATTTTATTTCTCTTTGAAAAAAAAACAAAAGGGGCAGTTGTGTTTCCCTTCTTCGGAATATAAGCTGCTGGCAGTGGGAGGCAAATTCTTATTTTGTGTGGTTATTATTACAGTACCAAAGAGTTTTTAGTTTTAGTGTCTGTGCCAAAAAAATGTGTTGTTTGAGCACTGTGCTGATCTGCTGAAGTAAAAAAAAAATTTTTTTTAATTTGAGAATAGTACGGAAAATAGTGAGCAAACGCGCAGAGAGCAGTAAGCAAGAATGTCCGACTGGTAGCGAAGCCGGAAGATCAGCCTTTTTTTAATTTTTAATTAATTTTAATTTTGTTGTGTTTTTATCATTTTTGCCACACACACGCAGTTTATTCTGTTACACTGTTTTAATTAATTTTTATTTGGGTATAGTTTTTTGTATTATTTTAATGTTGTCTGACAACTATCTAAAATAAAAAGTGTCACTCTTTTTTATTTTGTTTCAAGTAACAAAATTTGTTTTATGGTTTTAGTGATAGTTTACCATATATATTTCATTAATCATGACATTTTAAAGTAGAAAGACTGAAATGTTCAGAAGACTGAAATTTTCAAATAATCTTTATTTAATTTACAACTTCAATCAACCAATCAATCAATAGAGTAGTGTAGATATTTATATTATAAAATTATACTAGTTTAAATGTTAAATGTACAGAGTTAAACCGAGTTAAACGTATTTAATTAATCTCACAAGTTAATCAATTTACTTTGCCAGGCGTATTTAATATCTGAATGAAATCTAAAGAAATTCAATTTAAAACAAAGACATGCGTATTTTTTCATCTTACATTATTCTCATGTTCTGTCACACCATTTACATTCTATCACCTTTATAAAGCTGCTGATATTGTCTCTACATTCACAAAGAACACAGGAACGACCACAGCTGCCCCTTCTGTTTCAAATGATGTATGGAGGCCAAGCAAACTATAGACAACCTGTCCAATGGAATGATGCTAGAGAAAACACCATGGCTGTAGGTTATTGTCATGCTTCACTTCAATTAGGGATGTGTACAGTCAAGTGGGGATGTTCATCCTTGAATCAAGGTGCCACATTCAGATGCCTTATTCATTGAAATTCATAGTATGTATAGATTAAAGGCCTCTCCGCTGTGAAAAAACTTCCGTTTGCATTTTGCCATGTGTGTCTTGAGAAGCAACAACACACTGCTGAAAGGACACACATCAGTTTGTTCATGGAGGTTACAACACACACACAATCTAACCAACAAACGCGGGACATTTAAAACAGCAGTGGCGGTTTTTTTTTTGCAGAATGTGCAGAGAGCAGGGACGAGCCCCAGATAAATTTGTTTGTATTTTTTAGAATCAATTACCTTTAAAACATATTTAATTAATTTTTATACATTTTTATTTTTGTTCTTTATTATTTCTTATATGATTTTATAATTTGTATATAATTTTTTATTGTTCTTTAACTAAACATTAACATATAAACAATCAGTCAGTAACTAGGCTACACTGAAAGTCTCACAGTTGTAAGCTGTTTGATTCGCTAACAGAATGACTCATGAGTCACTTGTGCTGTATGTTTTTGATCCAGTTAAAAATAAGTGGCTCATAAAAGTCATTCATTAAAGAATCAGACTACACCTATTACGTTGTATGTTTTTATTTCAGTAAAAAGAACCAGATCGTAAGAGGCATTTGTTTGATAATCAGACTACACTTGTTTTGCTGTATGTATTTGATTCAATAAAATAACTGGCTTATAAGAGTCATTCATTAAAGAATCAGACTGCACGTATTATGTCATATGTATTTGATTCACTAAAAATAACCACCTCACAAGAGTCAGTAATTTGAAAATGTGTTGCGCAGTAGGTTTTCAATTCTCTATTCACTATTGAATAACAATAACATATTACATTTATTTTTTAATACTACTGTCAAAACACTTAAGTGTTTCTAAATGTTAATTTTAGTGAATACAAACACTGACGGTCTCACAGTTGTAAGCCGTTTGATTTGCTAAACGAACTGGTTCATAATCGTCATTTCTTTGTGAATCAGACTATACTTGTGCTGTACGTATTTAATTCCCTTTAAAGAAATGACTCATGAGAGTCATTTGTTCAGGAATCAGACTACACAAGTTGCGCTGTATATATTTGATTCACTATAAAGTGCCGACTCACAAGATTCAGTCCTTCGGCAATCGGACTACACTGATGGTGATATCTGTTTCACTCATTAGCGGTGTTTCAGTCCCATTAAACAGCAGTTGCGTATTTTAGTACAACATTCTGTCCATGTCAAGAAAAGAAAGAATGCATGCACAAGAGCAGAAAGACATGCATTCATTGCTTAGACTACTGAAACAAAAAGAACGGGTTACACTTTATTTCGATAGTCCACTTTAGACATTCTACTAACTATAAGTAACTTTGTAACTACATGTCAACTAATTATCATTAATCTGCAACTACATGTCTACTAACTCTCAAAGTAGACTGTTAGGTTCGGTTTAGGGTTAGGAGAATAAGTTGACAAAGAAAATGTTAGAAGATGTAAGCGACAGTCACTATCTATCTGTCTGTTGTAGCGAATCAGCTCATGATTAATATGAATAATTAACCATAACTAGTTATAATTAACTATTCATATTTTAGATCCGCTGTAGATATTTAGCTGACCACTCAAGGTCAACCGTCTTGTCAATTCTAAGAAAGTTAATTTCCTAGTTAAAGGAAATAACCTTCTTACTGTAAAATTCTATAAGTTTGTAACGTAAATCAGCATGATTATTGACTCCGGTTATGAGAAAACAATGAACACGTCAAGTGTGATACAAGTAAGGTTTTATTAACACCATAAACACTTAAACTAGTCTAACATACTACATAAACACATAAACTGGTCTAACATCCTACATACACACATAAACTGGTCTAACATACAATACACACACACACACACACACACATACAGTTGGTATAGGAAAGAGTTAGAGTTTAACTCAGTACAGAAAGAGACATAAGAATGAATTTTATGGAACCGTTTGCATATTCAGCAGATCTACACCTAAGGGAAACATCAGATTCTTAGTTCAAAAACACCTTTGTAAAAAGGTGCAAATAATACCTAATGTATCAATTAATAAGACTAAGTTTGATACTGAGCGAGTCTCGGCGGTCTGAAAGAGATTCATGATGCAAATCTTAAGGTTTCCAGTTGATCTTTTGCTGAAGTTAGTTGATGAGAAAGAACCAGTTTTGAGTCAGAGAATCTTGATTGAAATGGAAAGGACAAGGCCGAAGAAAGGCCTGGCACAATGCTTTGGTATCCTGAAGCGTTTTCTCAAATCTTCATCTTAGCATCTGACTGAACCCCCGACTGGGCGGGTCACATGGTGTGTCAGCTTTAAGGTCAGAGAAGATCCCCGCCTCTCAAGATGGGCTTATCCAATGAGAAAAGCCGGAATCCCAAGTGGGCGTTTTGAGATCCTGTGGAGCTTATGACTCTTTGTGTGGAAACATGGTACTTTAGTATCTGGAACTTGAATCGAAAATACTAAAGATTCTCAGGACACTAATATATTGCCTATGTACCAACATATAATATACACTCTTGTTTAGATCATCAGAAGGCGAATTCATAGATACTAAACACGGTATATGTAAGGTTATATGAATGAGTGGTTTATCGTAAGCATGAATAAAAATAGTCTATAATACAACAGAATAAATACAACACAGCAATAATATACAAAATGGCCTGAAGAAAATGTGTGTTCATTCAAAGAAAGGTTTTCCTATGAATTAATTAGTAGAAAAAAAAAAGGGGGGGGTTTTTTTTTTTCATTTCCTGGGATTGTGCCTCTTGCTTCTGGAGAATGCAGCTGAGAGTCTGCTCACATTCCACAAGGTTGTAAATGTATCGGGTTACCATGAAACCAGGGTCCTGTTCGGCTTCCTGGGGTGTTACAGAGTATTTGTGAAATCTAGCTAACAAAATATATATTGTGTGTTTGAGTGGTCCAGACGCTACAACTGCTAGTTGACTTGTAGTTGCAAAGTTACTTGCTGTTAATAGAAAGTCTAAAGTGGACTATCGAAATAAAGTGTTACCAAAGAACGTATGCATAACGTATAGCTGCCACATGCCTCATCTTAGTATTTACAGACCAAGTGTCACCTTTAGTATTTTGATTAGGCTAATATCAATATTTATTCAGTTCAGATAAATCATGCCACAGAAAATACCTCATTCAGTCCAATTCATCACAACTCAATTGAAATGTATGTTATCAAATACCTAATATGCTTGACACTGCAGGCCCACAGTGGTTTTACACAAGTTAGAAACTATTACAGTTGTGTCTGTGCAGTGGGCTATAAAATGACCCAAGACATTACTGTGTTTCCAACTGAATCACTATTGACTGCTGTGAATTGCTCTCCCTCACGAGCCTATTCACAAATATCAATTCTGTGGTTCTGTGTAAAAAGCCTTAATAAGTAATGAAAAGACAAGCGGGTGATTCACAGTGCTATAGTGAATGTCTACAAACTATAACATTTTACTTGATTTCTCTGCTGAGCTCTTTGGATCTCAGATATTTGTATTTAAATACTAAAGGTTTAAATTTTTTTAGTAAGGACTAAAAGATAACATGACATATCAGCTGTCCTAATACTAACATAATGCCATAAAACCACACTCTTAATGCTGTTTACATACATACTGATGAAGTTATTAAAGACATTTTCATCATAATGTGTATATATGAGGAGTCGAACGAGACAGAGAGGTGTGTGCGTATACTGTAAGTGTGTTTTTGTGTATGTGTGTTAGTTCGGGCACTTGAGGCTGTCGTATGATACATAATTAGGAAACACGGTTTTACCATCAGCGTTCTACTTTGTGCTTGACCCTTTGCTCTTGATGAATGGTTCAAGTCTCCAACATGACACATGAGCAGAGGATCATCAGTGTTAGCTGAATTACATTCAGTGAGGTAATTAATCATAACACACGGACCTAATCCTGTTTTAATTAGCGGTTCGGTCCAGCGTCAGTATTCATGGAAGGGCAATAGAGGTTTGAGAGGGACCTTCAGGGCAATAAATAAGTTTGTTGATTTTAATCATTGTGTTTTCAAATCTATCTATCTATCAGACATCATTAAAATAACTTTTTTTAAATCACTCACAGTCGTTTGTAAGAAAATGTCCCAGCATGCATTGATTTCACAGTACATTTCTAACTACAGTAATGTACTATAAAATAATTATCTTTAATCCTGTAAATTCCTGGCAATTATTTTTTTTCCAGTGAATACTAACCATGTTTTTTTGGTTTTATTTATTGTATACCATGGCTACTTTTCGTAAGGGGTTATGAGAGAGCCACAACTTTAGTCTAAAAGAGTACAATGACATTTTTATGGGTCGTAACCTCTGGAGAAATATACATCAGATGCTGGACAAGGATGAAGTTTTCTAGAGCGTATATGTGTTGCACTGTCAGACTGAGTGTACTTTGAAAGGCAATGTGTTCAACTGTACGCATACGCTACTGTACACAAACACAAAGACGAAGTCTTAAATAGCATATTTCGCATAACAGATTAAGGGAAACCCATGGCTCTGGTACGCTTAGATCTAAGCACTGCAGTTGACATAACTGACCACAACATTATTCTGTCTCGCCTGGAGTCTTGTGTGGGACTTTGTGGTACTGTTTTATAGTGGTTTCGCTCTTATTTGTCAAGTAGGTGTTTTTCTGTTCAATTGGGGCATTACAAATCTACTAACATTCCTCTTGGTTGTGGTGTTCCTCAAGGATCAATCCTTGGGCCTGTGTTGTTTTCCCTGTATTTGCTCCCTTTGGCTTGAAGGTGGTCAGATGAACGAGACCAAGGAATTCCTCAAGCTGTTCTCAAGGCAGAGCAGGGTGATGGTAGCTAAATGATCCATGATGGAAAAAACAAACTAAAAACACTGACAAACCGAAAAAATAAAAGCCAAATAAGCACTGCTTAATTTTAAATTTATCATGTCATCTGTCACGAGTGTGTTGGGTAATCAAACGCACAACGATGAAAATGAAGTTCCAACAGACTTTAATAATCTACAAGGCAAAATCCACAAAGAGAACCAGTCCAACACAACTCTACATTAACTTAAGTCCCGACACTGAACTCAAACTGAACAGAACTTAAATAGTGAAGATAAAGAGACACACACACCTGAGCATAATGATGAAATCAAATGAATAAACATGACAACTAAAAATGAGCGGGAAACAGTGCAAAACATAAACAGTCAATGAGGGTGTATTAAATATAAAAAATAATAAAAAAAATTTTACTCCTATGGTCTATTTTTTCGTCGCTTTTCTTTTCTTTTCTTTTTTTCTTTTTTCTACTTAAAATTATAATTTTTACTAAACATTAATGTGCCCTCATTGACAAATATACACAAAGTTTGATATGCAACATAATACAATGTCAAGTGTAAGTGGTGTTATTAGTGTTATGCTCAGTATTTTCAGTTTGTGTTATTAGTATAAATCTCGGCATTCTATTCACCTTCTGATGAGAGTTTTTTTTTTCTCTCTATCTCTCAGGTATTTTATCATTGAAATCCACAGTGTGGTTTTAACAGCCTTTGAAAGCTCTCATGTAATCTAACCTCTAATGCACCAATTTAATCAACATATCTTTACAAATATGCTTTCAGCATGTTTTTACTGTTTCATTGCATTGCATTTACGTTCACATTTTAAAGAAAGCACCATAGTAGCCATTCGGTTCAGAGCTATTATATCTAATGCATTGAACTCGGTCACAATGACAGGAAGTACATGAAGAGACTGCCGAGCTGCTTTCCACAATAACTGCAAAATGGAACTGATTTTATCAGCAGTTCAAAGGGGAGGGTGTTGTAAATGTCATCTCTCACTTCTTAAGCCATTCATCAACTTTCTATATATAATTAGCATCTTTTCTGTCTTTAAAATACATTTGTTCCAGGTTTCTTATACTCTTATGGACTATAGAATGTATGTGAAAAAAGGTGAAATAAGGCTCCTGAAATATCAGTTGTTTTTTGAGTATGAGAATATGAGGAATGTGGAATATGAGGAATTTTAGTGATATCGATCTACGTTCGCTGTACGGTTTCACCCTCAGAATATCTCTTAAAGGGTAAGGTTCCCCAAAGATTTTGGTTTGATTTCATCAGGCGTAGGCACTTGATGCTATTATTAGCAAAGCACTGTGCATTATACATTAATGCACAGCTTAGGAGAGTGACTACTGAACATATGGGGCTTCATTTAACAGGTCTGACAGGACAAAGACGTATTTGAACAAGGTTAAACTGAAATATGGATAGAAAGACAAAAAAACAAAGTACACAATCTAAATGTCACTTATGTCTCAAATAAGAAATGCCAGAAGGGAGTTGCTGGAAAAGAATAAGAGCCCCTCTTCTAACATTTACAGTATTTCATGAATAAAACATTCCAGGATGTGCTGCTTTGAAATATAAATGGTGTTTTATGCATCTTTCACTATGTCTGTAGCACAAACATTTTTTAAGCAGAAAGCAGTGACTTATAACTTGTCATATACTGCCATCTTATGTTCATGAGTTAATAGTGCACACTTTGTGTTTATTCAGACCTTGAATGTACTTGTGCATATGTATTATTTTGCCTCTTTGCATCAACATGAAGATCAGTGAATTGTCTTAAAAGATTAATTTTATATTATGCACACTGTTTTGCAAACTGTTTTTAATAAACATTTATTGTTATGAGCATATTGTTCACCAGGGAACCAATGACATATTGTGGCTTGAAATATACCACTTCAATATACCGCAAAACATTCATAAATTGGGTATTCATTTATTTATTTATTTGGGTATTCATTTATTTATTAATTTATGTTTTATACAGAAAAACGACTTCAGTTTTGAACTTTTGGACATGAAATCTGTTATAATGATGCACTTAGTTTTAATTAAATACATGCTGGTTTAGGAAACAAGTATGCAAAACTATTAACCTGGCATGGGCTTTATTGAAAAAAATAAATTGTACATGCATGAACAGCATCAGAAGTATGATTTATACCAGCCATTAGACTTTGATTGGATGCACAGACTCCGTGACATCAACCACAAAACATCTGCTAAGCCTTTTCTCCTCACTTTAAAAAGCGAATTAGCCTATTTTAAAATAAGCCTGTCCTATGCACTATTATATGGTTAATTGGCTTTTTTTTACGTTTAACATTGTTTCTATCCCAGCTCTCTGTTATATCAGAATAGAACTACAATCAATAAGTTGAAAACCACTGGCCTAAACATAATGCATCCATATCAGAAAACTCAGCCAATCAAAAAGGTGCAATGCAATACAAAATTGTGAGAGATACAAACAAGAAAAAGCATAGATTGATTGGAAATTTAATTAAGCTCAAGCAGTGTCTGAATGACCGTTAACCCTTCAGTTATGACACGTATTGTTGGATCTATTGGATAATTTTTGTTTGGACCAGTGGTTCCCAATTCCAGTACTGGGGACCCCCTGCTATGCACATTTTGCATGTCTCCCTTATTTAACACACCTGATTGAGATCATCAGCTTATTAGGAGAGAGATCCATGGACTGAACTGAGTGTGTCAGATAAAGCTGGGCTCACACTACAGGATTTTTGGCTGAATTTTGCTGTCGCAGACAGATTTCCACAGTCTGCGTCGAAACCCCCTGATCGTGACCAAATCGGTGCTCGTTGCGGTCGCCGAAGCTCGTTAAGTATCGGCAACGTGATCCGAACCTGTCTCGAGTTATCACAGACGCTACGATATTTTCAAACCTGTCTGATATTATCGCCACGTGATCTCGTTCTGTCAGGACCACCAAGCAGGGGAACTATCTAACATATCACAGTGCAGATGGTGAAACATCTATCATGCACTATTCAGGAACAACACCGAAAAGCCACAAATTAATCAAATCAACTAACTAGAAATAAATTTTAGTCAAAGATAGAGGTGTGTTTAAATACGACGTTTTCATGTATGCAATATATAGTATATAATATATAATATTTATAATTTATATTTGTAATATATAATATTAATATGAGTATTACTGTTTAATTACCTCCAACTCTTTCTGCAGTACTGACAGTCCTTGTTGTCCACGTCTCCCAAGCCATTGTTTCTGCCATATTCTCTTGTCATGGTTTCTTCTTTCTTCGAATAAAAGAGGCTTGCCTTCCAGTGGCTTTGGTTCAGTTCATGAATCTCTGTCCTAACGAGCTGATGATCTCAATCAGGTGTGGTAAATAAGTGAGACTTGCTAAATGTGCAGAGAAGGGGGCCCCCGGGACTGTTGAGAACCACTGGTTTAGACTATGTGAGTCATAGCTTTGGGGTAGAAAATCTCTGGCTCTATTCCTCCTCTTCCTTCCATTTTTAAATACAGACACACTCTGTAGCCTCCATCACAGCTCCTTCTGCTCCATTGAAACCTGCCTTGGACACAATTGATTGGCACGCAAGGAAGCGACAAGAGCCCAGTCCAAAAAACCCACCCTGGGGCAAAGCTCACACAATTGTCCTGTTGTCGCACATCCAGTTTTCAAAATTCAATGTGTCAAATTGGTGTGGAGGAAAACAATGCACAACTGAGTGTGTGTAAATGAGGGATTCCGGAGAGACCAATAACACCTTTAGAGTGTTTTTTTGTGTATATGTGTGTGTGTATTGTAGTGTTTGGCTGCTTTTGATGAAGGGTCCATCTCTGTTGTAATACAATCTGCTCTGTGGTCTTGGCTGGTGGAGATAAGGGGGTTCATAAACAGGTTTGTCAGACATTCTCCCATGCAGTCACTTAAATGGATACCCAGAGGGGGCCGTAAAATGCCATGTTGCATTGTGTAAGCTTGCTGCTGTGTCTGCACTGCTTTATTGAACATGAAACAAGGCTATTTAGACGCACAAAGCAGAGGTGATCTTGGGTAAATTGGATGTGCACAGAACACTGTAACTTACTGAGACTCTGAAACTTACTTTCTGTATAAGACTGACCACTTGCCCTACAGAACCCTTTTATCACAGTAGCATGTCTAAATACAAAAAAATCAAACAGTTACTGCGAGTTTTTAAAATCTGGAACTCAACTACTAGCAAAAGAAAACAAACAAACACAAACAAACAAACAAAAACTATTGTTGTTCCCTTCCCCAGAGTCGTGTCAAAAGGTTATCATCCTCATGTATATTTTCGTTCACCCAATGTTTCCGCTTGAATCTACAGTGTCACAGTAAAATAGTTCATAATTAACTCGCATTGTGAGCTTGCAGTATTAAAATGAATGTGATGGATAAGATGCGGCAAAACAATGGCGAGAAAACATGTCTTTGTATTGAGTTGTCTTCGTGGGCTACTCGTAAACACAAACAGATACAGTGACTTGTGTAATCCAATTCATGAACAAATGACCATTGTGAATCGGTTATTTTTAGAGAATCAGCAGCAAGCTGAAGAAGTCCATTTTATGAGTAAGGCCCTTGTTCCAAATGGCACACTTCATGTGCACTTGCGGTCTTACTATCTACCCGACGACAGTCAAAGCGACATTACCAAAAAAAGTGTGGACCATGAGGGTTTAGGGTGTGATTTGGGACAGTGCTGAAATAACTCTTAGACGGTTCTTTGTAGTGAATCAAAAATAAACTGTGCAAGTCAGTTTATTAGCTGGTTCTTTTTAGTGATGTTACGATCCCCCTTTTTGGTCTAGGGAAGGGAAAGGAGGGTTACAAAAGTTACGAGGTGAGAGTGGGAAATCTCCCATCTCCAGATCCCGGACGAGCCCCCACTTGTTACCCTCCTTTCCCTCCCCTAGACCAAAAAGGCAGGACAAGAAAATAGTTTTCTCCTCACAAAATAGTTTTCTCTTAACAAAGAGAAAACACAGGGACACCAGTAGCAAATTAAATATACGTCCCTATGGACGTAACAGTGAATCAAGAACATACCCGTGCAAACAGTGTAGAAGTCAACAAATCACTCTTAAGTGTTGGATCTTTTATTGTTTAAAAAGACTCACAAAGTGCCAGTTTAAATCAGTCTAACGAATCCTTAACATAATGAACTGCTTAAGTGCGGTTATTGAATCAACAACTGATTCACTTTATAAAATTAATAGAAAAATCTCTGGGATTTCAAGCTCATATGCGATTAAACAGATGGTATGTTGATACATTTGTGTTTATTTAGGTTGCAGCTTTAAATATATTGTGCAATTTTATACATGTATTTGTAACATTAAGGAATTAGTTATTAATTTGGAGCAAAACACCTTTAAAAATAATTAAAATGAAACTTCAGGCCAAAAGTTGTAGTCTCACATGGACTATGTGACCCTGTGCAAGTTTCTCCGGTCACGTTTTAGGACACTGGCATGTTCAGGTGGAATGGTGTTATCGCAAGGCACAACTTTAGAATATAGATCCGCTTGTGTTGTTGTGACCCTGATGCCCCCCTAGAGATTTACTTCAAGCTAGGAAGCTTTGAGGCTCCTGGGAGAAGGTGCTCTCCTATTTCCTTTGAAATGACAGGGGGTTGAAACGCACCCTGTATTTTCAACAGCCTTGCAGGGAATTTGGTGATAGGGCTTTTTCCAGTGCAAGGATTAGTCTTTTGATGATCATTCTGTCACAGCGTTCTGATTGCCCTTCACATGCTACTCCTGTCTAATCCCGGAGGACTCTACTTACTTAGTTACAAACATATGATTAAAATGAAAATAGCTGTCTGATCCTCAAAACTTTTTGCTGCATTGTTGTTACAGATTTACATTGGAGTTTACTGGAACTCATACAGAACAGAATGTGCGTGCAGCACAAATTACTATCAGTTATAAGTTACTTTAAATGCAAGAAAATTGTAGGTCCAACAAGTGCAGTTCATTAAGAGGACCAAATTCTGCAGGGAGTCCACATTCTGAGTTGTTTTTTATGTATGAAATCAACCTCTTCCTTTGTGAATTCAGTGTTCAATTGAATATGAGCATTATTTAAATCTAAATTTGAGCCAAATCCATCTGTCATCGTCTAATATACCCATACTCAATTTTTGGTAATTTTGGGAACTTAATTTTGACAAATGGGACCATTTAGGCCAAAACAGGCATACGAACAAAAGGGTTTTGGTCAACATTTTGAAATAAATAGTTTATGCTCACCAAGTCTACATTAAATTAATGAGATAATACAGCAAAAACAATAATATTGGGAAAAAATTATTACAATTTAAAATAACTGTTTTCTATTTGAATATATTTTATAATGTAGTTTCTGCGCTGGTGAAAAAGCGAATCATACTCCAATCTTCAGTGTCACATGATACTTCAGAAATCATTCTAAGAGTTGATTGGTGCTAATATTCTAATTATATGTTTTACACCAGTTGTGCTGCTAATATTTGTGGAGAAACGTGATACCTTTTTTCAGTGATTCTTGTTCAAAAAAGTTCCAAAATAACTATAAAATAAAAATAAAATATTTTAACTCGTTTTGCAATCAATTGTCATTTTTACTCAATGTAATGCAATTATTTTATATTCCTGATTAAAAAATAAAAAATACAATTAAAATGCCTATTACTTAGATTTCTTATTAAAATAGCAGTGTTTTTAAATGTACAAAGATATTGACCACCCCCCCCCCACCCCCCCCCAACCTTACTCCATGCTCCACGCACGCATAGTTGAGAATATGAACATGGGCAAAGCAAATTTGTATAAAAGGAGTAGCGTACCCTAAAGGTGTTAGTTCATGGTTGTAGGTTCGAACAGCAGAAGTCAATCCATCATGTCCTTGAGCGAGACACTTAACCCCAGGATACTCCAGGGGGATTTGTCCCTGTAATAAGGCTACCACAAGTCGCTTTGGATGAAAGTGTCAGCTGAGTGACAAATTACTAATTAAGGATAATCCATTTTAACCCTCCCAAAGAGAGGCAGAAAGCAGAACAATTACAAATTGTTATTAATTTAAATTATAGAAATTCTTCTGAGAAGGGAATAAAAAATAAAAAAAACATAAAACCTTGGCTATTTATGGTAGCAAAACCAGCTGTTGGCACCTTGCAGAAACCGTAATTTCTCCTCAACCTCGATCCGTCAAGATAAAAGACTGTCATAACCCATGGCCATGGCCCTCTGAACCTTTCAAGTTGAAAGATTGCAGAGCAATATTCATGAATGGTTGGGCACAAATCTATTGAGGCACTTCGTGAAATCAAAGACCTGCTTTCTAGGTCAAGGAGAAACCCAAATTCATTCTCATCAAGGCTGCACTACTAGAAAGCCATCAGTAGGTCTAAATGGCTGCTTTATAAAAATTTAAATTTTTTTTGCCATTACCCATTAACATTTCTAAATGTCTTCGTGCTTCATGACAAATATGAATTAATATATATTGTGTCAAAACTGAATAATGCATACAAATCGGTTTCACTCTAGTGGATTGCATTGCCAAATGATGTGATGTTATTAATTAATTAATTGATCTGTAACAAAAAAACAGACTCAGATTCAAATGAATGTTTCACTGGATTTGATCGACTAGGTACATTACAAAGCGTGTTGAAGGGTCTTCTAATACAACCAACATCCCGGGCTGTGAAAGAGGTCGAGGATATGCTGCAGGTGACTCTAGAAAATCAAACTAATTTATTTAAGCATTTTAATCAAACTAAATTATTTAAGAGCATTAATTGATCTCTAATGTGTCAATGGGTTCTGCAATGAAAGAGGGTGTTGATTATTAGTATAGAGTATTTATTATGATTATATTATTAATGAGTATATAGTTTTTTTAAAGGAATAAAGGAAAAAAATAAGAAAGTAAAAAAATAAAAGGGTCATTTCGATGTTTGCCTCACAATATGCGTGCTAAAAAGACACATTATTTTGTGATGTGGTGTAAGGAAATGTTTATCGGTAAGGTTCAAAACCACGATTATGGGCACAAGTACTTCACCATTATTGTTTCCCTCCAGCCCCCCTTTCTGAGATGCGTCGATTTTTACAAAGCTCATCCTCTGAAAAAGCGAGGTGTGCTCTGATAGGCCAGCAATCCAGTGCGTTGTGATTGGACGAATACATCAAGCGTGTGACGGAAATTTTACGCCCCTACCATACTGTGAAGATGCCCTGTCAGGCCGGAGCGATGATTCAAAAAACATGAAAACCCATTATAAACAAAACGAGGCATTCGTTGCATCCAGTGAGGACATAATTATGGATTATAATGACTAATAGGTCTTTCACGAGTGGCGTTGCATCGCGTGTGTAAACATAAAACCATGTCTGCATTTTTTGATTGGAGAAATGACAAACAACAAGCCCTCCTCTACACTGCTCAAAACTCGCGTTTATAAAAAATATAAAATATAAAAACTCTTTAAATATAAAAAAATTTACTTACAGTCCGTGAGTCAGAACAGCAGGCATTGTAGACTACTCTCCCAGGATCAGTAAACAGTCCTCCAAAAAATGTGCTGCACACATCTGAATATTTGGGTTGAAGTGTTCTGTAACAGTGTTGTAAATTCAACTTAACCACTGATTTGTAGTTGTTTCCTCTTTTGGAAGACCAAACAAAGTATGTTCGCTTTCACAACAAAACACACAGCGTCACACATGGCGGCCTTGAGTGAGCGGAGGCCGGAGGCCTAGAGTGGGCAGAGGGCGGCGGGCTAGAGTGAGCAGAGGCGGCGGATTGGACGAAAACACATGTGTGACCCCGGGGTGGACTCCGCTTTGTCCACGGTGAAAGCCTATCTGGCGATCCACAGCGCAAAGTTGATGTATTTCGTCAGTGACCAGCACAGATCAGCTCTAAGCATGACGAAGCAGATATCGTCCTCTTTTGGAAGACCAAACAAAGTAGTTCGCTTTCACAACAAAACACACAGCGTCTCCACGACAGTGCTGCAGCGTCAACAATACTATAGTGAGACTAAAAGTTACGCCTTCTTTCTTTGCGTGAACATTTGGGCGGCATTATGCAAATCTTCCCACATAGTTACGTAGATATGTGGAGGCGTGTTAGAACGAGACGTTTTAGGTAGGTGTGGCTGACTCTTAAACTTTTATAAAGAATATCTCTTCGGATTTGAGACTTTAGTCTTTGAACTTTACCGATCTTTTTTATGCACCAAGAGCTTGTATCACTCCAAAGAGAAAGGAAAAATTGAAATCGCATCATATGACCCCTTTAAAAGGATTAATGACCATGAAATGTACATGAAAGTGTTGAAAATGTATTACTACAATCTCAGGGCTTTTGACAGATTTATTTTGTTTAAATGTCACATTTTTTATGTTTTTATTTATTTTTTGACCGTTTGTTGTCTTCTATGTTGTTCATCTTTATATGTCTTCCCTATCCTAATAGTGTCATCACAGGATTCCATTCTTTACAAAAATGAGGAACACAAATCACAAAAGACCTTTCTTCTATGCCTTGAAGCCAGCAAAAAAATGTGAATTCAGAAATGGAGGTTCTTCTCAGAACTTCTATTTTCACCTAAACATTGTCATATACCAGCAGTTTTAGATCAGCTTCACGCATGTGCAGTTTCTAAAATATCGATTTTTTTAATTAATTGACTAAATCATATTTTTGTTAGTGTTATTTATTTTTTATTTTTTATTTTTATCGACTTACCAAAATGACCATGAAAAACAGAGGAGTCGTACTACAGGTTAAGATGCAGTAACCATGTTTCAAAGATATTTCATCATGCTCATAGCATTCTCACGTGGCGGCAGATGTTCCTGTAACCTTGCTGAAGTGTGGCATTGTTTGCACACCATACAGAATTTCACCTCAAGATGGCACCAAGTAACTGCTGAACTCAGCATAAGAAGTCAAGGCCACCCGAATATGTTGTGTTAAAATGCAGGTCTAGTATTTCAATGCAGTTCGGAACAAATCAACGAAAATGTTGGCCAGTAGTTTGGAGTCGACAGTAGTGTCAACGTGATATGTTCAGCAATCACGGTACGTCTAGAATTGGTGTGTTTTCTGACTGTGTGCATTTAGGATCAGACTAACATTGGCAGTGTTATTAGCGTTTACGGTCTAGTATGGCTATAAAACAGAAAATTATTTAATAAATAAATAAATTTAAGAAATATAAAGATTCATTATTTCTTATAAAGAATATGTATTTCAAATCACAATAGTTGATTATACCTATTTTAATTTGTAAAAAAAAAAAAAAAGATTCAAAGACTGAGTAACAGTGTTCTGAGTTTAATATAAGCTTACAGTTTGGTTAAAAAAAGCTCAATCTCATTGAATATAACAAATGTAATTATGAAGTAATATATATTACTGATGAATAATATATAGTATGATATTTGATATGATATATAATATATTTTAAATGTTACTAAAAATTCAAATCAAATAAAACAAATTTAAGATTATTAAAAGTGAACAAGATTTATTAATTTGGTCAATTTACATTTACAATTACAAAATTACATTAAAATTGCATGAATAAATAAATGCATGCATACATAAATAAATAAATGCCGTGTTTTGCAAATAATACTTTGTAATGCTGAGGTTTCAGACTGCCTAATAATCATCTATTTTTTACTTGTAAGTAAACAAAAAACAAAAGATTTAGGTGAAATACAGGACAAACAGATCATTTACCACTAGATGGTGCTATCGAATTAATCGTGATTTATCTTGTTCTCATTGGAAAAGGTGGAGATTTTGTGATGTGCATACACCATTTACAAACTGATTCTATAGTGGACTTTAGTACCAATGTATTTTTTATGTTTGCACAGTCTAAAAGCGATTTATTTCATCAGAGAGAGAAATCCCAGCACGTTCCCTGTGTGTTCACAAGGCGTGATTCTAATTTCTGTATATATAAGGCTTTCATAGCGTTCATAAGTGTAGGTCTAAAATGCTTGTTTTATTCACAAGACACCTCTTGAAGATTGTGTAAGCGCTATTACTTCGCTAAACCGTGTTGTTTAATTTATGAAGCTATCGCCTTAGAGTACAATCTGTCATTCATTCAACCCCGTAGAGTGTGTCAAAATAAAAACAAGCTGGGTAATCTCAAAGCTATTTACCTTCTGCTGTCCGTACCCTTGCGTTTGGGTAAGACACTAATGCAAGCCTTCAGTTTGGCAACTGAAACTGCAATTATCTAAATCAGCCCTAACCACTTCTCTCCTGCTCGTCTTCTCCTTCCTAAACCTCCCAAATTACACATCAACGGCACGGGAAGACCGTGCCATCAGCAATAAGCTGGAAATGACATAACTGGCATCTGCAGCTCCCATAATCACAGGAGATATGATGGATGTGTATTACTGCCGCTCAAAAGAGGCAAGCAACCCTCATTCAAGAATGGCAATTACAGTTTTCCCCCAAGAAAATCACCCAGATGGATCCAAAGTATGCAACAATTTGTGCAACCTTCTTTTGCCGAGTTTTGTCTGAAATGGCCATTACAATATAGTGGGGCGTTCACCTCCATTTTAAATGATTCAGAGTCATTCCGCAGTGCCGAACGAGGTCACGGCTGTCACTTAAAATGCTGTTTTGATGCTTATGTGGCTCATTCTTTGCCGATGTTTGTGTAATGAAGCTTGCGATTGGTGCTATAAGTGGTGTGTGTGAGCAAGACTAGTGGTAACTGAGCAAGGCCAAGGTTTTGGTTGTTGTGCTCTTTATAAGAGCTTGAAAAAGGCTTTCTCGTGTGTTATTTTAGATACATGTAGTTCTCTTCCTTTACGATAGGTCAGGAAGTTCTCGCTGGTAGCTCGAGTCAAGGTCCACGAGACCTCGCCAAATATAAAGTCTTTTTATGAGCTCAGTCAGGTAAAGTATCAGGGCTTTTTTTCTCGTTGGCAAGCGGTTTTATGGAGATGCTGAGTGCTTTATCAGAATGCATTTTCACCGGCTCTCTATAAGTGCCTTTTTGCACGGAGTAATTGGCAAGTTCTGTGTAAATTAGATTTATGGACTTTTACGGAGTAAATTACATTTAAAGAGTGGCATTCAATAATGCCCATGATATGATACGGTTATATCGCGCCTCTCCCACGACGATGTGTCTTTAAGAAGATATATCACGTTTAGTTTTATTTTACAAGGCTTTTGAACGTATCACTTATGAGCCGACAGCTCTTAGCGGTACCCACAACAAAACCACTACTAAGTACAGAGATGAAAAAAATATATATTGCAGTTAGATATAAATATATAACCGTGAGGCCTTTCTGAGTGTCTGCAAATCTATCAAGCTGTTATTCCAAATTGGTTCAGAATCCCATAACACCATGCCATCACCACAACCTCCAGTGCCCCGCGCAGCTTGTTAGGCTGCTAACATCATAGCCAAACACCTCTAGAGCCCCTATCTGACTATTACCCTCCAAATCTCTGGAGAGCTGCTTTGCTTTTTAAGATGGATTTTAAAAAGCGATGAGTACGTCCTGTGGGACATTTGGACCGCATGACTCAAATGATTAATCCTACATCTGGTCTATGTTCCACTCATCATGCCCCGTTGAGCTCACGCTGGAGTACCTGTTTACTGCCTATGGCACGACCCTGTAAAACTACAGAGTCTTCTTCTTTAATCTTTCCCTCGCTGTTTCTTTTTTCCTGTCTTGTGGGTTATGAAGATACCCTTTTTTAACCATTTCTAGCAAATCAAATAAGACTTGCATTATTGATAAAAAATCTGGCCCGTCTTCTGCTCCATTTGTGCTTAGCTATGTCAAGAAAAGTGAACAGACGTATTAATATTTCTCCAAACACATTCGACAGTTGTACTTGTTGTATGGAACATTTGACTAGTGTTGCATCCAAGTAAAAGAAAGATATCATAATAAAATAAAATTAGAAATACTAAAAATTAACTATGCAGTAAGAGATGAAATAAACTATTAACAAGATATAGGTAGATATTTTCATATATTTTATAATATCTCTGTGATACGTTTGTATGGTTAGAGCCATCATGATGTAGTGCATTATAAGATATATATATTAATATATATATGCTATTATATTAGATATATATATATATATCTATATATATATATGAAGAGTTTAGAGCAGAACCCTCTAAAAGCCATCTGAAAAATTCATTTTTAATGGTGCTGCTGTGTTTATGTTGAGTTAAATTCACTTAATGTCATGGATGTATTCTCATTGCCAAAAAGTGAAATACACGTAAACATATAAAAATAGGAGAGTTGATAAAAATGCTAATTTGGGGAAGAAAACTTCAGAGGCTTTTTAGAGGGTTTGAATCGAATATAATTCATTTTCAGCCCAAATATTTTACCTACTTAATGGTTTGGTTATGTCCTTTTGATTGACAGCGTCAGTCACTTTATGACAAATGAAAAGAGGTGAATCGTAAAAATGATTGTAAAAGAGTCCTGCGTCAGAATGAATGTCTGGGCGTGTTTTCCATGGAGACTGGAAGGAGGCCTACGGGTTCGGACCGTTGATGAGTGTGAGTGCCTAAAAAATTTTTTATTCTTTTCTTATGTATGCTGCATGTTATCCGTCATGAACGATATGAAAAGCACTGAAGTGCTGTGGGGGGAATTTGGGGGGGGGGTTTGGGATCCATAGTGAGGATACGCATCCATTATTTTCATAAATGTACATTAAAAATATGTGGGCGATGCTTAAATTCACCGGTCGCCCTTCACCGATTTGTTTTTTTATTACATTATTTTATTATATTATTCGAATCGGTGGTTTACTATTGAAGCGCAAAAAAGCAGCAGCAAAGAATGATGTGTGGCATTTTTGGTTGTCAGGTTATAGTAATCTCACATGATGGAGATTAGCATCATAAGGGGACATATCCAGCAGTGATGTAGTGATGTGTACCGTCCCCGCTCACGTTGGCCTTTGACCTGAGCAGGGTTTAACTGAATCCTTAGAATGTATGTTTAAGAAACGCTTTTAGTGCAATAATTCATTACTCAGTGAATCCCACACCAGAATGAAAGCAGGAGTAGTTTTTGGGGTCATATGTAGCGATCATATTAGGATCTATCTATCTATCTATCTATCTATCTATCTATCTATCTATCTATCTATCTATCTATAATCTATCATTATCTAGATATCATCGATTGGTCTTCGTTTTGGTGGTGGTTGTTTTGTTAATGTCATGAAGTAGATATGGTTGCAATATCGAGATGTTTTTTTTCTCGTTAATTAATTAACTGAAATCATAAATTCTGTCAGTTAGTAATGCAATGTTTAGTGTATGTCATAATGCATAAAAAACACATACCTAAGTTTTAACATTTTTAGTCATTTTACATCACTCAATGTCACTGCAGATAATTAAATCTGAGACTGTCTTATTAATTTCTTTCCTTTGTAGTACATTGTTGCCTCTAGAAAAGGTCCCCTCCAAATTATTTTTCAATATTATTTCAAAATGTGCATTTGTTTCTAGTAAGTCCTATTTTATGCAAGAAAAGTGAATCAAACTTTTTTTATTATATAGTGCTTTCGTTTTTTGTTTGAGTGCTAAAAGAATTGCTTAGTTTACTCAAAAATAAAAGTCTCATGTTGTTGCAAACCTTTATGATCAGCCTGATTAGTGAATTAATCATTACGTTTTGTTGAACCAAATCAACTGATTCATATAAATGATTTGACTCACAAATCAGACATTGATGCTTCTATAATCAACTGATTGAAGCGAATAAAATATTGTCAGTGAATATAATGCATTTGGACCAATTGTATGATACTTTTATGAAGTGTTTATGCCCTTTTGATTCTTGACAGCTCCAGTCCTTTTGTAGTTGCATGGCAAGAAGGAGCAACCTTCGCAAAAAGATTCATAAAATATCACTGGTTTGTTTTCCATGGAGACAGGTAGTCCTACGGGTTAGAAAACAATGACAAAATTGGAATTTTAAATTGACTGAACTGTTATAAAAAGCTGAAAGTTCTGTGAGAAGTTAGGTCTCTCTAACTAAAGTGAAACAGTCACATTCAGCAGAATAATCGCATTTAATGCGGCAAAGTCCAAAAGAAAAGAAGAAGTTAGCAGAGCTGAGTCTCAAAGCCCGAAGCCTCGAGAAGAAATACCAGCTGCGAATGTTAAACGCTGATGCAACTGTTTTAATAACGCGTCACATGCAATATCAAAGAGATACATGATCAATCTCTTTTTAGCCTGGTGGGTCACTGTCACACACCTGCTGTTTCACACGCGTTCATTGACGTGACTTTGATAAGAAGGCTGACGCTATTGAATCGGGTAACAGCAGAGGGGTACGTGTTCACTTCATTTCTGTCCTTGCTGACTTAACAAGTTGAAGTAGAACTGTAAAATGGCCTGCGGTAATAAGAAACCTACATCAAATCTAATCCTCCCATCAGCTTACAGAGTTTGAGGTCCGTTCTGTAATTGACAGCTTATTGGAGACAACTGATGCTCCTCATGCAGTTAAAGGGATAGTTCACCGCCAAAAAAATTAATTAACTCACCCTTAAGTTGTTCCAAACCTGTATGATTTTCTTTCTTCTGCTGAACACAAAATAGGATAATTTGACGAAAGTTGGTAACCAAACAGTCGCTGGTCTCCATTGACTTCAACAGCATTGTTTTTTTTCTCCATACTATGGAAGTCAATGGTTACCAACATTTTTCAAAATATAAAGAAAGTCATACAGGTTTGAAACAACTTGGCACGGCAAAATGTTCATTTTTGTGTGAACTATCCCTTTAACGCTAGACATAAACGGCTTTCATGTGTTATACTATATGATGTGCGACTAGTTTACAATGCCACATGAGAAAAACGCGCCAGTGTCATCTTTCTGATCGCTTTCTATCATCGGAATGATTGATGTGTGTGAGCATCTTATGCTGCATTGCTGCAGTAACCACGCTGTGTCCCTCCGGACTGGAGGCATTTCCCACAGTTCATTGCAGTCCATGGGTCATTGGTCTCTCCAAATAGCTCTCCGTATGACGCCTGGTTCCCTACTCGGTCTAAATGCTGTGATTAAACTGTTTCCACCACAACAAGAAGTCAAGCCTTGCGTCAGGCTTTACCCCGTCGGTGGTGAATATGCAGAGAAATCAAGAAGTCATGACTTTGACAGGCATTTTCGTGCTGTAGCAATCTAATGGCAGAGTTGTGCCTAGCATTTTCTCTTTTGATTGAAAAATTAATGACGGCTCCACATGTGTTTTAGAGGCTTTTAATGTGACACTGTCTGCTGCTCAATGTCATTAAGGCTCATTTGAAACGTTATCGAAGACAAATGATCTCAATTAGATCGAAAATTTACTATGGCAGAACTTTCCCTGTTGTCATTATGTTAAAATGGTCTCCGGTCTTATTCAGGCAGTAGACTTTTTGATGATTAGAGCTTCATGAGAAATAGACACGGTCTACGTGAGCGGAGAGTAACATTCTTACGTCCATTATAAGCACATTACCTCAAAGCGCTGCAGAAAATGCTCGCACCTCTGAAAGATAAGGGCACGAGGAGGAGGAGAGGATCTCGCTTGGTCATTTCAGATTTTAACGACACATTTCTGGCAGCGGGCTGCCCGATAGCTTCGGACCCTCTTAGATCATCAGACGGGGGTAATCTGCAGTGACAGCCCGTCTGGTCTCGCTTCACCTTGACCTCGGCTTTAATTTACAGATATAGTTGTATCAGGTCGCCACGTGCCCTTTTACCGGTGCAAAATACAGTTCAACAGCACACCCGGACGCATTAACAAACCCTCCAGGTGCGACAGTGCTTCTGCGACTCATTTAGTCATATTCAAATGTCGTGTGAGGGTCACGCATGCTGTGTTTTTTAATTTGGATATATGGCTGCTGCAGTATCCAATTACTTCCTTGTTAAAACGGTCTACGTTTCTCAGAGAAATACTTTGCAGGTGAATTAAAGTTGCATTGATATTTGAATTATAAAATTACATTGTCAGATTACAACGGCATCAAGCGATTTGATTAAATGGCCTCCATAAGTGTGATTGTTTTTTTGTTTTTTTTAAGCCTTCTTGCCTCTTCGCTGGTTAAGAACCACACAGATATACATATACAAGTACAATGGGGTTAATAGTTAGATAAAGCTCAGTGATTACAATTAATGAGTTAGAGATCTTGAAGAGGCATATTGGAGATAGGAGAGATGGGGAAAGTTGTCACACTTTTTACTCCAGTAAATAAGATTTATTTATTTAAGTCCTGAAAAAACATATGTTTTTTTTTCTCTCTCTCTACATAATTGCCTATGAAAAAGGTGCAGTTCATGTTACATAGGCTATTTAATAGTTTTTCAGCCGAATGAAAAAGGTATTTATATTCAATATTTCAATTTGTATTTCATTGAATAAGTATTTATTCAAGTAACAATTGTTTTGGCCAACATAAATTGTAATTAATAAAGTGTATAAAATTGCAACATAATAAATAAATGTGACAGACTGATATTAAAATTAAACTAGTAAAATTGCTTGAAATAACTTGAAATAAAAAATAAATTAAACAAAAGTAGTAGTAACAAATTGTGCACTAAAATATTATGAATAAAATTAAACAATGTATAAATAATAAATATATTTATATATAAAATTACTAAAGTACAGTATTTAACAATAATAAAGTATATATTAGTATTATTATTAGATAATTCTAAAGTAACACTGGCGTGTCTGTCTGTCTGTCTATCTATCTATTTATAATCTTATCTATCTATCTATCTATCTATCTATCTATCTATCTATCTATCTATCTATCTATCTATCTATCTATCTATCGATAGGTTACTATACCCTTTGTAAATTGTTATCATTGAAATTCTTTAGTGAACATAAAAATATTTTTAAATTGCAAGAAGCATGCTATTTGTACATGATAAGTGGATGTTTAGTAATGAAACAAAAGAAAAACAACAAAGATTTAAAGACCTTCCTTTTGGAACTTCTCTATCACAATTAGACACTATATTTCATTATGTTTATGCTTTAGGCGTTTTTCTGATTGATCTGCATGCTGTATGAGGGAGACTATGTGGGAGAGAGATGATATTCTATACAATAGATAAGTGGCTCCTTCTGTAGAATGGCTATATTTTGCATTCGTCTGTAACACTCGATGTTCAGCTATGACTGTAGAGAGATTATGTTTTTTTTTTTTTTAAGAGATTGCAGAAACAAGAACCCTTCTGAGTTAAAATGGAAGAGCAGCTCGGTAGCTTCGGAGAGAAATATCTTCACAAATGGCCGGTCAGGAGCTATTGATCAAATGAAAAGTGGATCTCGTTCAGTGATATCCACACTTTTGATGCATTACTGTAAGTAGAGTGAGGGTAGATTTACATTGTCAGCTCGGATTGAGTTGTGGAGTTAATGTTGGAGGAAAATGATTACCTCCTCTTCTGCCTCACAATGAAATCTATATATGTGAGATGGACAGTGTTTCGCTGTAGTACAAATATGCCTCTACACACCTGCACAATACAAATCTCAGTGGAACCGCAACCCCATCCATGGATATTTTAAAGGGTCCATCATTCAATCTGAACACAGTGACCAAAGGAGCAAAAATATGGTTACTATATATGCGTTCTGTATATACATCATTTACTGTATTATTGTGAAAGCCAACTGAAAATATCTCTGAAATGCAGTTATCATTCCTCCTCTACATGCATTTATCACAGGATTAAGAAGATAGATAGATAGATAGATAGATAGATAGATAGATAGATTTAGACATTTAGACATGTTATAGTTTTTATTGATATACTTTAGATTTTTTTTTTTTGCATCAACTAAATTAACCTTATAACTGTTGCCTTGGCAGCAACTTGAAATACGTTTTTAATCTAATTTTTTATTTCAGCTTTCATTTAATGAACAAAAATGGTTTATTAACTACAGTTGTAATTAAGAATAATAACCCTGATATGTATACAACCTTTTGAACTGCTGTTAGGAAGATGTGCTATTGGGATTGGTTTTGTGTTGCGGGTTAAGGGAAGTTGCATGTTTGAACCATGAGCAATTACCCTTGCACCCTTGAGCGAGGCATCTAACCTCGAGTTGCTCCAGGAGTTTGTTCCTGTAATTAGTGCACTGTAAATCACTTTAGATAAAAACAACTGCTAACGGCATGCTGTTTATTTACCCTAACTCTATAAATAACTCTAAATCTGAACATGATATTCCATATTACCTACTTTTATAATTAAATATCAGATGAAAAGCCTCCAAACTGAATGTGTGTTTTGGGGATATGGCAAATATATAGCAGACATATTTCATCCATAGTGATTTAGAGAACACTAATTCGAGGGCCTGTCTCTATGGAGTGTTGTAGGGTTAAGTGACTTGCTCAAGGGTGCAGTGGCATGGCAGGACTCTGATGTTTCTGGGTCACCCTAACTTGAGGCTGAACACACATAGCAACATTTGTTTGGAAGTATTAGTCTCAACCATTACATGTACTAATCTAGATTAGCCCTTTGATTTTAACACCCTTATGTGTAGCTGATCCGAGATCAACCTTCGTACACTACAGTATTTCAGTAATTTCAGTATTTCTCTGATCCGACGCTGGCCTCCAGACATTTTTCTAAATTTAAACAACAGTCTTGTATAGAACATGCTTTTGTCTAAAGAGCTTCAAACTTGAAAAATGCATTTCCTATCAAACTTTTCTGCCTTTTAAGCCATTTTTCCTTGTGTTTGAAGTCAGGGTTGAAAGTCTAGTTCCACCAGTAGGGGATTGGGGGAGGTGAATACTCTGAACAATGTTTTAGCATGGAAAGATAAAAGGTTCCACCAAACGTATGACTCGCTAACTTGTGCAGGCACAAGCAAAATGTCTTCATTGCTGCTTCTGCCTCTCTCAGCAGTTTAATATTCTCCTAGTCCTCGTAATTAGTTTATCATGTGTGACTGTGGAATAGCATGTCTTTTTTATTTAATGAGAGTTTGAGGTTTTTTTTTTTTCATTCTTTTTTTTCAGATTTATTTTGTTGTGAAGTTACCTACACAAACACTACGGACCTGAGAGTTGTGTATAGAAAGTGATGAATGCTTTCACTGTAATATAAATATTTCCCTGACAGTGTGCAGTTGGAGTGTTTTCACAATTTTTTTTTTCACTGAAAATAATATAAATATATATATATAATATATATATATACAAACACACACACACACACACACACACACACGAAACCAGACTACAATGTATAGACCCCTCATGAAAAATGGAGCAAAACAAAGTGTTGGCGTTTATTATTTGTGTGTGTGTGTATCAGCTATATAATATTATATATAATTATACATAATATGTGTATACTGTTATATATATATATATATATATATATATATAGATATTACACCCACGAACAATAAATTCTAAGACGAAGCACGTTTGTTTGCCCCCATTTTTCATGAGCTGAACTTTAGACTTTTTCTATGTACACAAAAGGTTTATTTCTCTCAAATATTGTTCACAAATCTGTCTAAATCTGTGATAGTGAGCACTTCTCCTTTGCCGAGACAATCCATCCACCTCACAGGTGTGGCATATCAAGATGCTGATTAGACAGCATGATTATTGCACAGGCTGGCCACAATAAAAGGCCACTCTAAAATGTGCAGTTTTATCACACAGCACAATGCCACAGATGTCACAAGTTTTGAGGGAGCATGCAATTGGCATGCTGACTGCAGGAATGTACACCAGAGAGCTGTTGCCCGTGAATTGAATGTTCATTTCTCTTCCATAAGCCGTCTCCAAAGATGTTTCAGAGAATTTGGCAGTACATCCAACCGGCCTCACAACCGCAGACCACGTGTAACCACACCAGCCCAGGACCTCCACATCCAGCATCTTCACCTCCAAGATCGTCTGAGACCAGCCACCCGGACAGCTGCTGCAACAATCGGTTTGCATAACCAAAGAATTTCTGCACAAACTGTCAGAAACCGTCTCAGGGAAGCTCATCTGCATGCTCGTCGTCCTCATCGGGGTCTCGACCTGACTGCAGTTCGTCGTCGTAACCGACTTGAGTGGGCAAATGCTCACATTCGATGGCGTCTCGCACTTTGGAGAGGTGTTCTCTTCACGAATGAATCCCGGTTTTCACTGTTCAGGGCAGATGGCAGACAACGTATATGGCGTCGTGTGGGTGAGTGGTTTGCTGATGTCAACATTGTGGATCGAGTGGCCCATGGTGGCGGTGGGGTTATGGTATGGGCAGGCGTATGTTATGGACAACGAACACAGGTGCATTTTATTGATGGCATTTTGAATGCACAGAGATACCGTGATGAGATCCTGAGGCCCATTGTTGTGCCATTCATCCACGACCATCACCTCATGTTGCAGCATGATAATGCACGGCCCCATGTTGCAAGGACCTGTAAACAATTCCTGGAAGCTAAAAACATCCCAGTTCTTAAATGACCAGCATACTCACTGGACATGTTACCCATTGAGCATGTTTGGAATGCTCTGGATCAGCGTATATGACAGCGTGTTCCAGTTCCTGCCAATATCCAGCAACTTCGCACAGCCATTGAAGAGGAGTGGACCAACATTCCACAGGCCACAATCAACAACCTGATCAACTCTATGCGAAGGAGATGTGTTGCACTGCGTGAGGCAAATGGTGGTCACACCAGATACTGACTGGTACAGTAAAACTGCACATTTTAGAGTGGCCTTTTATTGTGGCCAGCCTAAGGCACACCTGTGCAATAATCATGCTGTCTAATCAGCATCTTGATATGCCACACCTGTGAGGTGGATGGATTATCTCGGCAAAGGAGAAGTGCTCACTAACACAAATTTAGACAGATTTGTTAACAATATTTGAGAGAAATAGGCCTTTTGTGTACATAGAATTTTGTTAAGTAGATATTACGTATTTATACTCTCTATCTCTACTCTCTCTCTCTCTCTCTTATATATTTATATATATTAGAGAGAGAGAGAGAGAGAGAGTTTATATTAAAAGTCCAGTTTTCAAATATTTTATTGCAATTAGTTTACCAACATTTGTTTATATTTATGTATTTATTTATTATTGTGTTTGTTTTATTCAGATTTGTTTTGTTGTGAAGTTATGTACACAAACACTATGTATCTGAGAGCAACATGTAGAAAAAGATGAGTGCTTTGCATCTTCTTTCACTGTAATATAAATATTTCCATGACGCTGTGCAGAGATGGGAGTGTTTCTATTTAAATGTTTTGCTTTTCAGCACCAATTTCATTGTTCACTGGGAGCTGCTGCCCATCATTGGAAGTGAAGGTCACACATTTTACAGGTCCTCCGAGGGAAGGTGGAAAATGAGAAATGCTGTGGCATTAAAAAAAGTCTGTAATAGTTACATTGTTAAAAGAACGATTATTAATATTGAGCTATTCATGGTCAGAATAGAAAAGAGGGCAGCTGCAGTCCTAATAGATGCTTATTCGTCCGTTAACCTTACCCGTGTAATAGCGGTCTAGAGTTAATGAAATAAAATGCCAATTATACTCTACCTCAGCTTGGCCATGACCGCAACCAAAGGCCTTTACACTTGAATGAGAACAGAAATGCTGCGGTTCTGCCTGTGGACAAACTAATATCAGAATAACAACATAAGATTTTATTTTTTTTAATGATCTACGTAAAATGTCCATATACTGAATGGAAAAAGCCTTGGTTTAAAGACATACTTTATTCAGAACATAAAGCCACGCACTGCAGCTACATTCTTGATAATTGGTGTGTGTCGTAATCCATCAAACCCTTAATTAAATGCAGTATTGACACTGCAGTGATTTAAAATATGCCTTATAACTTTAAACTATCATTAGGTGGGTTGGAATGACAGATCGTCTATTGGTTAATTAGTTAATGACTTCAGTTTTCATTTATTATCGCGGCGCAGGAAAGACAAACTGTGTTTTCAAGATTAAACCCTGTTAGGTTAATTTAAGGACACAGCTGATTCAAGAGAGGAAACTTTTCTGTGTGCAGCCAACATGATCACATTAGTATTCATGAGTATTCGTTTATAAATGGTCGTTGTTTGCAAACTTGTCACCTGTGGCTGGGAATTTCTGTTCTGACTATTTAAATTTGAGGATGTGTACAGAACTGTATGTCTGGACATGTGCAAGAGGTGTATGTATTAGACCTTTCAGTATGTTTAAACTAGGAAAACAGATTTAGATGACCCTAGTAGGACTGTATGGATATAAAAAATATACAAATAATAGCAGCTGTTGAAAGTATTTTTGTTACCTTTATTAAATATATTTGTTGCAGGAATAAGATCATATAAACAAAATAAAAAAAAATAATATATATATCTTAATATGTATAGTGTGACCCTGCGACCACAAACCATCATAGGGGTCAGTTTCTCGAAATGAGAATTATAATCTCTAAAAAAGCGGAAAAATAAGCTTTTTATATATATACTTATATATATATATTATGTGTATAATATTATATATGTATATATAATGTATATATATATAGTATATGTATATATATGTATATATATATTGTATATATATATATATATATTATATATATCATATGTATATGTATATATATATCGATATATATATCTATATAAGATATATGTATATGTATATATATTTATGTATAGTAGATGTAGATATATATATAATAAAAAATATAATATATATAAAGATATTGGAAAAGGCCATTTTTTTCTAAAATTGTCCAGAAATCTAGATATATATATATCTCTATATATATATATATATATATATATATAATATATTCTATATATATTATATATTTATAGACACATATAACATCTACACAATATTTACATATATATATATATATATATATATATATATATATATATCTATATATATATATATATATATATAATATGGTATATGTATATATTGTTAAAATTTGTTTTTTGAAAACATTTGAAAATTGTGCAAAATGTTTAATCATATGCAGCTTTAAATTGAGAACAAACCACAAAGAGAAAATATTTTAAAAACTTTATTATCAAAATAAGTATAAAAATATAAATACTGTATAAAACAATGCGACAGCATTCAAACGACATGAACAGAATGACTGATATTCTACAAGAACACAATTCATTGTACAGCTCTAACTCTATGTTCTGAAATGAATCCACAGTTTGACAGAACCCATATAAACCTTCCACAGGAAAACTGCCTCTTAAACAGAGATATCAAGTAGTTTACATAATGGTCATACTTGTAAAACATATTATACACATACTGCACCTATTTTAGACTTGGTCTGCAA
Organism: Sinocyclocheilus anophthalmus; assembly: GCA_018155175.1. Taxonomy (NCBI): domain Eukaryota; kingdom Metazoa; phylum Chordata; class Actinopteri; order Cypriniformes; family Cyprinidae; genus Sinocyclocheilus; species Sinocyclocheilus anophthalmus. Next base: position 230,819 of record JADLZN010007553.1, read on the forward strand.
TAAAAGCTAAGCTTTTTTTTATATATTTCCGTCAGGTTTTTTAGCCATAAACATCGATAGTGTAGAAAGCTACTATCACTCACCTTGGTTATAAAACACATTGTCCACACCATTGATTACAACAAATCCCTAATCTTAAAAAGGCATCTGTACTGATTCTTTTTTTTTTTTGGGGGGGGGGGTGGAGGAGAGAACAAAAGCGAGAGAGAGACCAGAAGAAGAGGACAAAGTTAAAGTAAACGAAGAGAAAAGAGAATGTCTATGTGAAGAGTTCCCAGTAGTTGAGCGCGATGTTCAAGTCTTTGTAAATTTGTCTATATGCGTTACACAGCAGAGAACAGAGGGAGACTTCAGTACGTATGTGTTAATTTAGTGCTCTGAGATTTATTTAAGTGTGCTGTGTTGCATATCTACTTTAAGTCTCTCTCTGGGACTCCTGCTCTATATACATATCTGCCAGTTTTTTGAACTGTGGACCCCAGTGACTCAGATATTCAAACTCTTGGTCCCCCTCAGTGGCGGCTGATTCTAGAGAGCTGAGGGATTCCGCCAAAGAGCCATTGCCTTCGTAGGCATAGGTAGCCAAGGAGTCATAAGGGGGTGCTGTGGGATCTGAGTCATTTTCCTGCAGCCGTCCATTGATAAAGTCCCTCACATCCGTGTTGTCTTTGATGGGAGACGAGCGGCGGAAGGGGAACAGCATTTCGGGCATTATGTCCCGGCGGAGTTTGTTGGTGTCGATGACCTCAGGGTTCCGCAGGGTTCCGATGTCGAAGGCCTGCGTGTCCTCCTCTCCACCGCCCTCGTCGTTGTAGCTGACCACGTTGTCCCTGACATCTTCTTTTGAGATGATCAGGGGCTCCTTTTTCTTTTGACGCCGCAGGGCCGCAAACAATACCACAATCACTATGGAGACAGAGACAGACGAATGAAATGGTATCATCAGCATGGTGCAAATCAAGCTGAACAAAGCTCTGTGATAGTCACGCATTCTGAATGTCACAGAGATACCTGACACTATAGAGGCGAAGCAGTGCTTCCTACAGGCTTTTGCTCGATAATATGTCTTAAAACATTATAATTTGTTAAAAGTGCTATTTCATTCAGAATTAAAAAAAAACATTTGTTATAAGGTGGGGGGAAAAAATATTTTTAAATTATAGATAATTCCACTACTAGCTAGTTTTTCAGGGACATTCTCATTCCGAGCATTTGTTTGGATAAAATCTTGACTACGCTGAAAATAAAATTGGATTGGAAACAATTTGCACTCAGAAAGTGCAATTTCTTCTCAGAAAGTAGGACATTGCACAAGTAATTACAGTGTCTTTCAAAAATAAAATGTGTTCTTTGTTCCTTTTTTCAGTGCAGGATGAGTGATCAATGTTGTTGGTCCAAAATATATTTTTTGTAAATTATAACTTTGTAATTTTGTCTTTTAGGAGTGTGGTAGCATAGAAATGGCTTCAAAGCTGCCACACATGGACTAAAAGCTTGGAATCGACTTGTCAGAAAGATGTCAGAAACTGATCAGTTTCATTCAGACCAGACTTTGTGAGTATTTTAGTTTTTCTCCAATAACTAGATTTGTTAAAAGGCTCACAAGAGTCAGTCATTTACAATTCAGACTAAACTGGTCACACTGTGTTTGTTTTGGTAAGTCTGATTCATTTTAGTGAGTTAGTTCATTCAGATTATTCATTTACATGAACGTTTCATTGATTTGTATGTGGTAATTTAGGTCCTAATTTTACAGCAAAATATTCATTAAAATGCCTTAATATGTTTTTTTGACTGCGATACAACTTGATCTGTTTAATGCTAATTATAAATTATGTCAATTATGTAATCGTATATATTTCAATATATGTAATTCTATATTTGCATCATATATACTGTATATATATATAATTTTTAAAAGTTTTTTTATAGCAGCTATAAATTAAAAAAGTTACTTTTAGTTGGTTGCTTGTACACTGTTAAAGAAGTATTACAAATAGAAATATTATTGGAATATATTTTACAAGAAAATACTATTTTAGTCTTTCTACTTCAAATTTCAATATTTAAAGGGATAGTTCACCCAAATAATGAAAATATGTTTGTTTTTTTTACCCTCAGCTTCATCCAAACATATTTGAATTTGTTTCTTCTGCTGAACACCAAAGAAGATACATTTTGAAGAATGTTGATAACCAAACTGCCATTGACTTACATAATACAGGGGAAAAAAATTCAAAATACAAATAAATACTATGAAAGTCAATGGCTACCGTCAACTGTTTGGTTACCAACATTCTTCAAAATATCTTCCTTTATGTTTAACAAAAGAAAGAAACGTGAGTAAATAATGACACAAGTTCAGTTTGGGTGGGACATCCCTTAATTCAGTGTTACTTGCCTTTTTTTATTATTTGTGAAATTTACTAGCAGTTTCTTATTGAAAATTGTTTCTACACCATTTGTTTTCAGAGAAGTGTAGCTTGATGAAATAGCAAGTAGTTTCCCCATCAATCAATTGGGACAGTATGTTCACAACTCACAAAACACGTCATTGCTTGTGCTGTAACGTGGTAAAAAAAGATACAGAGTACATTTGCTATGGCTACAAGCAAGATCCACACCAAAGAGTGAGACCTTATGATTAAGTTTAGTTAATTCAATCAGGGAGAGACCCGACAATCGATGGCTAGGACAATAAAATTGTCACAGTCACTGAAAACAGAAGGACCGAGTCAGCTAAAAAAAGCAGACAATCTAGTTTGCGGCTGCTCGGGGAAACAGAAAGCGTGCATAATCTCAATCACTGCGGCGAGAAGAAAGCACTGCCAGAGAATCATAGGCTGTTCTTGGATGGCTAAAGCAGAGCACTCAGATAAGAACCCAGTGAGCAGCGCGCAGCACTACAGAGAGCTTGGCTGAAGATACAGAGGAGTGTGTTTCAAAAGGTGTCATGCGCTTAAGGTACTTATGAATACAGAAGAGACACACACACTGTAATGCAGATAAAGACTTATACTGCCTGGAGCAACCACCTTGCAGTTTTAAAATTGTGTAAGAAATAAAAAAGGGTTTGCGTTCATCTCTTATGCATTACAAATTTGCAAGGTTTCAAAGGGCACAGATGTAAAGCACCACAGTAAGGCTTGACATTTTTTCTTTTTTTTCATGTCCTTGCATTTTAACAGTACTTTTGTTTTGTTTTTTAGAGTAAGAGCATGGCGATAATAATAATAATTATTATTATTAGTATTATATTATTAAAAAATACTTTAGCAAAGTACTTTTAAAAATGCAAGGACAATTAAAAAAAGAATGTCTCAAGCCTACGATGGAGCTTTCATCTATTATGTATTCTAGTTTAATCATTATTATTGATTGATGCTTGGTTATGAGTTGGTCATGGTGGATAATAGTACAATTATTTATTTATTTTATTTATTGTGGAATGAAAGGTTAAACTTAATAATGAGCCATTTTCAAATCCATCTTATTTATGTTACACCGTTTAGGGTGTGATTAATTCAATAATTCAGTAATTAAAAGATTTAAAATTTTTATCACTTGAACAGGCCCTAGGTATACTCATTGGAGATAGGACGTAAATTATGAATATGTTTGCAAACTGGAGTGGAAGCATTCAATCTGAACTTTAAGTCATTTGTTGCGATTTCAAGTTTTTCTTTCTCTTGGAGTGTTACAAGCTGAGTGTGCATAGATAAGATCCCTTGGAGTTGCAAAGACTAAAGTCTCAAAACAAAGAGATATTCTTTATCAAAAGTTAAGACTCTGCCACGCCCCCTAAAACGGCTCGTTCGAACACGACCCCACATATCTACCTCACAATGTGGAAAAATTAGCATAATGCCGCCCAAATGTGCACGCAAAGAAAGAAGGCGTGGTTTCAGTAACTGCAGTTAGTGTTGAAGCAGCATGTCAGGGAGACGCTGTGTGTTTCTAGGCAAAAGCAAAAGCACTTTATTTGGCCTTCCGGAAGTAGATGCATTTAGGAATCTTTAAGATACTTACAACAGAACAGCAATGCATTTTATGGACAACTGTTTCGTGAACCTAGGAGAGGAGGTCATTCGACTTTGCTATGACAATCTGGCGTTTCTGAATCAGCTACGGTTTGGTATTAGTTTAAGTATTTGCTATTGACTGTTCAACTGCGGAGTTTTGCGCATCATGTGTGTATGTGCGCGAGCGAGAGACAGCGCGAGAGATAGAGAGAGAGAGAGAGACAGGGTCACATCACAGTGGAGTCAGCTGTCTTAACCGTGGCTTGTGTACTGCAAACACATACCAGCTTCATCACTGTGTCTGTCACGCAACTCTGTTCCCCTTTCGGGCTCTGTCTTTACATTTATTTTGAAAGATGAAGCTCGCGATTATGGTAAGGGGTTACATTTCCGACGAGTGCTTGCGGTGTTCGACAATCACAATGCACTGGGTCAGCTGGCCCATCAGAGCAGACTGAGCTGGTCGGAAGGAGGGACTGTAGAAAACGAAGCGTTTGAGAGAGGCGGGGCATAGAGGACCTCAATAATGTACAGTATTTTAAAAATAATGTGTTTTTTGAACATTAAAGCACGTTAACATATTCTGTTACACCAAATACACAAAATAATGATCTTTAAAATAGCATCATATGACCCCTTTAAAATCTATTGCTATCCCTTCAGTTTAAAATTTTATATTTTTTTTTTTTATTTTTTTTATTATTATTATTATTAATTGATAGAATGCAGCATCATAGAATTTAGAATTGCAGACAATATATTTTCTTAACGGGGAATGTTGGGGTTTTTTTTTTTTTTTCTATTTCATCACATAAACTGTCAACAAAGTAATTTGCCTTAAAGTTATTTATTTGATTTAGTATTTTTGTTTAATTACACCTTTTTAAACGAAACAAAATTGTATGATCTTATACCCCCTTCCAAGTAAAGTGCTTTGAGTACCCAGAAAAGTGCTATATAAATGTAACAAATTATTATTAATTTTGTAAAAATCAGATGACACTGTTTAAGAGGAAGGCTTTTGTGCTGAAATGCATCATACTAAAGTATTGGCAACGTTTGGTGATTTCACCACATAATGTTCATATGTTGAGCAAGAAGAGATGAGAAGAGGGAATTATGGTCCTAAAAAGGGAACAGGTGCTGTAGTTTGCAGCTTGTTTTTCCTGTTCAGTGGCTGCTCTCTCCTCCCAGCAGGTAATCGGAGAGTTCGCCCCTGCCTCCCACTCAGGTGTTAATTATGAAGAAGGAACGGTGGGGGGCAACATGCTGTGTTCTGCCCAGCCTGGGGGCCTGTGGTGTGTGCAGGGCTCATTCTGTGATCTGGAAGGGAAATGGTGGTGGAAGAGTGTGGGCTGGATGCGGATATTTCTCGCTCTGGCAGCGTAAACCAGCTACTTCCTCTATTAGTGTATATTCTGGGCTTTTCATTAGCCAGCTCATCAGAAAAGGGTGCAACAGAAAGAATGTAAAATGAGGGGGAAATGGAGAGCAGGAGCCTGTGAAAAAAAAGAAAAGAGGAAGGCAAAAGCAAAAAGATGCGATATTTTGTTCTGGAAAATCTCTACCCTCTGTAACCTGTCCACTCAGCGCCAGTGGACGGGTTTAGGGGAAGATACTGAAAATGGAGAAGGATAAAGGGGAAAATATCCATATTAAGTTTGCCCAAAGAGGATCAGTGGTGGACTAGATGGTGCCTGCACAGGGGAACAGCAGAATATGAGATGGCAGAAGTGGTTGAACACACGGCGCACAATTGTCTGTGTTGTGTAATGGGTAGAAATGGGTAGAAACATATACATATAGACATATAATTTTGGGTTGGAATTTAAAGGGTCATGTACTTACAGATTTTTACTTTTTCTTAATGTTTGCTTATAATGTTTTATAATATATGTGTGTGAAATACTGTAAAATATATAACATGCTATACTTAAAAAGTACAAACTAAAATGTTTTAAGGTTTTAAAGGAAGTCTTGTATACTCACTGTATTTTTAATAAAATGCAGTCTTGGTAAGTAATATTGTGAAATATTATTATAATCTACAATAATTGTTTGGTTTGGTTTTAATATTTTAAAATGTAATGTATTCAGCAGCTATTATTTCAACCTCAGTGTCACATACTCCTTCAGAAATAATTTTAATCTGATTTGGTTCTCAATTATTATCAATCGTTATGTCTCATTGTTCAAATATTAATTATGGTTCTTATTTGTATCAACATTGGAACCACTTTTTTTCAGCATTCTTTGATTTATAAAAAGGTCAAAAGAACAGAATTTATTTTAATATAAATCTTTTGTATCATATTGTCTTGGCTGTCACTTTGATCAATCACTTATTCATTTCAATAGTGTTTTGTTTACTTTATGACTTATGAATGTACTTTATGTACTTATTTTTAGTACTGTAACTTGTGTAGTGTAAGAGTAGTAGAAAAGTTAACTACTTTTTCCAAAAGTTCAACTATGAGTTATAAGAAGCCTGTAGCTTGACATTTTAAAATAGCTTCCCAACACCATCTTTGATACAGTCCATCGCAAACAGAAAAACACGACTCGTGGGTCTCAGGATGCTGTTGATGAATTTTAATGAGTTTAAGAACTGAGGCACCATGACTTAAAAGTGATAAATTATGAAGCATTTTTTGATGTCTTCATAAACTTTGACAGTTTTTAAACATCTCTTGCTGCTTTGCTTTGTACTTTAAAGACAGAATCTATAAAGAAAGTAATTGGCTGTAAAGTTAGACCAGACATTGCATATGTAATGCATTCGAGAGGTCAGCGGCAAACAGGTTCAAAGTTGAATTTGTTAGAACTTTGAGAGCCATGTCAAAACACTTGTCATTATAAGTTTACTTGCAGCATTGCTATTTTATTTCAGAATAGATGGTATGTCTTTAATATGTATAAACAAAAGCCGGTTTCGGCCAGCATAAATAATAGATATCTAAGTCAACCTGAAGTTCCTGAATATATTCAGTTTAACCGAATCATACAGAAGCAGATAATAGAAAATGCAGAACGATGACGGATTGCCTCGGGTTAGATTGGGGACTTGAGAGATGCACTCACCAGCAGTTTTAACAATTACTTATTGATGGATGTTTTAACTTAAGCACAACATATTTTTCCTTTTCTCTGCAGAAACAACACAGACACATGCTGTTCAGAACCAGCTGCGCTTTCATACTGCATTACCTTCCACAAGTGGCATTTTAGGACGTCAGGAAGGAGCATGCGACCTACTTAAGCCCCAGAAGAACACAAAGGCCTTTTTGTCAATTGCATACATTTAATAATGAAAGCTATTTTTCCGCACCGATGCACTTTCTGAGGAAAGCAAAGAACGAGAGAGAGAGCACCTACAATAATGTCTTAATGGGGTGCTCTACTTTTTGATTGTCTGGAGGAAATATTTGGAGAAAATTCAAAGTAAAAATGAATAAATAACAAAATAAACATCACAAGGAGGATGCTGCACGGCCCACACTGTGCTGCATCATCAGAATATCAGGACAAGAGGTCAGGATACAGTACGCTCTGCTCGCCAGACGCATCGCTGAGATGTTACAAGATCTGTTATATCTTTGGGGTTGTTTTGTGACTAAATATAAAAATATATATATTGTATTAAGCAGGCTGCATCGGTCTAGAAAATATATTATCAAATGTGTCACAAAAATGTATGGTCTCCAAATTTCCCTAGAAGTGGATGGAAGAATCTATCTATCTATCTATCTATCTATCTATCTATCTATCTATCTATCTATCTATCTATCTATCTATCTATCTATCTATCTATCATATATATATGTCCGTCCAACCGTCTTTCTTTCTGTCTGTCTGTCTATCCATCTATTTGTAAATTATGTCTGTATTTTCTGTCTCTCTGTGTATTGTTTCAGTGTTGGTTGTGTGTGTGTGTGTGTGTGTGTCTGTCTGACAGTTTATGTCTAATCCGATTCACTAATGTTAACCTTAACAAATTGTACCTTATTGTGTAGTGTTAAATTATCTACTGACTGTTACATCAAATTTTTTAAATCAAATTATTTTGATTTTAATATACCTTTTCAAATCTATGTGTAAGACTTGTAAACAAAAACTGATAAACCGGCCAGTTCTGATCGTCCATGAGAACGTGTAGAACATAATGTGTGGCCACTTCTGAAGTTCACAGCCAATCACAACACTGTGCCAAAGTACAGTCTCCTCCTCATCAGAAGGTGATCAATGTATCTTCTGAGTAAACACACCCTGTTCTGAGTCTGCAACCCAGACATATATACCTCAATCATAGAAACAACCCGCTTACGCCATAATCTTTCTCCTGTCTCTGTTTGAGCCTTGTTGCTTTCACTGCAGAGCCACAGTGTTTGTACTGTTTGGTGGGTTCAGTCTGTAATATAGTTACATCAGTGCATATGTCGCTTATGGATGATGAAATGCTTCTGAGAAAGTGCACTACATAATGATTAATATCACGCATTAGAGTGAACAAAAATGACGCATGTAAAGAGGGCTGCTATGTTCAGGGTGGCCTGAACCAGATCCAGATTAACCATATGGACAATTGGGCATCTGCCCAGGGGCCCCGTGTTCAGAGAGGCACCATGCAGGGCCGTATAAAGGTTTTTGTAAAATAGCTAAATGCCCCAATGCTGTATATTTACAGGAGTTCAACACTTACTCAGTAGTATTAAAATGCAGAGCAAGATGGCCACCAGGGCTCCAGTGCTGAGTCCGGCTGAGAGCAGCAGGGCTTCGGTGCTGCACGTCTGTACATTCCCACGGCTGTCACAGGCGCAGACACGGACCGTCAGCGTGCTGGTACTGCTCTGGATGGGGTAATCGTTGTCTGAGATGACAACAGGCAGCAGGTATGCGCTCATCTCTCTCCTTCTCTTTCCCGCTTCTCATTCCTCGTCCACTTCCGCGTGTTGAAAGAAGCCGCCCCGGCGGGTCAGGATCCGCACTGTGTTGTCTATAAGACAATGATGTCAAGATTAATATAGATACTGAGACTAGTGTGCAATATAATGTGTTGTTTTCAAATCTTATGTATTGAGTTGGGTTTTTAGCTAGCCAATTGCTTCTTTAGCTAGTTGCATTTTTGGCATTGTGAATAATATATTTTGACTTCATTAAAAGACAATAACAGCTTGAGGGACAGCAATGCAGGTCAATGTGCATCTGTCACCTAATAAAACATACTGATTGTTTTCGAACAGGTTCACCAATTCACCCCATCTGATTTCATTTTCAGAGTAAAAAAAAAGAAGATATAAATATATAAATTCTCACAAATGTGAGAAATTCGCACAAATTCTCCTAATTGTGGCTTTGTGATTTGCATATGTGAGTTCATATCTAATTATGTATTTAAAAATTTGTGCAAATAATTGCAACTTTATACCTCAGTTGCAAAAGTTTGGGGTCCGTATGATTTTTTATGTTTTTGATAATACAGTGAAAAGTTAATAATAATAAGGTGAAATATTACATACGATAACTGTTTTCTATTATAATGTATTTAACTCCTGTGATGTAAAGGTGAATTTTTTAGTAGCAATTACTCCAGTCTTCATTCACGTGATCCTTCAAAAATCATTCTGAGAAATATTTGATACCATACATTTCTTTACTGCCACTTTTGATCAAATTAATAAAAATATAAATGTATTTAAAAAACAAAAACATAACAAAAAAACACTGAATGGTATAGCGTATATCCACAATGTGCCTTTTTATATCTTTCAGAGCATTTTTTTTGTTTAAACTTCAATTTATATTTGGAATTGCAACCTTTTATCTCAGCATCTATATGTTACATTGTATTTCTTATTTTAAACTTATCTCACTATTTTCAATCTGATGCAGAAATGGTTTTCCATTGAATTACCTTCATTGTCGAAGATGGTGAAGTTTGGATTGATGGTGCTTAGACTGAAAACAAACTTGTGCCCGACAAGAGGTTCATCAGTGTCCACAGCACTTATGGTCTGGATGAGCTGGAAACATAATAAGCAAAGATGATTCACTGTTTTCATTTCATTCTAATTCAACACAGAACTGTGCAATATAACACAACCATCAGTCATAAATGTAGCTCTAAAGCTCCACAGAACAGCAGAAGAAACAAAGCAAGCAGAAGCGTTTAATAAACTATTTGTGTGAAACAATGAATAAACATGAAACTGCGGCATACCTGACCAGCTTTGACATTCTCACAGACAAAGGTCTCGTAGTACATGGCGAATTCAGGTGCATTGTCATTCACATCGCGCACTTTGATAAACACCGGCACTCTGGTTTGGAGGGCAGTACCTAGACGCCAATGATGAATGCGTTTCAGCAATTGTGGAAGATATTCAGTTTGCATTCAAGAGTCTGAGTTTGTCTTTCAGCCTTTTACTCCGGGCATACATTCTTCTACCGAGAATGCAGAAAGCATGAATTAAACCACAACTCAAGGTGACAGTTTGATTTTTGTCATCAGTCATTTATTCTATTGCTGTCGTTTTAGCCATTTCTGAAAATGTCTTGAGGCTCTAAAAGTTTTAGTCCACCTGTGATAACATAGTTATTTTAACAGGTTTTAACAAACAAAAAAAAATGAAAATTAATTTCAGACCATAACTAGTTCACGATTTGAAATTTAAATATTGAATTAAAAGGCAAGAGCTTTCCGCATTGTTATAAGTAAACCTTGCGGCATTGTCCCATTTCATATCAGCAGTGATCCAGCAAAGGCTCACAATGCAAACTTACTGAGTTCGGTTGCCAGAACAGAGATGTTGTGCCATTTGGAAGATTCTCTGTCCAGAGCCTGCAGTGTGCTGATGGTCCCATTGTTGGAATCGATGCTAAACAGTCTCTCCAGGTCTGTGTGTCGATCGATGGTGTATCTGAAACAAGAATGACGGTAATGAATGCGAGACAATGGAGCTCTGATTATGCCCAGGCACAGGGACAGAACGTCCTCAGTGTTTTAAAGTGCTGTAAACACGGCCCCAGGAAGTGAAAAAGGGTACATCACACACCCATAATTAAGGGCCCAGAACAGTGCCTGCGCAGGCCGCCAAATAAATCAGCCCAGACTGGTTTAATTTTCCTTCAAACGGTGGGACATATTTGATTTGACATCTCTATTAGAGAACAAATTTGTCCTCGTCAAACACATTGATGTTAGTTACACACCGAGCACAACAAACTATACATTGTTCCTCTGCGTTTTAAGACCACGGCTACAAACTACCCTGATGAAAAGACCAGATATTGAATTCTCATGCCGGTCCGGACTGGTTTACAGCATCTATAAAAAAAGTGTTCACCCTTTTGGACGTTTTTATGTTCTGCTGTTATACAGCACTGAATAACAGAGGATTTCATTTGCCTTTTTGACAGGGTTTACCAGAAAAATATTTTGTGTTATCGTGGACACATTTCTGCTAGTTGGTTAAAGTTATTAAGCACAAAATCATTATTTGATGCATAACTTTGCATTTGGTTTCTTTCGATTTATTCATTTGACTCAACTGGCCACACCTCACAAGAAGTTGAACTGGAATTTGAATTGGAATAAAAGGAAATGAAGTTTACTGAATTGCAATTAAAACAAATAATATTAACAATAATATTTATAAAACATAAATACATAAAACAAGACTATACTGGAGTACATTTTTAAACTTAAAAATCTTATTTTATGGTGCTATTTAGGGTTTCTTTGTACTTATTGTCAAATGTACTTGCATAGCTGAGTAAATGTTTTTTAAAAGTAATATTAAAGAACTATTGTTTTCAGTGTATGACATTCTAGAATGTATTTTTTACCTAAAATTTATATATTTTTCTTTTGAATCTTTTAATTATGTTATACCTTTTAATTCAAATCATTTTGTTGAATTTTAAAATGCTTTTTCTGGTCAAATCTTAATGATGTACAACCCTATAATATGTATTTATGTTCTTCAAGTATTTAAAAAAAAAAAAACCTTCAGCTTTGCACATCTGACCATTAGAAATTTTCCCATTCTTCTTTTCAAAACTACTTAACTTCTGACAGGTTTCATGGACATTACAATTCCACCCATAAATGCTCGGTTGGAGATCTGGACTCGGGCCACTCCAGGACACTAGCATAGTTGAGTTTTAGCCATTCTTGTATAACTTTGACATTATGCTTCTGGTCATTGTCTTGCTGGGAAACAAATATCCTCCTGCAGGTGTCTTGCAGACCCCATCAGGTTTTCCTCCAGGGCTTCAGTGTATTTTGCTGCATTCATTTTACCCTCGCAAGCCTTCCAGGGCCTGCCGCAGAGAAGCATATATGCCCCTCAGCATGATGCTGCCACCACCATGATTCACAGTGGGGATGATGTGTTTCTGCCGATGCTCAGTGTTTAGCCTACACCAGACTTGGCTTTTATTTTAATGGCCAGCAAGCTCAATTTTAGTCTCATCAGATCATAGAACCTACTTCCAACTGGCTTCAAAGTCTCCCACACACCTTATGTAGCCGACATGTCATATGACAGTTTTTTAGCACCTGCTTTCTCTTTTCCACTCTGACTGGTGAAGGACACAGGTGAAAGTTGGCAGTTGTCTTTCCAATTTCAGGTACTAGTGCGTGTAACCTTTTTCAGAGTTTCCATCTTGCACAATCTCTCAGTGTTTGAGGACATCCTCCTCTAGGTTGATTTACAGCTGTGCCACACTCTTTCCATTTCTTCATTATTGATTTTAACTGTACTCCAGGGGACATTAAATTACTTGAAAATCTTCTTGTAATCACCCCATGCCTTATGCATTTCAATTACTTTCAGCTGGGAGTGGTTTTATGGTGCAAGTTCTGCCACAATGACTCACCAGAAGTTGAACTTTTCAGATGGAATGTATTTGATATATATATATAATATATAGAATAATATATATATATAGATATATATATATATCATAATGTGGTGTGTGTGTGTGTACCACACATACAGTGGTTATATAAAAGAAGCACCCCCCTTCAAAATTATCACATGTTGTTGCCTTGCAGCCTGAAGTGAAGACAGACAGTTTTTTATTTTATCTACCTGTATTTACTCTGTGCAACTTATAACATCTAAGTGAAAGATATAACACCAACATGTCAGAAAAAAAAAAAAACAATCACTGTTTGGAAAGGGCCACCCCCTGTGTCTGTATTGTGTTGAACCACCTTGTTGCTTTAAATTACAGCTTTAGTCTGTTGCTATGTCTCACTAACTTTGGCACATCTACACTTTGCAAATGTAGACTTTGCCTTCCTTCCTAATTTAAATTGGTGAGCGTTTGTGGACTGCAGTCTTCAAGTCATTCCACAGACTTGCAATGGGGTTTAAATCTGGGCTCTGACTAGGCCATGCAGGGACATTCACCTTTTTCTCCTTCAACCACTGTGTGCTTGGTCTTTGTCATGTTGGAAGGTAAACCTTCTTCACATTTACAACTTTCTGTCAGAGGGCAGCAGATTTTCCTCAAGAAGTTGTATTGTAATGCTGCCCCATTGCCTTTGGCCTCTATCCTGCAATGCTCCAGTCTCGCTGCAGAAGAAACCCCCCCCTAAACAGGATATTACCACCTCCATGCTTTACTGTAGGAATGCTGTTATTTGAATGGTGAGCTGTATTGGATTTCTGCCAGATATATAATTTGGTGTTGAGGCCAAATAATTCAATATTAGTCAGATGACCATAATGCCTTTTTCTATGTGGCCTCAGAATCTTCAAGATGCGTTTTGGCAAAGCTCAGTGACTGTATGTGGCCTTTCTTGAGGAGTGGCTTTTTTATTGCAACCCCCTTTCTTGTGATATTGTTGTCACATGCACACAATGACCACTCTTTGTCATAAATTCCTGTAGCTGTTTCCTTTCGCCTCTGCTCTTTCATCCAGTTTGGAGCGACTTCCTGATCCAGGTCTGTGTTGTATCAAATACCTTCCACTTCTTAATAATAGACTTCACTGTGCTTCTAGGCATTAATACACCTTTGACATTTTTTTGTATTCATCTCCTGACTTGTGCCTGTCCACAACTTTATCCCAGAGATATTTTGACAGTGCCATGCCACCCATAGTTGATTCTTGATTGTTTGTTTCAGTTGCACTACCAAGGACTGAAATGCTCCAGGAAAGCTGTTTTCATGCTGAGCTAATCAAAATGACCACAGCTGATCACAGTTGAAAGTCAAATGGCTTTGTGTGAATTATATTAGATCACTTTATTTATTTATTTGTTTGTTTGTTTGTTTTTGGGCATTTGAAATGTACTTTCCATTTTTCAATGTGAAAACCCCAATTATTTATGTCAGTGACTAAGTATAATATTTATATTGAATGCATATTGAATACTTATGACATTTGCAGTTTTGCATTTCATGTTCTGAAATATTAATTTATTCATTCACTCATTTCACTGTGAATGTTTCCAGTAAATAACAAAACATTGTTGCAACACCTGCACACTAGCATTCAAAACCTGATGGCCACCTATGTTTTTTTTTTTGCCTTCAGCAGAATAGTGGTACCTTGGTGCCAGTAAGTGCTAATTTTTAAGTAATCAATTATGCATTATGCATTGAATAGACAGCTGGGACGAACACCTTCCTAGCCGAAGCAACTAGCAACTATCAATTATCCTTAAACGCATATTGCATGTTGTGAATTTTAAAGTGGCTCGTTTGAAAGAGCCTGCATGCTAATCACTCTGTTGATCCCCTGTCTTTTGCTTTCATGAAATAAGAAAAGGAAATCTTTCCTATTAAACCCATTTATCAATGTCAGCTTACATATTCTGCTGACATTTAAATATGCAACTGAGTATGACGTGCATGAGTAAGCCAAAAGGACATGCTTTTCAGACAATCGCTCGCAGTGCGCATGCGGACAGGAGACGAAAGACAAGACATACTCTTTCACACCAACTTTGTGACTTATAAAAGTCTGACTTCAGAAAGGAAAGGAGAGGGGAGATAAAACAGTGCCTGTATTCATCTTGCCAAACTTCCGGAGGGAAATCACCAACTGAGGCCCCATGAATAATTTGCTTTTCCCCCGTCTTCACACCCATACACACGCACACGCTTGGGAACATGTTGATGGATTGGATTTAACCGAGCACAAAACATCTGATCAACAACCAAAATGTGGAAGGCAAAGACATGTTCTGCTTGATTTTCATACACCGTAATGTACTTTATGTTCTGATGCTTTGGGAGGCACTTTTCAAGGTGTAATTTTGCTGTTTTCCCCGCTGTATCTTTTATTTGTGTCTAAGGTGAAAGCAACCACTTGTTTGTTCGCTGCATATTCAAAAGCATTTAATTACTGAGTCCCTCTGTTCAAATCTCTGCTGGACCATTAAATTGCCTGTTACAATGGCTAAGATTATCTGTTGACAGAAGCCTCCTTATTAGCTAAATAAGCCTTTGGATGGTAATGAAACTAATATAATGAGTGCAACAGAAAGCAAGTGCATCACAAAGCTATAAGCATTAAAACATTAAAGGGGTCATGTCAAGCAGAATCAAGTTTCCCTTAAACCTCTGAGATAAGAGGATTCATTGTACTAAAAAAAGCAACTTTCAAACACTCAAAATGTCCTCACTAATTATTCATTATTATGAATATATATTTTTTTAATCATTTAAAAATTAAAATGTATGTTTTATTCTAAACGAGTCTAATGAACTATTATCATTTTAAAATAAAAATATTAAATATAAAATAAAATAGTATTAAGATATTAGTCATATATAATTATGTAATTTGTCGTATATATATATATAATTAATAATATATATATATATTATATTATATATATTATAGATATCTATATAGATATATATTCGACAAAGTATCAAAATATTCAGAAGAGAAATCCAAAATGAATGATTGCCAATGACTTTACCAATCGGTCATTGGCTCTTTTATTTAGAAGGCGGGACTTATTCTGCCATATTGCTGTTGCATTTTCTCCCATTCATAGTAATCTGAGTGCACTGGCTTGGTATTTCTATAGTCTTTGACATTGGATGATTAGAAAATTGAGGTAAGGAACAAGGCATTTCCTAAAGGCATAATAGCATTAATATCATTTAATTCTAGAGCTAATGAGTAAGTGGGTAAGGGCTTGTGTTTTTTAATAGATACTTACTTGACCAGGTGATTGATTGTGTCAGGGTCTCGAGCTGACACCGTGCCAACCGAGCTGCCGGCAGGGGTGTCTTCATCCACCTCAAAAATGTACAGAGTCCGACTGAAGACTGGTGGTTCGTCCACATCCGTGACTGTGATCCGGACAATCGCCGTGTCGCTGAAAGGCCCCAGTTGCTCAAAGCGTCGATCTATATGTGTGTTGGTCACCTGCACCCGTAGTGAGTACAACCTCTTACTCTCGTAATCTAGTTGCTGAATGGGAGAAAGGTTACAAGAGCAAAGATACGATGTTAGTCCGGTCTTCATGACCTGTCTGAATAAAGGAAGGCTTACTTTTCTGATATGTTTCAGCTGAGGTCTATTCGGTCGCAGATTAATGACATGCTGTAGCAACGCCACCCTAAACTTTTCTAAATCTAAAGCTCGTTTTTGCATGCAAGTGCTTATCGCTCTCCCTTTTCTTTTGAGTTGAATGTCTTTTTTTATAAAGGCATGGCATAGTGCTTTAATGCAGCCTTTTAATTATGAAACGATTAAAGACTCAAGGTACGATCTTTTACCTTTCGCCCATTCAGGCCTTCTTCCATAGCTATCTTTCATTCTAGTTTAAGCAATAAGATTTGCATAATTGCCTGAGCCTCGTCAAAGCCTGACCTGACAGAGAGAGGAAATAAGCTATAGGCAGATTTCAGGAGGAAAATAGATCCCTGTGCCACACAAAAGGGAAAAAGGGACTTTTGGGGCTGTGAATAGAATTAAGCACCTTTGTAAAGTTGATAGGACACAAAGGCTTCGATTTAGGGGATTACTTTCTAAGCACTTTGCTTCGTATGGGTGCGTGCGTGCATATGAAAGAATGAGAGAATGAGGGAAAGATCGTCGGATGGTGTGACTTTTATTTCCAACCACCGACTTACAGTGTGATGTTTAAAACATTAAATATAGAGCCTGTTTACCTTCTTCACTGTTATCACCCCTTCCTGGCTGGTGCTGTCCGTGATGATATTGAACACGTCTTGCCCGTCGCCGTCCAGGATGGTGTACCACATCTCGGCGTTCTCTCCCACATCCGCGTCATACGCGTTGATCCGGCCCACCGGTGATCCGATTCCAGCCGACTCTGGAGTGGAGAGATGGTAGGTACCTGGAGAAGGAGAGCAAAATAAATCAATTGAGTAAACAGTCAGGTGTTTGTACGAACTCTTTGTTCTCGAGCGAGGCGCTTCGGCGTGCATTTGTCTATTTGTTTATCCTTCTCTCGGGGGAAAAGCGGAGCTGCCTCTCAGTGGTTATTCTTTAATAGAATTTCAGCTCCGATGAGCCACTGGAGGTTCTTTTTAAACCCAGTTTGTGGAAACTGTTTCTGATGTGGCTCTTGTATTGGATTTGAGACTGTGGCAAAGAGAAAGGGATTATCACCCCAAATGAAGCTCCCGCTGTGCTCTCTTTCTCTCTCTCCATCTCTCTGTCTTCTAGTTTCTATCCTTCTTTCTCTATCCACCCTTCTCTCTCACTCTCTAAAAGCCTCTTTCTGTGGAGATTTTGTTCTGGGTTCACATTGTGACTCATCCTGGTCAGAAGGAGAAACGGGCCCTGAGCATTTCCATGATAATTCAGCTGAACCATGACATATGTCTGTTGCACTTCTTATGGAATATCACTCGGAGAGAAGAGCAAATTTGCCATGTGAACAGATAACTTCTTATGCTGATTATGTTGAAATCTGTTTGCAAGTCCAAGCATAATTCTGCTCATAAATACTCTATTATAAAACTCTGATGATCTAGTCTGCATCAATTTTTAATAGTTGACTGGCAGTCAAACCCTTGTTCATTTGATATGCACTTTCGGGCTTGCTCAAGGCCTTTAGTTCTAGACATTTCAATAGCATTTTCCTTCCATCAAGGTCCACAGAAAGGTAAAGTAAAGGTGTTTTGCACCCAAATGAGTCATAATTTAGTTTTACGTGACCTGAAATGGGCTGCTTTTGCTACAATATCCTTTCAGGCCTCCATTTGCAAACCATAGCTTGTGCATTAAGCAGAAAGCTTTGTATTTTGTTAGATTATGGCCACTTAGTACATCAAACTATACAAATTCCTCTAAGTTAAAGAGGTAGGATAAACAAGAATGCAAAACGATATCCGGGACTCAAAAAACATGTCACAATCATGGTCTTTAACAACGCCCAGGTCAACACAAATTTTCATAGATTCAGACAACGAGAACACACATACTGATTTAATATAGCATGAATATAGCTTAGAGTCAAATTTGATTGGTTGTATGTGTCATTCAAAATTGGATTTGAATTTGAAGTTCCAGTTCAGTCTATATCAATTAGAAATGAATTGGGAAGTAGCAATCAGGATTTGGATTGCATTTGCAAGGCAATCAGAATTAGACTTACTTGAATTAAATAATAAAATTTTTTTAGTAAAAAATCATGTCTAGACAAACTAAAAGGTGGCTTGACTACAAAAAAAAAAGAAGAAAAAAATTGGTAAAAAGGTATTTTAAAAAAAGTTCTACTATCGGCCTTATGTGGTAATAAAAAAATAATAAAAAAATAATCTTTTGTGCCCAGGGAAGACACTTTATTATCCCAGCATGCATCACCTGAGGTGCATCTGTTTTCCTTTCTAATTCAAAATCCAATACTAAGTCTCCTTCAGTTCACATATGCTGTGAGGAGGTTTGTGCTGTCTTCTGTGCGGGATCGAGGAGGACTGTTGTTTGACATCCTGGAGAGTGATGTTGAGCTGTAGTGTCCCGGAGAGACCGCCATCTGTCCACATGTCCTTAGACCTGAATCACCACCTGATATTCCCCGTCCTCCTCGAATCATGTTTCGAAAGCGCTATCCTATGACGCCTGACATGGTGGATGGACACAGTTTTCGTTAGTGGCTATCTAATGACTTCTCTACGTCACTCTTTATATCTTAATTTCACGCTAAAAAAAAAAGAAGGTTGGACGAGAAAAAAAAAAAAAACATAACCAAGGAAATTAATTCCCTGCCTTGGGGTATTTTAAAGAGTGAGTTTTAATTGAGTAGGATGTCAGTCTTCAAATGATGTTGTGATAAGGTTATTAGTACATGAGAGCAAAATGTATGTGTTTTTAAAGCAACGACCCTTAACTGTACTAATTCACTAAAATATATCTATATATATATATATAATAACATTTTAAAATTAATTATTACATCTATATAAAAAAATGATAAAAATAAAAAAGGCCACATTGGATAGTACTACACCTATAGAAAGATAATCTAATATTTGTTGAGACAAGTCCGTCATGTTTCATTTCAAATTCTAAATAAAAAAAACTAAAACAATGTAATTATATAATATGCATGTATATACTCATTAACTGTAGTATAGTAATAATACTATTACTACTGATATATGCTTTCATTAATATAGTCTGCAACACACAATTTAAAAACCACCAAAATAATTTTCATTTAGTTCTTATCGATGTACTAAAATAACTGAAACTACAACTGAAATAAATGAATAAAAACTATATAGACATAAAAAAAAAAAAGTCAAAAACACAACAAAATTACTAAAACTTTAACATTAAAATGAAAACAAAACAAAAATAAAAGTAAAACGACCATAAACTGATATCCACACTTTATTATTATTAGAAAAAAAGTAATATGGAATGTATGTATTTTATATAATGTGTAATGTAGATTTTAACTAAATAATATAGTATTTGTTTTACTTTAATACAGCAAAATACTGCATACAGCAATAGGAATCATCATTGAAAATAATGAAACAGTACAAGTAAATGCAACACAGAGGGATTTTAAAGATTCCTAAATGTGGTCTTCATTTTCTTTATGCAAAATATAATTTATTATCTTTTTTGGTTTTAGGGTGAAATATGATCAGGGCATTTTCTCAACAGGCGTTATGCAATTCACCCACACATATATGAAACTATGTTAGCAAATCCTGTATCACCTTACTATCATATTCCATCTTTTAATCATTTCAAATCATGCTTGTTCTCTCATCTTTTCCCAACGTACCTGTTTCAGGTTCAACTGAGAAATATGGCTGGCCCTGCAGTATGCTGTAAACCAGCCTGGCACTGTTTCCATATGCTTCATCATCTGCATCAGAGGCTGTAACTCTTAATACAAATGCACCTTGAAAGAAAGAGAGCAAAAGGGAATTATAGAGAAAGGTATTTCAGAGCCCTAACATGACTGCAAAACATGATCCCCACATCCAGTATTAAAACCTCAACCATGATCAAAGCAGCACATTCTAAAGGTGCACCATGAACAACAAATTCGCTATTAAAAATACTTGCTATTAGCCTATATGATGAGACCCCCACCCTCCCAGCGTGAGCAGTGATCAAGGCGAATGTATGATCACTCGTGCTTTCATCTTCTTTATCTCAGTGTGTTTCTTATCTAAATCCTACTCTCATAATTACTCCAGCTGCATGGTGAGATGGACATATCTTTAATTGTAGTTTTTCTTCCGGCTGCTCTCTCTGGGTCATCCCATTCATTTTCCGCTCTGATGGAATCTGCTGTATGTTGCTGGGAAACGTGAGAATAATCTGCTCAAAAAAACATTATGATTAGACCAATTAATCTAGAACTAACATGATTTTGGGGGGTTCGCTTTCAGCTTGACACAGCTTTGGACAGCTGTAGGAGAAAAGAGTATAGTCTGTGATATGAAAAAGCTCTTCGAAATTTGGCCATGGTGTAAAGCAGTGGTTCCCAACCCTGGTCCTTGAGGCACCCCAAGACTGCAGGTTTTGCATGTCTCCTTAATCAAACACACCTGATTCAGGTCATCAGCTCATTAGTAGAGACTCCAAGACCTGAAATTGGTGTGTCAGAGAAAGGAGACATGCAAAATGTGCAGTGTTGGGGGTGCCTCCAGGACCAGGGTTGGGAACCACTGGTGTAAAGTAAACCAACTCATTTAATTGCTATATTTAACTCTACAGTAATGTGCACTATAGCTAAGCAAATATTAATCCACGCGATTTGGGACTATTATATGAGGATCAAAATGTGATATATAATATTAATTAACATGTTTTATAAAAACATGTAGTATACTTTATTTTTTTTTATATTTTTATATTGCAATTATTTTATATATTATGTATTATACTAATACTCAGGGCCTTCGCTAGTGGGGTGAAAGGTGGTGACGATTACAGGGGCCCACGGCTAAGGGGGGGCCCCCCGGCGATCTCAACCGACTGACTGAGGCCAGCCTCTAAAGAAGCTCAGGACAGTTGACAAGGCCACTGCTGCGCATCGTCACAAAAGCATATCATTTGCAGTGTTTTTAAGCCTTGCCAATTTAAACATTCAAAAGAGTTTAAAGCATTCAAACACAAGATGCGGAAAAACTCAGCAACACCGAACCGAGCTCTCCTTCACGTCCTCCTGCACCTGAACGAACAAATACAAATGGCAGTTTAAATGCGCAAACAGAAAAAGATGTGAAAGAGCCCAATTCAGTGCACGCATGGCGCACGCAGAGAGATACGCGTATCAGAGCCTTGAACACCGAATGTGCCTCTTCTTGCTCTTGTACCGACAAATACATACAAAATGATGTCAAAATACCCCTCTTGGAGAGTATCCTTGAAAAAAATGTCAGTTATGTCTTAATTGAAAGTAAACAGTGGAGAAAGAAATCGGATATGTTTCATTATAATGGATGCACTGTCTCTTAAAGTGACCGCGCCTAATTTAGCCAATAGCTGCTGTCTGTCATTAATGTTAATCCAAGAAAATGAAAGAAAGAAAATCACTCACTGCTCTTGACTGACTTACTTTGTAGTTATAACAAAAAAGAATCCACAGTCAAACCAAAAATTATTCAGACACCAGATATAATTTTTTATATTTTTTTACTAGTGGGTGCAGGACACTATAGTTCATTTATGCAAAATAAAGTAAACTGTGACCTATTATACCCAAATATTCTTCATACAGTGGACTACCAGTAAAATGTATAAATTATTCAGACACATTGACCTGACCAAGTTTTGCTTAAGTGTTTTTTCTTTAATTGCTAGTGCGATCTTTTTACACCACAGACTGAACAAAATTAAGCATTGTTTGATAATTGGTCAACAAAGTATTGATAGTTGTGTAAATAATACTGTCATACTAACAGCTATCTGAATTTTTGCTTGATTGTAATCAATTACATACCTTTCTATCAAAGTTATCTGATATCATCCAGATGAATTTGTTCTGACACAGTGTAACTTCAAAGTTCTTGTCTTATTGTATTACCATTTTCTAAACTATAACAAATAAACTGTGATAATGTGAGAAATATTGAAGGTGTCTGAATAAATTTAGTTTTGACTGTATATTGAATTTTTACTGTGAAGACTATGCAGTGCTAGTTTACATTTGATTATTCTGTTTCTGTACCTGGACAGCTACAAACTTGAAAAAACTTAAACATTGTGTAAATAGCACAAATAAATAAAACGAACATACATACAAGCTTAACATTTCCACAGGGCCCCACTGGTACAACCTGCTCTGGGGCCCCCGCAAACCCCAGCTATGACCCTGCTAATACTATACCATAATATCATTTTTTACAGTTTTTCTTACTTTTTTTTGTACTTAAAACTATATAAATATTGATTTATCTTTTAGTGATGTAATCTTATATTCATACTTAAAAAAATATTGTATTCATTCAGTGAAAGAAAAGCTGTAAAAGATAGATTTTTCTCTCTGTTTTGTAGCTGTGCTGCTGAAAGTTTTGTAGTTTTTTCAAGTCTGTAGCACATCATTACCCACAATAAAAGTCTGATCTTGGTCTGGTCTCAGATAATAGCTAGAGACAACAACTTTTCTCTTGCCACATGAAGGGCAAAATCACTCCTCATTCGTAGTTGCCAACAACCACGCTTTCCGTTACACTCACGGCTTCCTGTGAGTAGTTTCCTCAGAGGTTTCTCTGTTCTCATTTGTGTCCTACTGATTGTTCGTTCTTCTCAATAGACTTTCGAGGTGACTTCGCGGCTTCTCAGTCTCACCTCTGAAGGTGGACTGAATGCACATGTTGTTTCTGGCATGGATCAGCGGTGTCCTTGGCATCAACAAGACCTCCACGAGCAGCGTTCGCTCTCTGAACGGCTCGAAGAATACTAATGAATGTCGAAACATCTGTCGCCCTCCGATCCCATTCCGATAACACGAAGAGAAACAGTCTCAGTCTTCATGTATGGCCAGATCTGATTAACGGCAGGCATGTTTGCAACACATGGCTGGTTTGTTCAGCTTAAACGCGAGTGCCACCATGACCTCATGGTTTGGCAAGCAGAGCCGTTTGTGAATTTGTACACGGTCGAGAGAAAGGAAGAGCTCAAGCGAAGTGTCAAATGACCACGGTGTCTCATTTATGTTGCGGAGTACCGGGGATGATGCAACTTTGAACCCCACGGAGAAATACAGATAGGAAAGAGAGAACAAGCCTGACGGAAAGATAAATGGGAAAGAAAGGCTGAGCTTGGGTTTCCAGTGCAAAAGCCTGAAGGGAAAAGCCTGTGGTCCATTTACAAGGCTGCTTTCACCAGATTGTGTTGAATAAATAACTCTGCCCAGAGTGATGTGCTTTTACATTTGTGAAGGAAATAAATATCGATAGTGACAGTGAATCTGCCATGTATCACGTTAAGAATCTGAATAAAACAATATTGCATGTTCTCGACTTGTAAAACACAGGTGCATTGAGACTTTCGACGGCAAAGACATAAAGGAGATCAGGCACTGTAATGTAAGAATCCAACTGAGAGTCCCTGAAGCTTGAGTGGAGTGGTCTTGCATTCGTCTGAAAGGATGCCTGATAGTGTTTCATGCCTCAGGGATCCATCTTTCAACAAACACTGTTGCATTAAGATCTATTCTCCAATGAGACATCCAGAATCTAACAGAATTTTGAATAACTTTATGCACATTTCATTTTTATGTCACATTGTAAATGTCACGACAAGGATGTGACGATAGTGCTGATTGGCCGATGACACCTCAAGAATGAATACAGTCCCAAACCCTTCACTAGTGACTGTGACATGAAAGGCAACAGACAGGGAAAAATGTTAGTCCATTTCATGCTTCAAAAAATATTGGGAACTAGTGAAGCATCTACTATAATATAATTAAATATTTCTGATTTCTGACAGCATGTTGCTAAATAAATGGTTGCAAGAGGAAGATTGTACTCTATGGGGTGATGCATCTCACCCACGGACACACTTTACCCCACTCTCCTCTAATTATTAATAAGGTGTCAAAATGGCAAGAGTAAAAATGCAAAAAAAAAAATTCTGTTTGGTAAACAGTGCTTTATAAATTGACAAACACAAATAGGTACATCAGGACCACTTCAAGCATAATTTCCTCATTTCCAAGTGATTAATCTTTGATTCATTTGCTGGGTAACAATGATTAAGATCCACAATGATTATCTTATCATAACACAAAATCTTTAATCAAAACCGGCTGCCTTGTTTTTGTCGGAACTGCAAATGAGTTTTGATTCATTTGAGATAAACCTGCGGGTTAATTTGTTGCTTCATGAAGAGTAATTGATATCAGCTTGCTGCATCCCGTTCATTTACTTTGATTCTCTCTGCTGCTCTTAATGGGTTTAAAAGCACTGATAATTGAATTAATTCAGACGGGATATTGTAAGATCTTTATCCTTCCTGCAAATCACGTGATCAAAGTTGAATGTTTGTCATAGTTTTAGTCAGCGTTGATTAAGTGGCTGAAAGTGTTTTCCGGTTACAGTAAAATAAATATAAAAGTCTATATTTTTATTGGCCAGTGTCACTTTGCTTGTCAGAGTTAGCCATCTAAATGACTGTGACTATGGATAAACATACTAAATGTTACTAGCTCAAGATAGTACATTAAGGGATTATAACCTTCTGAAATCGTATAAGATTGGAAAGAGTCTACAGACTGACAACTATATAATAACGATTAAACTGACGTTGGCAGTGATCTCATGCCAAGTCATGCCGTACTATCAGGAACGAAAGTCACCTGGATATAAAATCTACGGAAAGCGCATGTTTTAATACAATAGTCATGACAGTTTTGTATTAATGCATTCCCAGGTCCAACCAGGGGAGGGAAATATTAATTTTCTAAAGTAAAACAAATTAAGAATATCATTTTCGATACTGTAAACTGTTGTATTGTACATTCAGTTCCTTAGAAAACATATATGAAAATATAGTACAACACAAATGAAAATTAGCTGACAGTGAGTCACTCGGCCATCCATTGGTGGATTTGGAGAAGGTAACTTCACTTATGTAATGCTAAATTTCTCCAAATCTGTTCTAATGAAGTAACTCATCTACATCGTGGATGGCCTGAGGGTGAGTAAGTTTTCAGCAAATGTGAATGTGTTGTGTGAACTATAACCCCATAGAAGCAGAAAAGCATTGTATATAACCCATACCAAATAGTTTTCTTATGTGAATTTTTCTTATGTGAGTTTATTTTGTGAATTTGCCAGAACATCTTAAACCTGCAACTCATACTCACCAACACTGGACATCTCTGATACACTGGCCACGTAGGTGTCCTTGGCAAACTTTGGCTCGTTGTCATTGATGTCATGGATTTTGATGATGAATTCCGAGGCCCTCTCCAGATCCTGTCCGGAGGACTTGTTGACGGCTTTGGCGCTCAGTGTGTACAATGCTTTCTCTTCCCTGTCAAGCCTCCTGATGGCGTGGATATCACCCGAGTTCTCATCAATCTCGAAAACAGTTCCGGCCCCATCTCCGGTGAGGACGTACTTCACAGATCCATCTTCTGTGTCCATGTCTGAGTGAAGCTTAAAAGAGCAAAGAGAGTTTTGATGGAATTAACAGTTCTCGAATTAACTGTTTTATTTGCACGCGACTGGCAAATTGTTCGCAAGTATACTCAGTCTGTCAAGGCAAAATGTTCAGGCGGTGGCCCTAAACCTTGTGCAAATGGAAACAGAAATGAAACCATTTGCTAAATGCAGTTTAAGCCCTTTCTGGCCGAAGTCAGAATGTGTTTCTTGAGCAATGTTTTTAAATGAGTCATGGATTTGCTCAAAGGCCCCGGCGCTCGGTTTAATTTTCTTTGTGGGTGCAGCTTGAAATTTTGACTTAAGTATTTCATTCACATCAGTATCAGTAATAGTTTCACAATTCTTCCGTTCCTTTTCAGCAGCAAACACAGAGCGCTGAATGCCGATCTCGCCATTATCTGCAGGAGCGCAGAACTTACTGTGTAGAAAGTTCTGTGTTTGCCGTGGTTGTCGGCATATGGCAGATATCTCAGAAAACTGTCAATAGACTCCTGTACCTTTAAACTGTGGAGGAAAGATATGACCGGTTTTGTTCAGAACAGTCACAATTACACAAAACGCTCCTTCAGAGCAGAACTTTCCTTTTACACCTGTCTCTTAGCAACAAGAGGAAGCCTGACAGCCCTCTCCATTAGATTGCAGTTCCTCTTTTCCTGATTAGGTTTTTACCAGAAGAGGCCAGCCATGCAGCTCTGGACAAAATATCCAATCAGTATAGGTGCTATAAAATGTTTCATATTTAATAAATTATCAATCAACACCCGAAAGAAGCTGCAAAAACAGTCCTTGTTTTCCTAAGAACCAAAAAATGTTCTAAGCACTGCACCCTACAATTTCATAATCTGTACACTTACAGCTAAATGCACACTATAATTAGAAACGATTTTAGAGGCTTTTCTAACCACTGTTATCAGGATGTAGATAATTTGACACGTAACAATTAAAAGCTCAATTTGGAGGTTCAGTCATTCTGAAACAGCGTCCCTCTCTGTCCTGAAACTGAATTAGGTATCTATTTCACACACAATTGCATTAACAGCACTAGTATGCTGCTTAGAGAAAACTTTTCTTTAGTATTTTTATGTCCTCCTGGCATAGGCAGTTGTATAGGAGGCAAACCTGTGTGAATGTGATTTTGTTTCGTGTATACTGCAAACCAGGGTTATTAACTAAAGCTAAAACCATTCATTTTAGTTGCATAAAGTAAACGTTAACTGTAATAAACTAAAATACATTAAAACAACTTATTACATAAACACATCTTATAATTTTCTTGATATACTAAAATAACTCAAACTAAAATATAAATTAAATAGAAATATTTACAATAAAACAATAACTATTAAAAATTGCAAAATACACACAAATCAATGACAACTTTAAATAAATAAAACATTAAATTAATAATAATATTAATATTAATAATAAGAATAATAATAATAATACTAATAAAAATCATCTGATACCAGTTGTTAAAAATGTTAAAGTTCATTATAGTAAGCCCAGTAAAGTCACAAAATGAAATGAAACCAAATGCACCTTTCTAACATATACATACTCACTCTCATGGGTACAGACCCGTATGCTTTTATGTATTTATTTATTTATTTTCCATGGACAGCTAGAGGAGAATCGTACTGGTTGTTCTTTTCCATCCACTCCGTCCCCATGGGGACTAAAGCTTCAGAAAAGATGCAAGAGTACTCTTAAGGCACCCTAAAAATACCACATATGACTTGTGCTCTCTATCCCAAGCCTTCTGAAGTCATGCAAGCTTTGTGCGAAGAACAAACTGCATTTTCTTGGATTTCACCGATATTTTTCTCTTCCAGTAAACTTATAAGTTTGTGAACTGGGTGAACTGATTCATCAAGAAGGTCTGACTCAATATGATTCATTAATGAGTCAAACATCTGTTCTTATCTCATGAGCACACCAAGAAGAGCAAGGGCGCATGTCAACATTTTCAGTGAGTAAATATCTAAATGTCTTTCTTTTCCTTGCACAAATCAGTGTGTGAATCAAATGGACTACTTTTCCACAGAACTAAGAAAGTCATAAAGGTTTGGAATGACATGAGGGTGAGTAAATTATGACTTTATTAGGGGCTGAGACTCCCTCATATTAAAATACAGGACTACTTGTGTTCTGCAAGAAAAAAAAGTATCTTTTTCTCAACTAAAAGCTTTTTTCACTTGTGTTGTGTTTTGAGTTTTCTGGCCTCCCCAGTGGCTGCCTGATAGGTTCTCAATTCCTATCAGCTAGCTGATGAGTCAATTTTACACATTTTTTATGCTTAGACCTTCTTTTTATGCTTGATCATAATGCACACATTAAACAGAGAGGGTCATATATGTCATCATTTTTGGTCTTCATATTTGCTAGTGTTTTGAAAGCATAGGGTGTCCAGGCATCCCCTGTTTTCCAGGCATTGTTTTCTGGGGTTTGTGGTTGGGTTTTGGTTTTTGCAAGTCTAAATGTTCACCAAAGCTGTATTTACTTGATCCAAAATACAATAAAAACAGTAATATTGTTAAAAAATATCTAAATAGATTTGATTTGGTACTGAAAAGGGTTGTGCTGCTCTAAAGTCAAAATGTTTTCTAACATGTTTGATAGATTTAATGCATCCTTTCTGAAAAAGATATACATTTCTTGCAGAAAGGAAAGAAATCGTCTCCAGGTTACGTATGTAAACATGGTTCACTGAGGGAACGAGGTGCTGCGTCAAAACGCTATGGGAATGCCTCCAGCGTGACCACGCTCTGAATATGTGTAATCAGTCCAATGGATGGGAGAGACGTCACGGGAAGGGTGGCCGGTGGGGGGGGGGGGGGGTGGAAAAACGTAGTGACAGGAAGTATAAAGCACTTGCGGTGAACCCGCATCAGTGCAGAGGAAGCAAGCGGCTGGCAGGATGCCGAAAATATGGCCCTGAGACGCAGCGTCTAGTTCCCTTCGGGGAACCATGGTAACATACGTACCTGGAGATGTTCGCCTTCAGCAACTCGAGCTGCGTCGAAATGCTACGGGAACGAGAATGCCCACGCCGCCAGACTGCCAAATCCCTGCCTATGGGAAGAGCAACCGCTAAGGTGAAGAGAATGAGCCAGAATGGCTAAAGTAAGCAGGGTCTGCCCGAAGGCCAACTTTTGGAGGAGTGAATCTTGACCCCCAAAGGAGTGGGGAGATCAGAGGACTCGAGGCTATTGAATAGCATCCTGATCCACCACTTAGCATAAGCTTCTCTGGCCGGAGGCCTCGGCCTCAGTGCACCGCAGAGGAAACGTGTAACTAGGGTGTGTCTGCCCACTGACTGGCCACCGAGAGGAGCGTGGTAGGCCGCAATGACCTCCACGTAGACCTTCAATGTGGAGTGGGTCAACCCTGCGGAGAAACAGGCCTGCAGGAACTCCAGAACTATACCAAACGGGCAGTTAGCTGGGTCGAGCTGGCGGTTCTCCGCACAAGTTTACAGTTTCCTCGTTGAGGGAGCTCTGGTTTGGAGGATGGTCTCAACAACCTCGGTTAAGATTCCAGAAGCTATGAATTGTGCCTCCTCAGAGGCCACACCCACAGCTTCCACAGCTCCGGGCGGGGGCGTGCCCTCCGCCTGTGAGAGGAGATCTCTCCTGACGGAAATCTCCCATGGAGCGCCGTTGAGGAGAGAAATCAGGTCTGAGAACCATTCTTGGCCTGGCCAGAACGGGGCTACTGGCAGTCGGCTGACCTCGTTCCAGCGCACTCTCTCCAGAACTCCCGGGAGCAGAACAATCGGGGAAAGGTGTACAGACGAAGCCTCAGCCACGTCTGCACCAAGGCATCCAGCCCCAGTGGAGCTGGATGAGTCAAAGAGAGAACCAGAGGGGACCGTGCGATATCATCTCGCAAACAAGTCCACCTGAGCCTGGCCAAAGACTCTCCAAGTCTGCTTCACCCCTTGGGGTGAGATATCTATTCCCCGGGCCTCGGCCCCTGCCTTGAAAGGATGTCTTCACCCACATATATTAAAAGACCACTTCTGTGGTGTTGTTGCTCACCCAACATGCATCACTTAGGCCTGGTAGGAAGTGTTTCGAAGCAGAAACAGGCCAGCATCTCCATCAACGTATGCCTCGCGACGGTGAGATGGAGTCCACTCACAGGCTGCGTACCGGCGGGCCACTCATTACCGCTGCCCAAACGGTTAAAGATGCATCTGTCGCGAGCAATATTCTTCGACCAGGAGCCCCAGCACCAGGTCACTGACATAATAACCAAGGTTTCCTTCACTGTCCACGGCACGTAGGCACCGCCGTGTTCCTTGATCTGCAAAGTGTTTCCCCTCGGGGAGAACCCTTTGGTCTTGATCCACCACTGTAGGGGTCTCATGTACAGCGGGCCAAAAGTAACCACGTTGGACGCAGCTGCCATCAGACACAAAAGTCTTTGAAACTGTCTGACAGTCAGTGACTGGCCTTCACTCACTCCTCTCGCCAAGGATGACTCGATCCCAGCAGGAACATACGTTCCTACATCGTGGTCGAATTCCACACCACCCCCATATGGATCTCTGTACTGGAGAAGCACACTTTCCTTTCTCATTCTTACCCCAGCTTTTTCCGTTGAGCGAGAACGACATCTTCGATGTCAACTGCCCATCCACATCGGATTGATCGAATATCACCAACTCGTGTGGTATGCGTCGTGAAGTGTGGGGTGAGATTGTGCAATGCCAGACGGAAGAACCTCAGTGTTGGTAAGCTTTTGGTTTTGCCCCCAAAAGCACCTCAGGATGTCCGTGATGAAGGAGGATGGAGACATGTGCATCTTTTAGTCGATTGTGCCAACCAGTCCTCTGCTTGATCTGAGACCAACTGTTTTGAGTGCGAGCGTGCTGGAACTTCGGTCCGCCTACGGAAGCGTTCAAATGACACAGATCGAAAATAGGACACCACCTCCTCCTTCCTCGACGGTGCAGGACCGACTGTAGAACCAGGGCGCTGCGACGTGAGGAGGGACCCACCTCGATGGCCTTCCTTCTCAACAGAGGTACTAGTTCTGTCCATGACCAAGCCTGCTCGGGACTCCACCATATTGGGGATGAACACCATTTAAACTGAGGCGAGGAGAACTGGATTCTTAAGCCTCACTCTACAGTGGTGCAGCCTAACCGATACACGTTAGTCTCTACGTGTATAATCAGTCTCTCGAGACTGACCTCTGGTGTAATCAAAGCTCGCTGGTGTCCCTTAAGGGTGGAACCGGCAGGGGAACGGCCGTATCTACTGCTCTAAGATCTCCGTGGAGGTCGCGAGCCCTTATCACCGCCTACGTTTAGCGGGCGGTAACTGAGAGAACGCTCGCCGAGACCGCTGCGCCCTGGCAACACACCGGCAAGTTGTGGAGACTGATTTCTGAGGGCACTGATGAGAGAACGGGCACCGTGTGGATGCGGTGTGCACCACTCTTCCCATATGGGCCTGCCCTCCGAGGTCCCGGAGCCACAGCTCAGACCCTCATAGCTGATCTTCTCTAAAATTGACGGATCCTCAGACACCCGCGTCATCTCTAGGAAAGTCGACTTATGAACCGAGCCTGCTCAGGGCAGGACCCAGGAGGCCGCTTTTCATAGGCCCCCCGAACCGCCAGGTGCATACGAAGGGAATCAGTCGTCGAGACTGACATCTGGTGTATCAACGTCTATCTCGGTGCCCCTGAAGCGGCGACCTCCTTGTACGGCCGATCTAGCTGCTCTAGAGACCTCCTTGGAGGTTGTGAGCCTCTTAGCACCGCTACATTTCCGGGCGGTAACTGAGACAAGCGCTCGTCGGAGACCGCTGCATCCTGGAACACTGGCAGGGTTGGCAGACCGATCTCCTGAGGGCACTGAGGAGAGACGGGCACCGTGTAATGCGGTGTACACCGCTCTTCCCCAGAGGGAGCTGGCCCTCAGAAGTCCTATAGGCTTCCGCTATAAGCCTTCGGCCTGGGAGAGCCACTGTGACTCTAGACTCTGCTGAGTACGAGAAGTGACGCCCCCAGAATGAGGAGCTTGAACAAGGTAGGTTGGGACTTCTCCCGCCCAGCAGCCCCTGCTGACCTCCTCAACCTCCTCAGAGGAAGAGAGGTAAAAACGTGCTCTCACTCAAATTTTTATCCCAAGAGCCCCTGTACATCTAACTTCACATAGTTTGATAAATACTTATTCCTCAGAATCAAATGCAATCAAACCCCGACAATAACACGTCTGTTTGATACTCTTCATATAAATTAATCTCTCTACTTCCAATAGTCCGATACTTACTTATCCTCAGAATTAAATGCAGCCAAACAACCAACAGTAAACACGGTCTGTGTGATTAAAGGTTAAATGTCAAAAACGAAATGATATATCTAACTGCTCATGTCATATCATACTATTTAATTCTCAGAATCAAATGCAACCAAACCCAAACGCTACCGGTCTGTCGTATAATATTAATTCAAATCGAAAATGATAACGAACTTCTCATGTCAGAGAAAACTTAATTTCATTCTCAGAATAAAGCAGCCCAACAACCAAACCCAGTCTG
Organism: Sinocyclocheilus anophthalmus; assembly: GCA_018155175.1. Lineage (NCBI taxonomy): Eukaryota > Metazoa > Chordata > Actinopteri > Cypriniformes > Cyprinidae > Sinocyclocheilus > Sinocyclocheilus anophthalmus. Next base: position 263,490 of record JADLZN010007553.1, read on the forward strand.
TTGGTAAGAGCACTCAAAACTGAAATGATGTCATACACGCATTGCCTCGCATCGTACGCGCGCCCACTTGGTCACACAAACAATATCACTCTCCTTGGAGAAAAATAGCTGCTGCAGCGAGCTCTCACTCAGAGGGGAAGAAACCGCAGCGCGGGCTTCCGATCCTTGAGAGAGAGAGCGCTGGTTCTAGGGAGTGCAGGCGGAGAAAGGGCAAGCCGTCTCCAACCCATCCGCTAGATCCACGTGCAATCCCTGCGATTTGAACCGCGCCATGTGCTCTCAATAGCGGGACCGCAATCGCAAGATCACAGACACGGACACACTCCTCGGAGCGTGCCCTGCGGGAGCGAACAGTCAGCGGGTAGACGCACAATCAGCCCCTTATTTCTGAGAGCTGACTGCGCAAGTCTTTTCTTTTTATAATAGTATTGACATAATGCTTGTGCGACTGTAAAACAGCTCCGCTCCACAGTAAAGCTGCTCATTATAATATTAGGCATAATATGCTTGTGTAATGATGTTTGTGCAACTGGCGAGCTCATTGACGCCCTCATCAACTTCCTCGGAGGAAGACAGGCGGAGCGTCGAGCCCTCTCCCCTGGGGGGAAGAACCGCAGCGCGGGCTTCCAAACCCCGAGAGCGGGCGCTGGATCTCTTGTTTAGGAAGATAGGGACTCGCCCGTCTACATTCCCTCCACCGAATCCATTTGCTAACCCCACGCCAGCTGCCGCTCCGCCTCGCGAAGCGGGGCCGGCGCCGAGAAGACCCGGTGAAGACTCCCTTCTCAAGAGAGCCCTCGGAGAGCATCTACGCAGTGACAACACTCTCAATACCAGTCGTCGGACTCTGCTTGTGTTTGCCTCCCACCTTTTCGCAGACCATGCACAGACTGTGTGTATCCCCATCCGAAATGTAGCGCGGGCAGGGAAGAACACACAGCCTAATATACTGCCAGCTCTCGCCGTGTGTTTGTCTACACTCGTATTGGTAAAATAATGATAATGGACAGACAACACCAAATAAGAGCGCTTGCTGAATGACAGAAAGCTGACCCCGGTTTCACCGCACGTGCTTTTATACTTCCTGTTGCGCTACTTCCCCCGCCCCGTACGTCTCGCCCATCCATTGGACTGATTACACATGTGATTCAGAGCGTGGTCACGCTGGAGGCGTTCTCGTAGCGTTTTGACGCAGCTTGAGATCCTGAAGGGGAACTTGCTGACCTCAAACTTTTCACCGGTAGTGTAATTTAGAGTTGCATGATATACCACAGTTCATTGCAGTACAGCATTTACAATTGTTAAAACACACAAAAGCAGAATAGTCCACCTTGTTATCTTATAGAGAAAAGTGTTATTTTAGATGATGTATTAATTTACTGGACTAGAAATGTACTGGATTTTATTTCAAACATCTTATGCAAGTGTATCTGCACAGTTTAGAGAGAGATTTCTCTTACAGTATGTCAGAATTGGCTGTGTACTGTAGAGGTGACATACATAACACAAGTTTGATTAGTTTTGTGAACTCCTGTCTCAGAGTTGGTTCACACTCTATTGATCGTTCGGGTCTCAAGGGATTGTGCTGTCACCACTGACAGAGAGAGAGAAGAGAAACATACACCGCTCGCTCACAAAAAAAAAGTAATCCGATACCAGAATGACGTCAAGCATTGTCGGATATCCATATTTATGGCATAACCGCACAGTTTAAATTACAATAGCTGTTGATGACACTTCAAATCTCACTGCATGAAAAAGAAAAACTCGATATCTTGGAGAAACAGCTTGGAAATATGTATAAAACAACTGTGTTGGCAACATGTGAAAGCGTTAGTGTGTAGCTCCTGGTAGATACAACACATTTTTCGCACTCTGTTCTAGTGCTATTAAAAGCTGGTTTAAGGTTTTTGTATGGTATTTCACTGAAATATAATAAATCTTGAAGAGCCTGTACTTGGCATCTGACAAAAGTACTATATTAGCAGATGCACAATGTATATAATTGGATTACATTGGGTTTTTTTCTTCTTCCAGTGGTTAAAAGCGACATATGGCTCCAGCGTTAGCAATTTGAGAGCATGTTATGTCAATGTTGTTCAAGACAGTGTGGCAAATTTGAGACAAATTCCCATTTTACTCAGAATTCTAAATGCACGAAAATATGCAGCTGAGGGTTTGTGTGGAAAATTAGAAGATCAAATATGAAGTACCTTTTTTTTATACAGGATGGACTGAAATGCTGCAATGGACATTAAATTTGCAGTCCAGTCAGCGGTTGTTATGACATGGCGATGGTTAATTTCATGAATATTAATTAGGCCGTGCTGACGTTGCTTGGTAACCTTTCTAGACTGCCCAGTCATGCAAGTAATTAATATTCATGAGGCAAACCTTCACCATAGTAGTAGCTTCATAAGTCCATATCCTGTGCTTGAGTTCCTGCATTTGAGATTCAATATCAGGTCATACTTGTATCAAGCAAGGATGCATTAAATTCATCAAAAGTGACAGTAAAGATTTTTACGTTGTTACAAAGAATTTTATTTCAAACAAATGCAGTTCTTTTGAATTTTCTTTTCTTCAAAGCATCCTGAAAAATATTAATTGTCACTGCAGTTTTCAACATTGATAATAGCAAGAATGATTTCTGAAGGATCATGTGGCACTGAAGACTGGAGTAATAATGCTGAACATTCAGCTTTGCATCTCAGTAATATATTACTTTTTTTTTTACAATGTATTAAAATAGAAAAGAGTTATTCAAAATTGTTAGAATACTTCACAATATTACTGTTTTACTGTATTTTCGATCAATTAAATGCAGTCTTGGTGAGGATAAGGCACTTCTTTCAAAAGCATTAAACATCTTTCCAACCCTAAACTTTTTAATGCTTATGTAAGTGCACAGTAATACAGTACAATACATGTTAATTCAGAAACCGCATCTAAAGCAGAGTATTTGATCTTCTCAAAAAGATGTAAAAACTATAATATTGACCATTTAACATTAGCAATGCAATGCTTAAAATTGTTTAAACAATTAACTATTCAAGAGCCCGATTGAACCTATTTGGTCACATTTTTATTCGTGAACTTCAACCATTAGCCTGCACTCTTAGAAATAAAGGTGCCAAGAACCCCTAGAACCCCTTGGTGAGGTCATATCAAAAACCTTTGTCCACTACAACCTTGTGCAATGGGGAGGCTTAATAGATGAACCTTTGCTAAGTCAAGTCAAAAGTAACTGTTGCTTTGGTATGTTAGATGACTGCAGATGTAGTACCGTGTGCTTGTAATTTCCCCATCTTGTAAAGACTGTGTGCACTGTCATTCATTTGTGACTAGCAGACACTGCAGACTCTGTCGCTACAGGGGGTTTGTGGGTCAGTGGATATATGCATACATCAGACGTCTGTAGTTCTTTTCTCTTTTTTTTCTTTCTTAGTGCAGGGGCACAAAAAGCACCTTTACTTGTTTGAAAAAGTAGGTGTTAAAACTATAGGGAATTATAGCAGACAGCAGTAGTGCACTTAGGATGAGTCGGCTGTCCAGCACTTTGACAGACATCAGTCATAAAAATACAGATGGTTGGATGGATAGATTTAATCAGTTTGAACCTGCATGTATAAGATTTTAGATTTTTTTAAATAAGTATTTTGTGCTCATCAAGGCTACATTTATTTGATCAAAATACTGTAAAAACTGCAATATTGGTAAATATTAATTAAAATAAATATTTTTAGCATTATAAATGCCTTCACTGTCACTTTTGACCAATTAGATGCATCATTTCTGATTAAAAGTATTAATTTCTTTCAAAAAACGAAATCTTACTGGCTCCTTGTACTGACACTGTATGTAAATTGAAGTTTTCAGAACAGAACACAAGATAAAGTATAGGATGTAAGTTATTAAGTATGAGTTATTCAAGCGTAGTGTGGTCTGCGATTAGAATCCTTGGGCTATTTCCCAATTTCTGCCTATGTTCAGCTCATTAACCCAATCAGTGATTAGGTAGATTTCAGATCACATTATGAATCAGTCTTACAGTCATTACACGCACACACACCATTTTCCAGTTATGAATCCTTTTTGAAAAAGAACATTTGCAATTGAGCTATTGGGATATGCCTACGTGACCTTTCTTGCTGATTATTAAGCTGCATTTTCAGTAATTTTTTAGCCAAATAATTAATACTCATTCATGTTTTTACGGATAGCAGACAAGAGGGTGACGGATTAATTTGTAGGCCAGTAACCTTTTTTAAATATGAGACTGTTAAGATGTTTTTTTATATCTTTGTATTGATTTATTTCTTTAGCTGTTCATATCTATCTCCTCTCGCTTCAAAAACTATCTTAGAATTACTGTATCATGGACATGCACATAATTAAATCTATATTACAAATAATATGTTCATAATTGATTAATAATGTTGATAAGACACGTACATGATACAAACTATATAACCAAATTTGGATTAATATTGAAATATTGTTGTGCATGTAAAGTGATCACTCATTTATTCCATTGGGGTTTTGTGAACACGTTGCATGTATATAGTTTTGTCATAGATGAAATTATCACTGTGCATACCAGAGGCCACAATGCAGTATTAAATGCTTAATAATATAACAATGCATGCTTTATGAAAGTGCCTTTGTCTCTCAAATGACCTGTACTTGATCTGTGAAGCATTTATGAAGCCCGTGTTTTTAATCAACCTCCTGCAACATGATGACAAAGCCTCAATGTTTACAGTCACTGACAAGAATGACAGAAAAGTCCAAATAAATAAATCCAGAATTTGTCAGCCGCAGCAAGCGAAAAGGGGAAACGTCTCTGCATTCAGCTCCAAGCCAGTAATCTATGCAAACATTAGCATGCGAGTCATTAGCATGTAGTTAATGAAATGTTTGTGAGCACTAACTCACGGGTCCACATTCTCCTGAGTAACAGAGCGAGTGAGGGACACAGCATGCAGAACAGCCAAAGCAGATATAAATAACTTAGGATAAGATCTAATTATTTTCAACATATTTACAGCCAGCGACTCTAGACTCGAGTGTGATGGGGGTTGAACCAATTTTTAGGAAGAAATTACATCTCAAGATGCATTTATTTATTTTTCCTGATGGAAATGTCAAATATATATATATATATATATATAATATTATATATAAATATAATATATATATATATATATATATATCACAACGTTTTTTTTTTTTAGATGGCACTGTATGGTTGGATAGCATACATCATAACTGCTCTTTTAAAAATAAAGGTTCTTTATTGGCATCGATGGTTCTATTAAGAACCTTGAACATCCATGGAACCTTTCAAATGCACAAAAGGTTCTTTATACTCTTAGAAATTAAGGTTTCAAAGGAGGTTTTTTGCAGTGTGCCACAGAACGCCCCCCCCCCCCCTATGTTTAAGAACTTTTGAACAATCTAATCATCCCTAAACATTTTTTCCACAATAAGAACCTTTTGTTCAATGTACTGTTCCATGACGTAAAGGTTCTTCATAAAACCATAGAACGCAATAAAGAAATTTCATTTTTAATTAGTATTGTTTTAAGTGAAAAAGACTCTTCTGAATCATTAAAAGAAGAAAATGGTTCTTTCAAGAAATGTTCACTGAATGTTTCTTTGGGGAACCCAACATGGTTCTTCCATGGCATTTCTGTGAAACCCCCCTTTTGGAAACTTTATATGTGACCATGCACCACAAAACCAGTCACAAGGGTACATTTTCAGAAATTGAGATTTATACACCATCTGAAAACTGAATAAATAAGCTTCCCATTGATGTATGGATTGTTAGGATAGACCATGAATTCCCCTTTGGGGAATCTAAGGGTTGCAAAAAAAATCTAAATCTTTAGAAATCACCTTTAAAGTTGTCCACATAAGTTCTTAGTACGGTCATCTTACATCAAAAATTAGTTTTAATATATAAATAAATAAGAATATATTTTTAGTAAGAAATATTTGCAAAATATCTTCATGGAACATTATCTTTACTTAATATCCTAATTATTTTGGCATAAAAGAAAAATAGATAAGTTTGACCCATACAATGTATTTTATGGCTATTGCTACAAATTTACCCCAGCGACTTAAGACTGTTATTTTGTGGTACAGGGTCACATATTTAAGAATCGCTGGTCTACAAATGATCAAAATGATTCACTTTTTGCCAACAGGATTCATTATAAAAATATAAACCATTATATGATGAGTTACGGCAGGTTCCCCAGAATTCATGAGTTTAGAACAGAGCTGTCCAAACTCGGTCCTGGAGGGCCGGTGTCCTGCAGAGTTTAGCTCCAACCCTAATTAAACACACCTGAACCAGCTAAATCAAGCTCTAACTAGGCATAGAACGCTACTCAGGTGTGTTTGATTGGGGTTGTAGCTAAACTCTTCAGGACACCGGCCTTCCAGGACCGAGTTTGGACAGCCCTGGTTTAGAAGGTGATATTACATTTCTAACCATTCTTCATAAGTGTTGATTGTGAACTACAAGGTTTCAGAAGTTAATAATAAGAATATAGCAACATGAGCGCATCCTCTTAATGATCAAGCATTTGACACGGTTTAGGGCAGAGTTAACATTTAAACCAGACCGAAAAGTCTGAAATCCACAGTCTGAAATCTACCCTTGTGCAACCTTGATGTTTTTAAATGGCATATGACTTAAAGGTCTTCAGACATTCAATGTATGCTACACCACTGACACTTATCATGCATTATCAAGCTGCGTTTAATTCTCTTTCTTTCATTTCAGAACAAAGCATGGCGTACCTCCAAAGAGTATTTCCGGGAAAACAGTGGACTTTCATGTTTGTTGTAATTAGAGGAAGCTGATATAAAGATGTAGATTCCATTTTCATCTCCGCTATGTATAAAATCCCTTGACAGCACCATAATTAGTCTCTCTCTGTCCTTTATTGTGAAGAAATCCTTCAGTGCTGGCATGGCCCACACTGACGTGAGTTTGAAATCCATAAAAAGACATCTGAGACAAAGACATGCAGTGAAAGCAGACAACTGCATAAAGCCAATACAAACCCCAGCTTCTCTGGGCTAATTGGTATTTGTCAGATGAGCGTCTAGGCGCGCTTAAAAGGTATACATAAAACATTGCATTGATCTCTGAGGTAAACACGCTTTAACGACAACAGCGGGCTTCATTAGGTCATTAATTTGAGGTGGACTGTGGTCGAGACTGAAATTCCCTGCAGGAATGAAGGCGATGTGTGAAGGATGATTTTTGGTCCTGCTTTAGCGAAGGCTTAATGCGTCTCATAACAACCTGTCTTGTTCTATAAAGTGCTGCGGGTGAGTCTTTAGCCATTGCATATTGTTTCAGCAGTCAAAAACCAGGAACTATTCGCTAAGAATGTTGTGCAGAGAACTGAGAGCCGGAATAAACAGTGACATGTTTAGAAGCAGTAAATTAGTTTCAGTGCTTTTTAAGTCATTAACAGTCATGAACACAAAATGCTTCGTTCTAAATATAAAGCATTTGAAAAATAAAGGTGCCACTAGGGCTGTGCATGTTTCTTCTTGGAAAGTGTAAACAAATCAGGCAGACATGTAAAATGTTAAATGGAGCCGTGAGGGCTGGGGGTTTGGATCAACAAACCCTTTTATTTAGAATGTGTGTCTTGTTTTACAGTACAAATATCTAAACATTTTTGAATCAAGATACATTTGAGAAACAAAATTACTTAAGATGAAAACTGTATCAAGATGAGTTTATTATGAAAGCCTGTTTCCACCACTAAATGAATGAATGAATAAAAAGATAATTGCAACTTTTATCTAACAATTCTGACTTTTTTCTTGCAATCTGTCTTTATATTTAGTATTTTTTTACTTTTTTCTTCTCAGAATTGCGAGATGTAAACTCACAGTTCTGAGAAGAAAAGTCAGAATGGTAAGCTGTAAACTCAAATAAACGAGTCAGAATTATGATATAAAATATTTTGATATTATTATTGTTATTCCATGGCAAAAAACAAAAAAAAGATTTGTGAGGTATAAACTTGGAATTGCAAGACAAAAAGTCAGAATTATGAGTTTATATATTGCAGTTCTATGTCTGCAGCTCTTTTGTTTCACAATTGTGAGTAAAAAAATAAAAAATATATAATCTGAATTGCGACATTTAAAAACACAAAATTATAAGATACAATTTTCTGAGAATTCTGAGGGGGAAAAGTCCAAATTTTGAGATTAAAAAGTCGCAATTATTTATTTAATTTTTTGTTTGTTTGTTTGAAACAGTTCCAGAGAAAAAGAAAAAAAAAGAAACGGTCAGTGCGCTAAGAAAAATAAACTTAATTCAAAGAGAAAATACGATTAATTTTCTTAACACACTGGCAGATATCTGGCTTGTTTTAAGCAAAACCTCACTTCATTTTGATAATTTTTCAGAAAACAACTTATGTGATTCTGCTTCTCAGATACATAAATGTGTCTTGATTGAAGAATATTTTGATATTTATACTGGAAAACAAGACAAAAATAGTAAGAGGAATTTTGCAGTGCAGAGTTAAATTAACATGGTGCTTCCCCTGAACATGTCGTTTAGCCAAAAAGTACAAGTTTACATTTGCTCTGTTGGTTGTTTATGCTGTTTCAGAAGAAAATCATTGCCTACCGTGAACACACGGCACATGTACGACTGCTATAGCCACAGGCACCTTTGTAACTTGCCTAATTGATTGTAAACCCCATTTATTTATTTATTTTCCAACAGGTCTGTATCACAATACACCAGATGTTTCCTTTCCACAGTGTAGCCAATGTTTTCCATTTGGCTGCTCTCTGGAAGACTCGGGGTGTCCTAATTACTGCCAGCTCCAAAAAAAACTAATTTAAAAAAAGAAAAAGCGAAAGCACCTCTGGACCTCTGGGGATGAATTGAAAGACATTTCAGAATAAGGCATCTGTCGGCAATGCGGCGGCCTTTCGCAGTGACTCATGAAAAATATGAGCGACTTGATTTGGCCTCATAGATCCTGATTCAACCCAAACCACAATCCCTCTGTTCATTTCAAATGCACTACAGGGAGAGTGCCGCATGGCAGTGAATACTGATCACTTGCTCATTTGCTCTGGGAGAACTTTCTGGCACAACACCACGCTCTCTGTGGCACCGGAAATCCTGAACAGATACCCTTTGTTTATTGGCAGGAATATGTCTCCGGCGTGAGGTTGCCTAAATAATCTCTGCCAGTCAAAAATCCAAGTGTTTCCCCAAAGAGGCAACAAGGAAAAATACACAAAGCGTGCAATATATACCCAAGTAAAAAAATTAATAAATAAGTGTGTTTTTTCCATTATTTTTGAAGGATGTTCTTGATTATAATGAGCTGACAGATGAATATGAAGTAAAAGCAGCGTGGATTTATCCCGGCCTTGCTTTCATTTGCCTTTGCTAATTCGCGTAGCACAAAATTAGCCTTTGACTCGGAGCAGCTTTAGGAATTAAATCCTCTGCACACACACACTGAGGGATTGTCAGCCGAGCACGGGAGAAATCATTGACAATTCTTGTCAGGTCGGCGGTGAACACTTGCTTAGTACTGCAGAGAGGAGATTGTGAAAATGAGAGCCCGGGCCCAGAACGGATACAGAATAATTATGTATTTTCCCCCCACCCTTTCTTTCTTTGTGTGTATATTGAGCTCACTCAGACTAGGACAGAGTCACATTCAAGTTGACTAACTCGACACAAACACTGCGGCACAATCTTCCTCTCGCTGCTTGCCCTACCCTGGTCGCCCCTTTTGTGGTTTCACTGTTCGGCGTTAATCATAAAGCCACGCGGTTCGCACTGTAGTTTTTGCACTTTTTTTCTGTCACTCGTGGAGGTTTACAATAGATTTCTTCACATGCAGACTCTCTGAGGAGTTGAAAAGCGCATGAACCCAAACTCAGCAAAGCTCTCTCTCTCTCTCTCTCTCTCTCTCTCTCTCTCATCTAATCTCCTCTGCTGGCTGTGGACTCCGCTGGTTCTTTTGAGTGGATAAGGACATGCGCTGCAAATACTTAGATAGCTGGAGGTTCCTGTGAGGCCTGACTTTTCTGTGACAGAGAGTGGGGAAAAAAAGAAAAAGAAACAACATCAGCAAGATCTTTATCAGGTTTTATCCAACTCGTTTAGCGTGTTTCTTTGCAGATTTTTGTACAACGTGTTTGCTTTTTATCACATGACCATGTGAATTGGGTATTTATTTTCTTCTTTATTTATTAAATTTTTTGTGTGGTTAATTAGTATTCAGAGTATTTAATTGGAGGTATTATAATATACATCAGAACCATTGCTAGACATATAATGAGAACGAGTTTGCCCATTAGAGCAGTATCATAATGCAAAGCCATTAATGCATAATTAATTGAAAACAGTTTATATTTCCATTGTTTAGTTTGACTATTAATGCTGCCATTGATGTTTTAATACTATTAATACCTGTACCAGTATTAATAAATAATATAATAATAAATAATAATAATATATTTATTATTATATTATTATTATTATTATATTAACTTAAACATCTGTATATATTGATTATAATAAAAAAACAAATATTAAATATACTTAATTATATTTAAATGTATTATTATTATTATTATTATTATATTTATTATTATTATTATTTATGATTATTATTATTAACTATGGTTTACACAGAGATTGTGCTCGTATGTAATTAAATAATGACAGTTGCAAGTTTAAATTTTAAAAAAATTAAAATAGATGTTCAAATTTGGACAAAACTAAACAACTAATTATGACATATTTTTATTATGATACAAAATAAATTGCAGTAAATTGCAGTATAAGTTGGCATATGCATATACTATTTAATTATTGCACTAATATCTTTTACATATATTTTATTGCATATCATATATTTTAGAAAGAGACTCCCTACATTAGAGGCAAAAGAGTTGTATTCTGATTCACATCTTTATAAAACATTAGTCCAAAATATCCAGTGACTGGTGATACTACTTCCAGGGAGAGTGCCCTGAAGTGTGCCTCCAAGGACTTATCCCATGAAGCCACGGATAAAGTTGTGAATTGCAATGTAAGTCGTCCATTTACAATTTACTACAACACATTCATTAAGATATAGCACATATATTATTGGTGCAAAGTACTTACTCAAAGAAGTATCTACTCAAAAGTATCTACACCTATCTACGTTTCATCAATGTTTCGTGTTGGTTTTTTTTTTTACAAATGTTCGAATGTTTGGTATGACTGTTGTTTTTTTTTTTTTTTTTTTTAAAAGTTCTTTTATTTGTCCTTGTCTGTTTAATTGTGCCCACACATAGCGTCTAACCTTTTAACATTGCAAACAATTTATTCAGAAAGTCTCAGGCCTAGGTTCAAGCGATCCTATGATAGATACGCTGAATATACATTTGTTATCTCAGTTAACATTAATATTTAGATTTGCCGTTCTACATAACGTAATTAGTTGACACTTGCAGTAGTGCTACAACTGTTATATTAACATGAGGTTCCCCTCTATCACTTCATGATGTGGTTCTCCATGCTCAGATGAGTTTATAATCCTGACAAGTCCTAATGAACCTGTGCTAAATATTTAAACATTCAAAGGTGAGCCATCACTCTGACTTTGTCGTTATCAATGCTTGCAAAAATGATCAAGATTATGGCATCTTTTTTTTAAAAATCATTTGTATTATAATATATATATACACATTTATTTTTATTTACTTTTTTATTAAAGCGCAGTATTAACATGAAGAGGATCAAAAGGGTTAGGTAGACACAAGAAGAGAGCTCACCGGGAAAACAGGACAGTATGGATGGGTTTATTTGCACAATGCATTATGGGGCTTGGAGAAGGTTAATAGGATTTTGTTCACATCAATAACGCTGATGGCACACCATGTGAGCTGCTGCCCCCACATCAAACTCCTGACACAAAGGCGGGAACATGCATGGGGGGTTCGGCACTTCTGAGTGTCTTTCTCCACAACAGGGCCACGGCACCTGAGCAGTTATAATGACCAGTGGATGGCCAGTAAGATGTTTCTGGATTGTGAGTTTTTTATAAATATAGTGGTGTGTGCTGTTAAAATTTGAAAGATTTTCCAGTGGTTTTAAGCTTGAGTCATCACAAAATTACATTTAGAAAACTGTCTCTTTAATCCTGTTTGTTTTGCATTTCTGCCTGATGCAGCTTCATATTAATTCAAAGCAGAAGCTGTTTTCACATATCATAGACTAACTGAATTATGAATTATAGTGTATTTGCTTTGTAGAACATAAGTGCCAATATTCAATTTCTCACTTTTATATTCATCCCTGTTGCAGTGATGGGAGTATTTTAGACTTTTAGGGTTTCAAACATCCTAGTATCTGCAACTAACTACAAGTTTTGACATTACAACATTCACTAGATTTCACACGAGTTATTTTCCAATGGGTAGTGATTTACCAAAGCAAAATATAGTTTTTTTTTTTTGTCAAATTTAATGAGATTGAGCTAATAATCAAACACATCCTCCTAAAACTACTGTCTTTTTTTATGAAGCACTAATTAATGTTAGGTAATCGTTTAATTCAGACCATTCATTAAAATGAACTGATTCAACTATTATGAACTAAGTTTTTTATTTTTTTGTATGAATAATATAATTATTACTAGCTTGACTGTTGAACTGCTTCAAACTGTAGCTTATTAATCGAAAGCACAGTTTAGCTGTACGATATAGATATAATTTGTGAATGCCTATAGACTACACAGTAGAAAAAGAGCCATGAAGCAAGCGGTGAGAGCACAGTTGTTTTATTGGAAATATTCTTCCCATTTTATGGATTATTTCTGGCTCCACACTGGAAAATAAATCCTCTTTTAGGGCTTGTCTATGTCAGGGGCCAGTGGAGGCCTTGCTTTGATAGACATACATATGGCATCCCACAAGGCTCTGTAAAGGTTGCTGAATTATCTTTATGAGGAGAACCATCAATGGCTTTGATGGCTTCTCGCTGGGGCTCTAAGTACCCGTCTATTGGGCTATGCAAGTTCTCGCACGTCACCCACACACACACTAGTAAGAAATGGGGGGAAATGGATGGAATAGTTGCTCCACAGTGGTCTCCCCGAACCAGCATGTGGGTGTTTCGTTCTCTCTTGCCCTCCTACAGTATTTATGGGAGCCCTGTGTCTTTCTGGCACTTTAATTGGGAACGAGAGTGGACGGTAGAAGAGAAGCGGGCCAAAAGCATGTGATTGCTGTCATGCCAGAGAAACGCAGCAGCCAGAAAAAGAGGGAGCAATAGAAGGAGAAAAGAGAGAAGCATCAAAGCTCTGGGAAGGAGGCCAGGACACTGCTGAGTCTGACACTTCCTCAACCGACGGACTCATCGCAGTCAGCGCTGTTTTGTTGCCTTGTCACGTAAAATGCAATGCTATGAGGGCGGAATCTCATTCTAGTTTTTGATTGATTTATTGTTTTCTCCTTACCCACTCTTGCCTGCTCACCTTTCTGTTGCACACGTTTCTTTTCTTGCATTATTCCCCACAAAAACAACCCTGCACCATAAGAGGAAGAGATGTCGATCTGTCTGTGCTACCACTCCTCTCTCCACCCCAAACCTATCACACGTTTACATTTAGAAGATGAATGCAATGATGAAAGCTTCTGACATAAAATTGGCCGACCCCCTTCTCGCATGCACCGGGGGTGTAACTGCTGCTGTCTCTGCCATCTGACGCCAGTGGCTTGACAAGTGCTCCGCTCTGATCTTTATGCTTTTTTTATTTGAACCGAATCATGTTGTACTGGTAGGCCCACCTTTGAGCAAATGGCACATAGAGGTTTGTCTCTCAACTGATTTGTGTCCTGACTTGATCTTGGCTAAAAACATGCATGATTCGTGCATGTTGAAAGCCGGGACATCAGCTGTTATCATCAGGTCACGGTTATAATGTAAGCCTTTGAATTAAACCCACACAAGCATATCAGTTTTGGAACATCAGGATGTGGTCATTAATATAAAGAGGGTTATTATGGCACTTTGTATCCCACACATCGATTCATTCTAATAGCCTACATTCACATTGATTTTGTTCTAATACATCATTAGCTATCATGCTGAAAGCATTATCCGTTAGGTATGGGTTCATTTGATGTTTGTGATTCATGTTCGTAACTGACCCTTGTGCTTGTTTGTGTTGTGTGTTAATGGTCAGAATGACTGTAATTGCTCATATTATACTGTACAGTAGCTCACTGGTAGAGCATGATGCTAGCAACCACATGGTCATAGGTTTGATTCCCATTTATACATTTCGCAAATGCTCTAATCCATTGCATTAAATGTATATATTTTATCAGCCCATGCATTCCCTTGGAATCGAACCCAAGACCTACTAGAAGGAACTTCCACAAGTCTTGGAATGCACTCTTTATATGCACATTTTTGTTGTGCTAAAAACGTAAAATAGCCCTTAGAAAAAGATGGATATAGATGGAAAAGCATGCTATTTTGATATATTTCATGGCACTATTTTATTACATACTCATCTGTATGTCATTGTACCCTAACTGCAAGGTATTTGAAAGAATACCATGGTATTATCATCATGGATCTATGTCCAAACAACTGTGTAAGGGGTAAGGGGTAAAAAAAAAAATCTCCACTTATGCATGGTTCACTCTGAAAGTATGTAATGTTTGAAAAACTTTGAACTGTACAAAAAGATGAGGACATGCACTTTCTTACAGTTACTGTAAAAAAAAAAACAAGAAAAGAAAGAAACTTTTTTCAAGAGGACCAGCCCTTACCTTTCCAACATACTGCTTTCCAGTTCCCGTCCACTCCTCTAAGAGAAAGAAACTATTCCACATCCATCCTCGTTTAGTGCGGTGTAGAGTCTGTCCATCCCGATCCGACGTGCTAATTCCAGGCACAGGCCGGATCAGTGCACCGCTCCATCCCAGCAAGCAGAACAACAGGAGGAAAGTAAGTTGATTGATTATCATTGTATCCGATCACTCCTGGAGAGTCCTTGATAAGGAATCAATTAAGAAACAGAGCTCTGCGTTGAAGATACTGCTGAATGGTAGGAGCGAAGAAATGGGGCATCTTATCCTTAATTCTCCTAAATTATGTCTTCTTGGGGCCTGTGACGAATAGAAAAAGATCATTAAGAAACCATTTCAACACAATATCAGCAGAAAGCTACGTGTTTGCTAAATTACCTCAGAGCAGAGTGCCACAGACGACAACGGCACTCTGTAAATTTGTGTTAGCTGACTAAAATCGTGTTGGCTAACTAGAAAACGAATCGTTAATATTGATTGATCGCAAAGGATTAAGTGACTCAAATTTTAGCACACAGCAGTCTCTCGGTGGTCTCTAATTGATTAAAACTTCATGAGCCTGAACGTCTCTAAACATTTACTTTCCTCACTCTGCATACTGTAGATTTGTGGTTAGCCCCAAAATGCAGCAATGGCCAAAAAGTCGATAGCAAACTCAAAATGCTGAGGACTTCCACTTTTATAACACAAACTAGCATAAAAGAAGCAAAGGCAGCTGCTCAACAGTCTCTCCTCCAGGACTAGTTCTGATAGGTAATTTGGAGGATGTATGCATAATTTATTGGCTTTTGGAAGTTAATCCTAATAAATCTTTCTTCCCTCATTTGACGAAAGCCCATTTTCCAGAAGTCTGCAGGAAAAGGCCAAGGAGCCAAGTTAGTCTGACAGGCATTCATTACGGCAAACGTCTCCAGGGGTCTCGTGAGCAAACGAGGAGCAGATTCATAATGTTGTGGCGTTTTTGTTTAACGATCTGAATCAAAGAAAAGAAAAGAAGGGGAGGCTTGGGAAAGGGGGAAGAAAGAAATAAAACACACACGGTGTCAGCAAGGCCATCTCAGCGAACAAAGCGAATCCTTTCTTTGTCTAAGAGCAAATTAGGGCTCTGGTTCTATTTGATGTGACTGAAGTTAAGCATTTAAATGAACACTGTCTTGTGAATACAAATCAAATAATTTACTTAATGAGATATGGATGAAGTTAGGAATTATTCACTAGGCAGCGTTTGAAAGTGTGCAGACTACTCTAATTTGTGGAATCACTGGCTTTGCCAATGCGAGTAATGAATTTTGTCAGCCCCAGCAATGGAGGCCTTTTGTGGCCAATCTTCCATTCAGACATACTGTATGTTTCAATGCAGCCCAGGGTTAGCTAGTAGGGCAGAACTTTGACATTCAGAAGGTCCTTATGAATTAATCATGATTTTTATTTTCACAAGACTAAGCTGAGTCTTTCACATCCGGTATGAATCACACATTGGCACGAACTGAGACGGTCTGTGTCTAGCGCCGGCCACATTTAATTTTGGAGTAAGGGTCGTTCTGATCATTCAGGAGCATGCAATCAGCAGCTGGCATAGAAAAACCTGTTCAAGTCTCTGGCGTGACCTTGACGGACAGATCCAGATAAATATCCATCTGTCAGTGTCATGGTCCACGACCGACTTGATTGATTTAACGGTTTCTATGACACGTTTTCCATCTATGGTCTTAGCTCAAGGGCGAGCGCGGACAAAAGAGTCATAAAAATTAGCTCTGATTCATGCATGTTTATTGCATGCTCTTTCAAAAAAAAGATTAAGTTGGTGCTCCCCTCTCAGAGTTTGCTCTTTCATGATTTAATGGAGTTCTCAGTGATGTGTCATATAACTACCAATTGTATCATAGATGTTTCTCCTAAAATTGCTTAGGAGAAATAAAGATAGCCACAAATTGCTCACATTGAGTAAATGTACAGAGCTATAAAATAAATGTGGATAGCAGCACATATAATGTAGCCCATTGCAGACTTAACATTTTCTCGGGAGAAAAATAAAATCTGAGAAGCAGGAGATTTTTATCCTTTTATATGCTTATTATTTATATATTTATCTTATGTATTTTCCTGCAGTCTGTTAAAATGAATTGTGGTTCCAATCAATGAATGCTGTCTACGGTTGCTCACTTTAGCTCAGGAGATTTAATAGAATTGTCAGTTATGTTTCATTCAAGTATCATTTATTTGTATTGTATGGTTCTCCTAGGATCCCACAGAAGAAATAAATAGCCACAAATAGACAACTGTGCACATACAGTACAATAATAGAGATATCAAATGTGTGTGGAAATCAGCACAGATAATTTTGTCTATTGCAGAATTTGGTATCTTAACTTTTTACCTATGAAAAAAAAAATCTGAGAAGTAAGAGATTTGTATCATTGTATTTTTGGTATGTATTTTCAAAGTTTCCTAAAGTCTGCTAAACTTAATTTTGGCTCCAATTCAAAATCCAATCCTCCAATCCATAAATGCTGTTTAAGAATTGACATTCTTCTTTAATAGAGTTCTCAGTTATGTTTCAGATGGATTTTCCTTAAATCTCATAAAAGAAATTAACAGCCACTAAGTAGACAATTATTGAATACAGTAGGTGAGCTATACAATAAAATGTAGATAGCATAGCTATCATATTTTTTTTCAAAAGCATAGCTTTTAGAATAATGTGATGTCATTTTTGTTTATTTATTTAGCAAACTTTGGTATATTGACTAATCTGAGCACAGTTTAAAAACAATTGAGATCTCTTCTAAACATTTCTGGTTCAAATTGTTCATGAATGCTGTCTACAAACTGATTTTTCACTGATGTTCAAATGTTGTGGGTTTTATGGAGTTCTCAAGAGAGTTATGCCCCAGTACACTTCTTTTTTTCTTTTTTTTTTGTTAGCCACAAATGAGAAGTGTTAACATGAAGTAATAGAATAAAGAAATGTGAAATGTAGACAGCATAGCTCAGATATTTTGATTTCTGAAGAAATGTGTTTTATTGCAAAATCCAAGCACAGTTTAAAATGTTGAGATTACAACTTGAGACCAAAAAAACCCCTGAGAAGTGAGAGATTTAAGACATCAAAAAACGTATCCACACATACTGTATATTTATTGCGTATGCTAAAGTAACAAACAATTTGTGGTTCTGATTGTTCATGAGCATTGTTTAAGAATTGGCGTTCTCCTCCTCAGGGTGCTTTTGTTTTCATTAAGCATGGCGATTTGAGTTATATATATATAAACTATTGTTATCATGCACTCTTAGCCTTTCCACTGCAATGTCAAGAACGTTCTGGAGAAAAAAAAAATACAAAAATTGTGTGCACCAATTTTTGTGTGGTGATTCTCATGATTGCATTTTCTAATTATCATTCAAGGCTGTCCTTGAGGTTTTAATAGCATTCTGGATATTAATCTTTGCTACAGCATGCCTATTAAGCGAATCTTTTTTTTTATTATTATTATTTCGCCTGCTACTATACAACAAAGAAAAGCTATCTTGCCAGATGTTTAGGGCTGTCACTTAACTATCTCACTTTGATTAGTGCATTAAAAACTTGTTTATGTGCGGCAGTAAGGGAGGATCCACGATACCATAGGGGGGAGGAACGGAGGAAGTGCGAGGGAGTGGAGCGAGGAGGAAGAATCTTCTCACTTGTCCTATTAAGAGCATCTAATTAGTGTGTATATGTGAATTTAGGCGTATGTAGACATGCTAGTCGAGGCATAATGAGGTAATGCTACATAATTATGAATTAATTGGCAGAGAGGACGGTGAGTTGTCCTACTGGAAAAAAACAACACGTCTGACCCCGTTGATCGGTGTGACACTGAAAACATTTTGTGAGCGGCATTTTGCAAACGTACGACAAAGTTCAAGTTTTGTAATTTGCAGACTTGATTGACAGTGATATACAGCTCAAGTCTGCAGGATCAGACCGCTCTGGTGAACACAGACCTGCCGAAGACTTTCTATGTAATTGCCGTAGTCCTGTCTGCAAGGTACTGCTATATTTCTCCCGAGGTTTATAAAAGCAGTCTGGGGCAGTGTTGTCTTTGGGGAATACATCTGCCAGAGTTCAACACAGCTTCGTTCACTCATGCTATCTGCCTCCAAACACACTCCTCTTTTTCTCCTCAGTATATTCCCTCTAAGACCATATCAGACACGGATCATTTAGGGAAAATGGGTTATGTCTGTCCACACCTGACTGTGTTCTGATGGATGTCTGGAGCCATATGTGGGATACGGAGTCTTGTGTCTGTGCATTTGTCGTGCTTATTATGGCTGGGGAAAGTTTTTTGGCGCTTCTCGTTTTCGTGACCTTGACATCTCAAGCGTTAAAGGATGGAGACTTCATTCAGGTTATAAGTTTGACAGGAGAACTTCACTTCTGGAAACAGGACGAACAAATCGCTTAATAATATATAGACTGCATACTCTCTAAATGATTGAAATATTGCCCGGGGCCTGTCTGATTTCTGACAATCGAAGCAGCCTCTCGGTCTGTCCAGATTATTCGCAGGGCATCAAACTCTCTGCCACGGTCAGATAAAGATGGACTTAGAGTTTGTTTTTTGTAACATTTACTGTAGCAGAGGCCTTCCTTCAGTTGAAATTTAGGGCTGGGGCTTGTGGAATCTGGATGAGAGTGTTTAAAATGATTGAAGATCAACCATGATGAAGACTGGGCTTCATTGCTGCTAAGCACTGAATTTTGAGCCACTTGGTGGAGCTAACTCTCTCTCAGATAACACTGAAGTTCTCTATCTGTGTCTCGCTCGGTTTCCCTGTGTGTATCATGTGTCTTCAGCCTAAAATGCTGAAAATATATGCTAATAGATTTTCACTGAAGGCATGACATAGGAATTGGATTCTGATTGGCTGTTTACGTTCATTTTCAGGCTAATATAAATTTGATGTTATTTGCAGGACAGTTTTTATTAGAAAGTGATATATATATATATATTATATATTATATATATATATATATATCTATATATATATTTATTTATTTATGAATATATTTTATAGAGGAGGATGAGAAGAGGAGGAGAGAGAGAGAGAGAGAGAGAGAGAGATTTTAATACATTTTATGATATATAGAGAGATGCGAGAGAGGAGATTTTAATTATAATAAACTATATATATAATATAATACCAAACCAATACCAATTCAATTAGCCAATACCAATGAATCAAAGTTTTATTTCTGGATGGATCTATAATATATATATCTATCTATATATATATCCCCTACCCCCCTATATATATTATATATATATATAGATATATATATATATATCCTAAATCAGAAACTAAAGCTTGATTCCCAATAATGTTCTGTCCTAAAATGTGCTCAGGAAGATTCTCCGTTGTATGTTTATGGATGACATGCAGGCAAAATATAGCGTTACAATTATCCTAAATATAGTAAGCTCAGAATTTCAGATCCATATTCCATATGAAATGACATTTGGAATATCACAAATAGAGCAACGTTGAAGACATGATGAGCTATCATAATGATCTCCTTTGGAAGTTGTTTTTCTCAACTGGGAAAAAATGTGGAAACCAGGAGACTTTAGGAAAGGTCTCCTTTTGCATTCAATTTAAGAAAATATTGAGATTTTATGTGATTTATTCTTGCATATAGATTATGTTTCCAGAAGAAGAATCTGTATAAAACAGATAAAAAGTGTTACATAAGCCTGTAAATGTCTCTCTCTAGACAATCGTCTCCTAAATGTGTGTGCTGTCAGTGACAGATCTTCTATTCACAGGCTTTTGTGCGAGTTTCCAAGTGAATCGTTTTGCATTGAAAGAGATGCTATTAGTGTGCCTAATTTAGAAAGCAGAAATGCAACGAGCACTTTAGAGGTTAATTTGTATTGGACAATAATTAACACTCACTAATGGCTTCCAATACCAAGATCCAGTTGATCGGCTGTATTTAGAAGTAGCATATCCTAGTGTTTATGTGTGTGTGTGTGTGTGTGTGTGTGTGTGTGTGTGTGTGTTTGTGTGTGTGTGTGTGTGTGTGTGTGTGTGTGTGGTGTGTGTGTGTGTGGGTGTGTGCACGTGTGTGTGTGTGTGTGTGTGTGTGTATTGTGTGTGAAAGAAACAGTGAGAGGTAGTGAGTGATTAGGCATGAGCAGCAGGGTAGACTCTTGCTGTGTCCAAATGCAATACATATTTATGAAATATTCCTGTTTGTCTCTCTCTCTTTCTCCTGCACACACACGCACACTCACACACACTCACGTACATCGTTTATCTTCAAACTGAGGCAGCCAGTAAAATAGCTGCCAGATGACACACAGGTCAAGGCAATAATCTGCTTATCAGAATCAAGCAAATGCATTTGTATAATTGCAGGATTCATAACAGAGCGTTTGTCAAATAAAATTACCGCAGAGCAGCTCTGCCAGCCCATTTGAAGTTTTTAGACACATCGTTTGCGGTCTAAATTTATAATATTTATGTTATATGCACCTAGAACAATCTTATATGGTTGTAGCAAAACAGTTTTAATCAAAGTTATTTAATCATAACCAACAATAATTCTCCATTTGATCTTAAACAACAAACTTTACCTCCATATTGGCAAAAATATTAAAAATAATTTAAAAGTAGAAAACAACGCACCTCTAAATCTGACTTCTCACAGGTAACCGTGACTTCAAATGTCTAGAGATTAAATTCAACAGCACGAGAAACAGTTCAAACAGTTTCTAGCCAGGAATTCCCTCTCAATTCCTTACAATATAAACTCACTTTACTGAAACCTTGATAAATCCCATTCAGTAGGTCCTTGAAAATTAATGTGCAGTGAAATATTCACAAAAGAGACCAAACCCTCTCTTTGGGTCCTAGACGCATTTTCCGAAATCACCTGCAAAAGAAACGAATCAGCCGTCTACTCACACTCTTTTTGCTTTTGCCACGTCTTTCTCAGTTGCTTTAAATCCGTCTTAGCCACTCTTTAATCAAATAGTTCCTCCAGTGTAAAATGATCTCCACGGCAACCACTCTGCAGGGCACATCTGTCTTAATGATAACCTTTAGATTCAGCAAGCGAGAGAGAAAATTATGTACATGGCTGCTCTCTTTCCGGACTCTCTTCATCCGTCTGAGCTAAAGTGGGGGACCGAGAGAGCACAAGAGCAACAGAGCTGGAGAGGGAGGGACAGATGAGAGATAGAGAGAGAGAGAGAGACACACACACACACACAGAGAGTGAGAGAGTTTTACCTATACTCCATTGTTTTCTGCTGTGTTTTCGACACACTTCTATATCTCCTTAGCATAAGCTCCACGCTTGTCACCTTCCCTGTCAGTTTTCGCTGCAAGACTGAACACTGTCCTGAAGCTTACTGTGTCAGAGAGAGAGACAGAGAGAGAGACAGATGTCTGACTGCTCTCTCTTTTTATTCTAGTCCCTTTGTCTTAAACGCTTTTTGATTTCTACTTCTCTTTTTACCTGCATTATGTCTCCTTTTTGATCTGCCTGTGTATTATTTTTCCTTTCACACACATTTCTCCCTCTCTCTTTCTCTTTTTGAGTGTCAGGGAGATTGTGGCAGCGGGATTGAGCCCATGATTGGCTGCCACTCAGTCGTCGCCGATAAAAGACAGTGGAAAAAAAGAAGGGGAGAGAGAGAAGAA
Source organism: Sinocyclocheilus anophthalmus (assembly GCA_018155175.1). Classification (NCBI taxonomy): domain Eukaryota; kingdom Metazoa; phylum Chordata; class Actinopteri; order Cypriniformes; family Cyprinidae; genus Sinocyclocheilus; species Sinocyclocheilus anophthalmus. Next base: position 286,089 of record JADLZN010007553.1, read on the forward strand.
GAGGTTTTACTCCCCTGGAGCTGCGGTTTTGACTTTGCTTGCCACAGTGGTAGGGGGGGGTGGGGAGTGAGTGGGGGGGGTTGAGAAAGTACACTGAAAACGTCGGAGAGAGGCGGAATGCGAGAGGGGAAGAGGCAGGAGATGCGGTCATGGGTTGTTAGAAACTCATGCAATAGATGCTGATAGCGATCACAGCTAATGGACATCGCGTGATAGATGGACTCATCGATGCTAACTGTCCAAAGCGATCCAAGCATGATCTAATCAGGATCCCCCCCCCCCCCCCCCCCCTCCCCCCCCCCTGACAAGACAGTGGACATGAGGAGGGAAAGAGCCTGTAATAAGTAAATCAACACCAGGATGGAGGCAAAAGTGAGGTAGGAGTTGGGGAGGGGTGGGACTTGTCACAGGCACTCAGCGGGAGCGTCAGTTCAGCTTCTCCTCCGGTTCATATGGTCCTCACTCACATACGTACATGATTGCAACCCTCAAAATTGAGAGAGCATATATATACAACGCATGGGACGGTTAGGAAAAAAGGGGCGTTGTGTTAAAAAATTATACAGACCAACATATCTACCTGGACCAAAGTTTTAGATCCTCCTTGTATCAATATGAACAGCCTTGATCTTTGGATTGTAAACATTCTCTGTTTTTAACATTTTTAGTGAATTATGATTAAATATGATACAAAAAAGCCTAATTTGTCCTCATGTTTACATTTTATGTGCATTTTGGCATTACGGCACCCTGCTATCTGCTGACTATCTAGCTGTCTATCATCTACCTGTATTTATCTATCTATCTATGCATTAAACACATTAAATTGATCAAAAGTGTGGTTAAAGATTTCAAAATTGTTACAACTTGCTGTTCTTGTGAACGTTCTATACATCTACAAAAAAAAATATTAAGCAGCCTAAATGTTTTCAACATTGATAAAAATGAGAAATGCATCTTGAGCAGCAAATTAGCATATTAGAATGATTTCTGAAGGATCATGTGACTCCGAAGACTGGATTAATGATGCTGAAGATTCAGCTTTGCCATTGCAGAAATATATAATATTTTAAAATATTACGATAAAAAACAGACACTTTAAATTGTCATAATATCTCACAATATTGCTGTTGTTACCATATTTTGATCAAATAAATGCAGCCTTGTGAGCATAAGAGACGTCTTTCAAAAGCATTAATTCATTTTACCGAAGCCAAACTTTTTTGGTAATTTATATATCTTATCATATGGCAGCATCATGATTGAGTCTTACAAAAAATCTAAATACTTAAAACACAATTATAAAAGTTATATAAAACAGTAAAACATGATTGGCTGTGGTTGTCATGTCGTGCAGCAATGCCACACTCAGTTAGGACTGACAAATTACTTATTGCTGGAAGTCTGGTTAGGACACAGTGTTATAGGGTACATTTACAAAAAGCACAAAGATAGGTTTGAAATGTGTCTAAAAAGAGAGAAATGTCATGGAGGTTGGTCTCAGAGTAGTGATGGGCTCAATTAACACAGTCTGCGTGCTATAACCCACTGCTTTGTTGTAGTGCCACGTCCTCATCTTCTGAAATGCACACAGAATGTGTGTATATGCACTTCTGTTGTTTATGAACATGCACAATCTCTGTGATAAAAGGGAAAAACAGACCTTTTTGGAAGTGTTTTGCAGAGATACTGTGAACGCAAGGTTTATTTTCATCCTGTGGGGAATGCTGGGAGACCTGTACAGCTCCGGAGATACTTGTGCCAAAAAAACAACAACACTTGGATTCTATATCCAATTCTATTTAAAGAAACAGTTCACTTAAAATGAACATTTGCTTTAAAAAATACTCAGCCTCAGGCCATCCACGATGTAAATGAGTTTCTTTCTTCATCTGAACAGAGAAGCATTACTGTACTGTACATCACTTGCTCATCAGTTGATCCTCTGCAGTGAATGGGTGCCATCAGAATGAGAATCCAAACAGCTGATAAAAACCACACAATCCATCAATTAACGTTTTTTGAAGCAAAAAGCTGTGTGTTTGTAATAAAAATAAATACATAAATAAATAAATAATCCATCATTAAGGAATTTTAAATTTAAACCTTATGCTTCTGGCCATAATATAAGAGTCCAAAACCCATAGTAACGCTTCCTCTAGTGAAAAAATCCATCTCCCGTTGTCCTCTCACATCAAAATCCACCAACATGTTCAGAACTGTTTTTGCTTGTAAACAGTGTTTAATCTGTGCATATTTCTCTCCTGGTTCAATATTATGGATAGAGCAATATTGCAAAGAGGTGTGTCTTTCTTTTGGCTTCAAACAGTTGTATGAGGAATACATTAGTTAAATTAAGCGCAAAACTATTAGATATCTGAAATTGGACCTTTTTTGTAGTGAATATCTCCTTGTATACTCACCACATGAGGCACTACTGCTGTATGATGATGTTTGACTGTTATTTAGCGTCACACATATGATCCAGATCTCAGAGTTTTAACAGACTTTCTTTTCCCTCTTCCAGTTCATCTCATCTAGAAGTTTAGTCTGTAGATGAGTAGTCATGGTGTGTAATGTCTCCAGTTGGGGGCAGTATTGGGCCAGAGTTTTTTTAAAAAAGCTACACATTCATTCTCTCGATGACACATTATTAGGCCTTATCAACAATAAATAAAATAGACGATTAAAAACAGAGCAACCATGTGGCCAGCACAGTTATACAGATGTGCATGAGAAATTGAGACCACAGGAATTTCATTACTGTGACTGATGATGTAGGGGAGTGCTAATGCAGAGTTCACATGAAAATATAAACAGTTTCATACACAAACACACACAGATACTTACTGTACACTTATTACTAAATTTTTCCAATTGCATTTTCGCTAAGTTTATGCTTATTACTGGACTCTGCAGAGGCACAATTAACTTCCCCTCGCATAAACACACATATATTTTCCTTAACAAACATAAATGTCAGAGTCAGTTTGAGTCATCAGGCTGGTAAACATCGCAGGCTGGATCCCGCAGTGCTTTCAGCTATTTTATATGCTCTTATTTATTTATTTATGATTTATTTATGAAGTGGCCAACCGCAGATGAGCATACAAGACAGTGATGTGATTTGAGTGAAACTGATACATAGTGATGCCAAAGACACCGCAGTGATCCTCACCAAAAACTTTGAATGTCAGCTTCTGTTTATTCCTTTCATATTTTCCTTTTTTAAAACATTTATGTGGCAAAGTACAGTATCCATCGCTAGTGAGTTTTTCAAACTCTAGCTTGGGCTTCTAATTTTCCACCCATCATTTTTTATATGAATTATCTATATATACCTTTAGAGATGGACAGTGTATTGTTCCTGACCATCCATCTGATCTTCTCTCTTTATTTCTCTCTTGTACATATTATTTTGATTTGCTCCCCTGGGAAGGACTCTGACACGTTACTGCAGATCTTCTGGAATAAAGTGTGAGAGACAAGCACAGCATCTCACACAAAGTATCACTGAATTATTCTCATGAGATTAGGTTTTATTACTGGTTCATGTCTACATAAGGATGAAATGTTGCACTAAAATACTCTGACTGTGGCTCCTGCATCACTCAGCTGTGCTGCTACTGAATCTACAGCGTCACAGCAAAGGAAATTATGTTTTAGCTGAGTTGTGCTTGCAGTCTGAATTGGATGTAATGAAAGAGACACACTGGGAGCCGACAACACATCTTTCTGTTGAACTGTCCTTACTGGTTGCACGCAACAACAAATATTCAGCACGGCCAGTACAGTCAGATTTGTGTAGAACATACTTTTATGAACTGGTTCTTTTTTTGGCCTTTTTTTCCTCTGTAATGTTGCAGACGGAAGAGAGAATACAGGAAATGATAGTGTAGCGGAACAGCTCATGGGGAAATATGAATAATTAACCATAACTAGTTATAATTAACTATTCCTATTTTAGATCCACTGTAGATATTTAGCTGACCACTCAGGGTCAACCGTCTTGTCAATTCTAAAAACGTTAATTTACTGGTTAAGGGAAATAACTTCTTTACTGTACAATTCTATAAGTTTGTAACGTAAATCTGCATGATTATTGACTCCGGTTATGAGTAAACAATGAACACGTCAAGTGTGATACAAGTAAGGTTTTATTAACTACATAAACACTTAAACTAGTCTAACATACTACATAAACACATTAAGCCGGTCTAACATACACATACACACACACACACACACACACACATACAGTTGGTATAGGAAAGGGTTAAAGTTTAACTCAGTATAGAAAGAGACATAAAGAATTAATTTTATGGAACACTTTTGCATATTCAACAGATCAAAGCCTTCAAGGATACGTCAGATTCTTAGTTCAAACAAACATTGTAAAAAGGTGTAACTGATACTTAATTTATCAATTAATAAGACTAAGTTTGATACTAGCGAGTCTCGCGGTCATTAAAGAGATTCTGATAGCAAATCTTAAAGGCTTCCCGGAGATCCTTTGCTGAATTCGCGGTCGTGAAAGAACCATTTTGAGTCAGTGTAACTTGATGAATGGAAAGGACTAGGCCGAAGAAAGGCCTGGCACAAGTGCTTTGGTATCCTGAAGCGTTTTCTTACATCTTCATCTTTGCTTCTGACCGAACCCCCGACTGGGGCGGGTCCCTGGAGCCGGGCCTTTATGGTCGGAGAAGATCCCGCCTTTCAAGATGGGCTTGTCCAATGAGTAAAATGGAATTTCCGAGCGGGAGGTGGCAATTGCTGGAGGGTTTACGACCCCTTTGTTCTCTAAGCATGGTAATTTGCAAATGGACTTAAATCGAAATTATTAACGATTCTCAGGGCCCTAATATATATTGCCTATGTACCACCATATAATATACACGCTTGTTTCGGTCATAAGAAGGCGAATTCATATATACTAAACATGGTAAGATTACATATAGTGAAAAGGGTTGATCAGGAATGGGTTCCCTCACAAGCGTACTAAAATAGTCTAAGAATATCAAAGCCAAAATACACAATGACAATAATATACTCAGTGGCCTGAAGAAATATGTGTGTTCATTCAATTAACGGTTTTTCTATGAATTAACTAGATCACAGTCCATTTCTACTCTGCTTTTCATTGGGACAAAGAGTGGGCTATCCTTCTCTCATTCCTGGGGGTCATAAAACCAGTGATATCATGATTAGTTGTCATTGTGACCATAGCGCCTGGTTTTCAGCAGACATCCTGGCATCCAGTTAATTGAGTGAGGGTACTGTGACGATTTGTTAACCTAATGAATAACTGATTTGTTAAATCAAATAAAAATTAGTGTGTCATATTGGTCGAGACGCTACATATTTCCCCCTTTCGAGCGTTGTTGTCCGTAGAATAGACAACAGCGAGCGACGTCAAAGGTGCAGAACAATCTAACACACACTTGTCACTCACGGCTGGGAGGCAGTGGCGGCTCTCTGGCTGTTGGTGCCTCCAGAAGTGGTTGTGGTGCAGTGGTGGATGCTGTCAGGTGGTGTGCAGTGGTGATGTAGGCTGTAGCAAGGTGAGGGTCCTCAAGCTTGTGCAGCAGGTGTCAAGGCTGTGTCACCCGTCATCCTGAAGTGAGTTAGTCCGGGTAGGATGTGTTTTTGTTGATGTTGTTAGCCAGTAGGCTATCTGTGGTAACCACGATGTGGAACAGCCGGGTTAGATTCTCACTGGTGAGAGTGCAGGTGGTTCTAGGGATTGCAGGTAATTGTTATGGAGATTTTGTAGTGTGCAGAGAGTTTCAGACTGACCTAGTGATGATGGCAGGAGAGCAGCAGGTGGTTGTTAGCTCTCTGTTCTGCCCGAACGTCACTAGAAATCCGATGTTTGCTGTGTCACTTGGCTCTTGTGGTGGCACCTACTTGAGCTTGCCTGAGTTGTGTTGGTAGAGCTTTCGCTGTTGGGCATGTGTGCCCGCTGCTCAATCCAACGTTGTCTTGCTGCTTCTAGGGGTGTCGACCGGTTACAAGGGATGCTCCTCCCTTGGAGGGGACAGATGCTGTGTTGCAGCAGGCAAGGAGACAGAGGTTTGTCCTTCTCAATACTCCCTAGTTGAGTTTTGTTCAAGGAGCTCTTGTCAGTGTCAGCATCTCCTGTAACCCAGAGGTAGGCGTGTCCAGCTGTCTTTGTGTAGCCTCCGTTCAGCACCCGTTTGAAGGGTGTGGAGGAGGATGTTGTGGATTGCTGTTGGACATACCGTGGTGTTTGCCGGATGAGGACGCCTTTTCCCAGTGGTTGGTCTGGAACCTGGGTCTGTTGCCATGTTGGTGGCTCTGTCCTCTTCTGGCTAGGGGTTTTCTGTAGAAGGGTTTTGCATTGTGGCCATGCTGGGTGCCTTCTGGTGCCCGCTTTGGATTCTGAGTTGTGAATTTCAGAATCAGTGGGGTTTGACAAACACCTTTATTGGAGGCCTTGTGCTTGTTAAAGGCCTCCTGTGTCAGGTTACGCAGCTGTTGATTCGGCATTGTGCGGCAGGCCCTAATGCCCAGATGACTTCTTGCAGCTGGTGTCCTACGCCATCCCAGGGTAATTGTGAGCTTAGGAGTAAGTTTGTCAAAGTCTGTGGTAATAAGCATGGGGAGTTTCACGCCGGCCATGCTTGGTGTCTGGGGCAGCGATCAGTCCCTGTTCAGACTCTGGGTCTGCGAGTATTTAGGTTGCCAGATGTGTTGTGTCTGGCCAGCTCGTTGGGGTCTGTGGGTTCACACGGTGTGTGTGTGTCTAGAGTGATCCTCTGGAAATGTCCCTGCCCCACCCCCTTGTGGCTGATGGTTGGTGATGTGTGAACAGTGGGCTCTCGCCCCCCCCTCTTCGCAGGTTCGGACTCTTGGCTGAGGGTGTGGGCCTGCTGGCCAGGGGAAGTTCTGTTTCGTGTTTTCCCTATCTGTTCACCTTGTGGTCTGCAAGCGTATTTCAGTTCATTTGTGACACTGAATTCCCCTTGTTGCGTTGTTTTGGTTCGCCTGAATTTTTTTTTTGTTGCAGCTGCAGAAGTTTTCAGGGAGCTGACTTGTGAAGTATCAAGCAGAATTCCACCTCGTTGCGTTGCTTCGGTGTCGCCATGAATTTTTTTTGTTGCTGCTGCAGAGGTTTTCAGGGAGCTGACGTGTGAAGTGTCAAGCAGAAGGCTTTGGCTCCATTTCCCCCCTTTCGTAGCTGTGCATAGGCGTGGAGGGTTTGCACTGCTGGCGACGTGGTGTTGATCCTGCTGTCTTTTGCTTAGGTCTATGCGCAGTCGTTAGGACTGTTTAAATTCTTTCTGAACCATGTTAAGCTCCTTTCTAATTGCTGAGTCAGGGTTTGGACCTCAGCTCTGGCTGTATGCAGCTGGCCTTGTAAGGCCTTAGTTTTGGTGTCTCTCTCATTTAGTTCCACATTTGTTGTTTTAAGAGTGACTTTGTGTGAGACAGTTCTGTTTTCAAGTCCTGTGTGATGGTTTTTTCCAGCGGCGCTTGGTGTTGAGCAGCTGTTAGAGCCTCTGTGAAGACTGGTGATTTCTTTCTGTCGCACCATTCGGTGAGGTTCTTTGCATCCGTTCTGTGCTTTCTCTCATTGAGCAGGTGTCAGGTCTCTGCAGAATTCTGTTACTTGCAGTTTCAGCTCATATATCTCCTGTCTGAGGCCCTTGAAGGTGTGGGCCGAGGAGAGGATGATGCTGGTCAGGTGTTCGCTTATGTCGCAGTCTCGCTGTTCCTGTCTTTGCCATGGCAGGTCGTTGGCTGTTTTGAGCTGAATGATGTCCATTACAGTGCCCTACTGAGTGTCCAGGTGGTCCTGGTGAGCTGCCAGGGCTGGATGTCTGTGGAATGTCTGCGACATACTGGCACACTTGTGGGAACACCAGAGAGAGAGAGAGAGAGACACAAGGCAAATGCAGGTACGTACAGAGGTGTTAAACTATCTCTAAGGGGAACGGCTGTGTAGGCCGTGTAAGGTATGACTAGCTGGTGGGAGGCAGCTAGTGAGGTAGAGTGCTATGTTTTTGTGTTCATGAACACAAATAGAGAGTTTGAGTAACTTTGTTGAGGTGCCGTAAGCAGGGGTCAGCTGATGACCGGGCTATACTACGAGGTTCACGGTTTGGTCACTATGACAAAAAAAAACTGAAATAAAACTAGATGACTCAAAAAAAAAAAAGCGTAACATTTTTTACCTATTTTTGTTTTTTTCCTAAGAGATATGGCTAAACAGGTTTCACTTGTGTGTGATGCTGCAATAGACTTCATAACCCTAGGGTTAGGCTGTTAGCTAAACTAGCAGGGACCCACCAAATACCTCGTCAAAAGAAAAAGAAACAGTGGGATTTGTTTCTAGTTTTATGTTAGCCTACAGTGTGTTGCAATGGTAGCTGCCCTTCAACGTATTAGGCCTGGCACTGAGGCGTGAGGTGAAGTAGAGAGGAAACAGGGATTATGTTACTAATAACCTGTATAACTCGTTAAAGACACAACAGTTGCTAGAACTACTGTAATCCTATCCAAAATCGACGATGGTGATGGTGAAAATACTAAAATAAGTTAAAAGTAAAACACAACAAACAACAAAAAAAAAAATGAATAAAATAAAAAGGGGTCCTAAGAGCTGTATGAAATTAAAAGGGGAAAGTAAATAAAAAAAATAAAAATAAGAATAAAAATGGAATAAAAAAAAATAATAAAAATAAATAAAAATTTGATTTAATTAACTCTCAAATTTAATACAAATCAATTTATCTGAATTTGGTACATTTGTGCTAACAAATGTAAATAAATGCAATAAAATTAACAAGAGGTAGAATAAAGTCAAAACAAAAAAAAAAACACTTAAAACCCAGTAATGTGGTGGGCCCACAGGACCTGTTGTGGCCTCAACAGGAATGACACCAGGAGTGACGGTAGAGAGAGTGGAAGAAGTTGGTTAGAAAGTTACACTTTTAACGCCTATCTAAGCTTAGGCCAGATGCTAACAGCTAGCAGTTGAGGTAAAGGGCTTATCTTAAGAGTTAGTGTTGGTTACACGCAGTTCTTTGTTTACACAAAGGTCTGTGAAGTTGGTGCTGTTGTCAGATTAACCGGAAGGGTTTGCTCACACTTCCGGGGTCACGTGTTTCTAGGAGACCAATGCAAGCTCACAACTGGTGCAGGTGGAGCAGACTTGCACTGATGTGAGCATGCATGGGAAACTCGTGCATGTCCCGTACAAATTCATTCATTAATCAAAACATCACATTCACTTCACAGGCAATGGTGGTTTCGTAGTTAGCTACGCTAGAATAACACAATTAATTTTAAGTAAATGTTTCACATGAGTGAGTCAAAATGAAATACAGTTATACGTAACACATAATAAGGCCTTAATTTAATGAAATGAGGAGTATCGCTCAGAGCACCTACACAGTGCTGAAAAAGGGGAATTCTTCGCCCAAGATCAGACCGATTCAATCTGGTACCATTTATATGAGCTGCTAAACCCGAGATTTCGTCGTCAGAAAATAGACTTATGCTCCACTAACAACAGAGATTCGGATTTCTTCGCTAAAATCAGGTTAGTTTCTTATCCGATGTACTATGAAAACAATTATTCGCCCTCGAACTAACCCGTTCGCTACCCCGTCCCTCGAGTACCTGTAGGAAGGCACCTTCAAGCTCTAGTTTTATCTGATTATTCACACACCAGCCTTGCAACCAGCCGCGTAGAAACGTCGCCGTGCGCGCCCGCGTATGGGCCAGGGGTACCTCTTAGAACCAGCCGTGGTGTTCAAGAGCCTGGGAACGGGGTAAAGGTCCCCCTGCGATACCCACTGCATGCCTTAGAACACTTCTCACACTCCTAACGAAGCCTTGTCAAAAGTCTCATGAAACCCGTCTTACACGGACGCCTCTGCTCCGCATCCAAGCTCATCTCCAGCTCACACGAGTACTGCGCTGCGCGACAAAGTTGATTATCTCCGTGCCTGCGCCCCACACCTTCAACCCGCGTCATTCGTTTCAGGTCGCGGGATCCCAGACCAGCTCACCTGCAAAGATCGGAAGTGGTACTGAAAAACCGTCGCGAAGCAGCACACTCAAAGGCCACGGTAGACAAACAACCGTCCCGGCGCCCTCAAATCCCACAAGGCGAAGAATGTGCGCGATGGAAACGACTCAGCACAACACTCCACCACCCGGAGCACAACACCTCACATCAGTATCTGGCCTGACCCCGGGCCCACTCGCCGAGAAGAATCCATAGCTGAAATGAATGGACACAATGACAAAATCGAAGAAGAACGTGCTAGTGACCATCTCGCGGCTAGCAAGGCGCCGAACAAGCGAAAGGACACAATCCAGCGCTAAAGAAGAGAACGAAAGAAAAAGGAACTGGAGAAAAGCCTTGACAAGAGGTCAGCAGTGCGCGGTACACAGCCCGCTCCATCCGAGGGAAAAGGGGAGTTAAAAATTGAGACTGACACATAAGTTTGATTATTGGGTCTGCTTGCAAGCAATTTTTAAAACGACTCCACCGTTCTAAATTTCTGCTCGTACTGCCTAAAGTAGGAAACTATTTTTTCCCCAGCAATGTGAATGCCGGGAATTTTCTGGCTAGCTTGTCAAAGTTTCAGGGGGTCACATCATGCGCTGCTGCGGGATGCTTGGAAGTATTACAGTTCTGATCTGTCAGTTGTTAAGCAGAAAGTGTTGGCTCTACGCCGCCCCACGGATCTGCATCGGCGTCGCGGGAGCTCGTTGTTGCATATGAGGGAGTGTGCACGGCTGAATGAGGATCGGCCCACCGCTGCGTCTCTCCCTTTTCGCCGCCGTAGTAGTCCCTGAGTTCTCTTCGGAGCATGTCAAGCTTGGCTTGAGTGTTGTTCAGCTGCTGGATCAGAGTCTCTATTCTGGCAACTTTGTCTAAGAGCTCTGAATTTGCTGCTTTAATAGTAATTTTTTGTGGGTGTTTCCTTTCCAGGTCCTTACTGGCTACCTTTTCCAGGTGCTCTTGCTGTTCAGCAGCTGTCAGAGCCTTTTAAAATCTATTGATTTCCTCCTGTAACTCCATTTGCTGGGGTCCTTGTGGGCTACCGCCATGATCTGTTGCTTGAGATCATTTAACTCCTGTTTCAATCCCATGAGGTTGTGGGCCAGGAAGATGATGACCTTGGCGAGCTTTTTGTAACCACAACTCTCGCCCGAGTCCTGAGTCTGAGGCACACCCCTCTCCGCTTCCAGCCGCTTTCGCTCAGTAGGGTTCGTCGGGCCTGGGTAAGGGGTGTTCCTCAACGCCTGGCCAGCCCTCTCTGTTCGGCATTCTGGGCAGTTAGTCTGAGCATCTTCAACATTTTGACACACTTGTGTTGAGTGTAAGGGCTAGAGACTACTACAAGATCATAACAGAGTGTGAATGCTAAAATAGTTTTGGGTCAGCATATGTTTTGCTGAAAAAGGCGTAAACAGGATTTTGATTGATGACTTAAGACTACTGTCAAATTATTGTCAAATTATCACTCAGAATTTGCTGACGGTTCCCCAACAGGCTTAATCTCTGAGGTATGAAGGAGAAAAGGGAAAAGCAGAAGGAAAAGGAGAGCAGTTCTATTCACTTAATGCTATTATATTTTTTTTTTTTTGAAATAAACAAATCAAAAATAGAAATGTCTCTTGTTCCTTTTGAGGTTCAGAGAGAACATCAAGGGGGCATAACATGTAAATGGATTTAAAATTAGCTGACTGCTATTAACAAAACAAGGTAATCATTCTGGTATTAGGAACAAATAGCGGCACTTGTGATTAGTGTGTTACTAAAAGCACCTAATACCTTAATGATTCTTTTCTCGATAGACAGTTACGATTTAATTAAATTTAGATTTAATTAAATAGTAACTAAGCAATAGCATTCAGGAAAGATACATCTAAGATAGTTAAATTCGCTGAGACGAATTGAAGATTGAAAAACATAGAAAAAGAAGAAAAAAAGGAGAGAATGGAAAAAGCAAAACGAGGGATTAGGTATTCCAAATGCTTCACACTGACACTGCACACACACCTCTGTATTTAAAAGCTTCACATAAAGAGTGTTAACCCCTAATTGTTAAAGCTATTTGAGTAGCTTAGCCTAAAATGAAACTATGCTAAGTCGTGTTAGCTTAGCTGCTTCATGGTTTGTTTACAACATGGTGTTTTGTGCTATGTGAAGTTAGCACTTCCTGTGACAAGTTGTTGTCACGGTAACCAATGTATGCCAGTGTAATTAACGCAGTTTTAATGTCTGTCTATGTTAAACAGTCTTAGTTTTAGAACGTGGTGCTTTCAGCATTCAAGACTTGTTGCATTACATTAGCACTTCGGTGAGTGCTTCTCTAATGCAAAAATAAACTTCTTGCACTTGTTTAAAGTATTACAAAACGTGTTTACTGTAAGTTAATACCGGTTTAAACATATATGTAGTTATTTTTGCCTCACATATGAGTACTAAAGTACATTATTACACCTTTAATTTCACTCAGCGAGTGAAACACAGTAATGACCACCAGGTTGCTCGGCTTATATATATACGGTCAAAGTGTAGATGAATTGCTTCAATCGAATTATAAACTATAAGGCCTTTATGCTGTAGAAAGGGGAGCAGCGCTCAAATCTACCTTGATATAACTGTATTGAGATTTCTTCTTCAAAGAAACTATTTATACAATACTGCAATTTTGTGATTTCTTTACTAAAGCATATTACATTATGGTACATTTTGGACATGCCGCTGAGCTGAGATTCAGACTTACGCTTTGTCAAGACATATTTATGCTTTAATACTGAAATTAGGTTTTCTTTGCTAAAATCAGATTAACCTCACACCGATGCCATTAAGCATGAAATAAATAAAGACTCTCACAATTATAATAGCAGAACCAATTCAAACCCCCACTTTATCTGAATCTAAACAAGCCAGCAAATAGGGACACAAAAACGTATCTCAAGTCACGCCCTATTCTAACCTGGACTATCAAGCACACACTTTTAAGTTGCCAGTGTTTAACCTCATAACTTTCGTTTTATCACGCCCACATATTCTCCACCAATCATGTAACGAATCAACTCATGAGGAAATATGAATAATTAACAATAACTAGTTATAATTAACCATTCATATTTTAGATCCACTGTAGATAATTAGCTGACCACTCAGGGTCAACCGTCATGTCAATTCTAAGAACGTTAATTTCCTGGTTAGGGGAAATAACTTTCTTACTGTTCAATTCTATAAGTTTGTAACGTAAATCTGCATGATTAGTGACTCCGGTTATGAGTAAACAATGAACACGTCAAGGGTGATACAAGTAAGGTTTTATTAACTACCTAAACACTTAAACTAGTCTAACATACAAATACACACATAAAGCCGGCGGTCTAACCTAACACATCCCACACACACACCCACAATACTGGGTATAGGAAAGGTTAAAGTTTAACCGTCAGCCAGAGAAAGAGGGCATAAAGAATGATTTTATGACACTGTTGCATGATATTCAGCAGATCTAAAGCCTGAGGGAAACATCAGTTTCTTAGTTCAAACATACCTTTGTAAAAAGGTGCAAATGTTACTTAATGTATCAATTAATAAGACTGAGTTTGATACTTAGCGAGTCTCTGCGGTCTGAAAGAGTTTCCTGATGCAAATCTTAAAGCTTCCCGGAGATCTTTGCTGAATTCGGGTCGATGAGAAGAACCAGTTTGAGTCAGTGTTACTTGTTGAATGGAAAGGACTAGGCCGAAGAATGGCCTGGCACAGATGCTTTGGTATCCCGAAGCGTTTTTCTCACATCTTCATCTTTGCTTCTGACCGAACCACCGACTGGGGCGGGTTCCTGGAGCCGGGCCTTTAAGGTCGGATAAGATCTCCGCCTTTCAAGATGGGCTGGTCCAATGAGCAAAATGGAATTTCCGAGCGGGAGGTGGCATTTGCTGGAGGGTTTACGACCCTTTGTTTTCTAAGCATGGTAATTTGCAAATGGATTTAAATCGAAATTATTAACGATTCTCAGAGCCCTAATATATATTGCCTATGTACCAAAATATAATATACACGCTTGTTTCGATCATAAGAAGGCAAGATTTATAGATACTAAACAAGGTAAGATTACTTATAGTGAAAAGGGAGGATCAGGAATAGGTCCCCTCACAAGCATACTAAAATAGTCTAAGAATATCAAAGACAAAATACACAATGACAATAATATACTCAATGGCCTGAAGAAATATGTGTGTTCATTCAAATAACGGTTTTTCTATGAATTAACTAGAACACAGTCCATTTCTACTCTGCTTTTCCTTGGGACAAAGAGTGGGCTATCCTTCTCACATTCCTGGGGGGTCATAAAACCAGTGATATCATGATTAGTTGTCATGGTGACCATAGCGCCAGGTGTTCAGCAGACATCCCATCAATCTCCTATTTGATTCACTATCCCTCGTCACTTCCAGTTCATCTGAAGTGAGGGGACTGTGACATTTGTTAACCTAATGAAGAATTGATTTGTAAATCAAATAAAAATTAGTGTGTCAGATTGGTCGAGACGCTACAATAGGTAGCAGGATCAAGACACGTTGAAAGCCGAGCAGCACAGCTCATTGTGTCGGGACATGTGCGTTAACCAAAAGGCCATTTTCAAAATTGGTTTATGAATCAGCATACTGTTGGTCTAATAGGGAACGCCATCTGTGAATTTGCGGTTGGCTCTTTAACCTTTGGTTAGCTCAGCTTGTGTGGATTAATAGAGAGGATTGCCTCCATGTGAGTAAACCAACCCAGATGCTGAGATAATCCTGGAAAGACATGGTTGGCATGGCGATAGACCCTAAAGCGCAGCCACTGTCTTTGTTGGCTACTGGGATTTCTGGTGCGTCGTCACCAGATGCTACTGTTGCTGTCAAGTGCTCCAGGGGGTTTCTGGGATTGAAAATCAGTTCTGAATGGCTCAGGTTTAAAATAAGATGTGCTAAAACTACCTAAGGTGTTTTCGGAGATATGTTAGTATGCATATATGCATGTACAGTATGCACATATAAGCCTATACAGGCCCTATAAGATAAATACACTACCATTCAAAAGCTTGGGGTCAGTAAGATTTGAATTTGAACTTCTTTAAAAAAAAATCTTACCAAATCCAATCTTTGAAATTTTAATGGAATATATTAACAAAATAAAACAAGAAATAGGGGCAAACACTAGAAGTGATTTTTAAATAATAATATTTCCACTAAGGTTGAAGTTGTTAGAAAAAATGCGAGTCGTGACAGATGTTTTCTTGTATGTCCCTTAATGGAATCACTTGCGTCAGATTCAGACAATCAATCTTACAGTGTGATTTAAACTATATAAATCACACTGATTTACCATATAAATCATCCATGCAGATTCTATGCATGGATGTCCAAACCCACATGTTCAAGCAATGTTTCCCTTATTAGATTGTCCTTGTTAAAATATTACCAGAGCCATGTTTGGTGTACAGCACATCACTACAGTGATGTGACATCATCAGGCTGTCAGCAAAAGGGAGAGAATCAGGCCCTCTCATGGAGATTATGCTGACTAATGGCTGCTCTCCTCAAATTTTGCAGAAGAAAACATTAGGACAAGCACTGCTGGAATAATGAATGGCGCTCTGGTGTCGCTGCATGTTTCTCTGAGCTCCTCACCTCTCATCTCCAGCACAGTCAGCCGCAGTGAGGCGTTTCATTTCAACCTTCCTTCAGCTGTCAATTCATATTCATGTGAGGACAATGACTGAAAGGGGCCGCCACACACCCACCTCAACTGTGAATTAGACCTGACTGGGTAATTAGTCAGACCAGCACTGAAAGGCTTATTTGTAGAGATCAAACACATATGAAGGAAAGGAGGACTAACCTTTTTAGTCTTTTAAAAGCTTTTCAAACTAGCAATTACTAAGAAAAAAAGAAATCACATGAATAATTACACACATATATATATATACTTATTTATATTATATATATAATGAATAGATAGAATAGTTATATTATATATATATACATATATATATATATTATATATGACTTATTGACATAGAGATACTGTGGGCCTGACAAGAAAAATGCCTTAGAAAACACTTGAAAAATACCATGGTATGTTTGCGTGAAATATAATATAGTGTGAGATTGAAAGGAATTTTAAAGAATATCTACACTGAACATGGTGTACAATTTTCTCAGAAATTGCTAGTGCATTTTACAATTAATAACACAACATAAATGGCAAGTAATGTGTTAAATCAAATGTGACATTTTGAAAAATAGAAAACTGTACTTCTAATCATCTTTATTTATTGTACTAAAAACTCAAATAATAATAACTAATATATTTTAGTAATGTCCAAAATATATATTACTTTGATAACAGTAAAACATGAAAATGACATGGTCATTTCATGCAGGACTGTACAGGGTTTGTTTTTGTATGCTGGTATGAGATGAACTGCTGTGATTATCTGTAAGAAAAATGCTCATACATATTGTCAAAGTGAACACTGGCTTGTGGATAGCAATACTCACCATTATAGCCACAAATCAACAACCCTGATAACAGCTGTCGTCTCAGAACTGTCATTATTATAAAAGGCTCCTCATCTGAGTTTCCACACTATGCAAGAAAAAGACAAAGTGAGCTAAAGACAGGAGGAACATATTGTTGGCAGTATTTAAAAATGTTTCACTGTGGATCAAGACTGTGTTCCTAGCACACCACATTTGTTACAGTTATAGCTGACTGGAATATGTGGATTTTTGTGGTTTGTTTTATTTTGGTGTGCCTCATTTTTTATCGTCATAGCTGACAGGCCAATGTGAATCGGGAGGAGGTGATCTATCATAATGTGGAATAGAGTCGTAAGTGTGTAAGATGGAACTCATATATCACTGCCATGTTTACCTGTAAATAACCTGGTTTGAGGCTTCTCATCATTTCGCCACACGCGTGGACAGAGCTACTGTGAGTGTGACTATGAATGTGAGTGTAAAGTCTTTCACACCAACCCTGAGACTTCTCTGAAACCACACATTCACACGGTAAACCTTAATTTGTTTTCAAGCATAACATGTATTATGGAGAACTGAATTTCATGTAGCCTACATAACAGGTTGGAATTTTGAGTAGCCAGTAGATGGCGACAAGTGTCTTTATGTGTGAGCCATTGTGTCATTGAATCACCCCTCAACCGATTCGTTTAAACAAATACATTCATTCTGGAGCAAAACAAGCCCTGCGTCTCAATGTTGATACTATCCATCCTAAATAGTATGTTAGATTAGAATAAGTGTGTCCCAAAGCATCATGTTAAAAAGAGTATGCCAAAAGTCTACTATGTCTGGTCGATTTTTGAAGTGTGGATCCGTACACACTCTAATGGCTAATATTGCCCACAATCCATTGCGCTTTGGTGAAGGACTCTGTCCAGAACTGCAAACACGAATAAAACGCGTTAAAAACTACAAACATGGCAGATGTGCGCAACCGGCGGTTAGGTAGAGACGCTTAGAAAAAGGGGTTTGAGTTAGTAATATTCAACATTTAAGCTGGTAAAAAAATAATTATTTAATGTTATCTGTGTTATATTTCATCTGCAACAGCAATGTAAACTTTTATAAACATCTGCTTGGTCGTTCATTTTTTAAATGCATCATTATGCATGAAATATAAGCAGAGTTCTCTGCATGAAAGACCCGCGACTGGCAGATTAATGTGCTACTTCTTTTCTCTCCAATATGGTAGGACGTTAAAGGAAATGCAATGTGGAGGATGTTAACTGTGACAAGATGATTATCAGGCCAGTTTACAGTGACAGGGTGCGTGTAACTGTGCGACAGAGCATCCGTTAAAGACACAATTGTGTGACGTGATACTATGTCCCAAAGCTTGCCTACTCTTCTGTGCGTTCAAGTCCTTCCTGGGACGGTCGTACTACGGGTGACAGAGTGTAAGACGCCGTTAGGGTAATTAGGCGTCCAGTCCCAGTTTCGTCGGAAAGATTACTTCGTTAAGAAAGTACAAGAAAATACAAAAACAGGGTCTGCATTTTTTTTTTTTTTACTTGGATTTCATTAACTGGATGCGTAACACGAAAGTGGTTGTGTATTTTTTTTTCTATTATATCCTATTATTGGGATGTTGGTTATAGGACAACTAAACTATAAATTTAAACAATAATTTACCGTCAACTACAGACGTTGCTTCCATCGATTCCGCCTTGTTTCTCATTGATACGCCCCCAACTCGGAAACTCGGAGTTTAAAGAAAATTTCGAGTTTCCCACTCGGTTGCATGTTTCGGTGAATCCCTGAGAAGGCCAGCGATCCAACGAGCAGTATAAACATAAATTATGCACGAATATTATATCCAAAGTATAGTGAAAACACTATTTATTAGCACAGTAACAAGATCGGCATTTTAAGACATTAACTTGTGAGCACAAAATACAAGATACTTCTCTTTTCAATATAATTAAGGCTTTATTGGATAAATCTAAGACTTATAAACTAATCTAACACATGAACACAAGCATTCACACAAGTTGTAGAAAGAGAGAAAGTGAGGAAATAAATAGTTTAAGAAAATGAAAATGTGAAATCCCAAGATTACAGCAATATGTGCAATTGCATAGACAACCATCAATCACTTAATTAACCCCCGCATTGAGTTCCTCAAATGAGGTTAATTTATATTAAATGCACCAGTTCAGCTAGGATATGGAGGTACTTGCTTTCTTGTGTGCGTGGTTTCCTTCCTTGTCTGGTTGCCGAAAGTGGTTTCCCGAGATTGCTGATTGGCTGGAAGTGCAGTCTTGGGAAGCCAGTGGTTGGCGTTGGCTGGCGACGCGGAGCTGTAGTCTGCAGTTGAAGTTTAGACAGCACCCTTTCGGAGATGCGGCGTTAGGCAAAACTTAACTCGGAACACACGAAACTCTCAACGGAAAATAAAATAAACTAAAGTAAAGAAATAGAAGTAAAATTTGACGAGACTATGTGGCGTTTCTGCTCATGGTTTTAGAGGAGCTGGCGTGTAAGCCAGACCACGATCAAGAGCGCCAAAAAGCGATGATGAACAGCACGGCTGAAGCCATGACCAAAAAGAAGAGGAAAGAGAGAAGAGAGTGAATTTGATGGTGTCCTGAGTATTAAAGGGGCTTTGGACACCTCCAAATGGTGTTTGACCCAATTAGATGTCGTTTGATTGGTGTGCTGTGATATTTCCTCCCAATATATAAATCACACGTTATCTCATCAGGCACATGGTCCGAGTTTTAACACTCTTGCAGAGTATACTTTGTATGATTTCTATAACAAGAATATGATGCATTTGAAAAAGAATTGATTGGAAGAAATGTTTCCAGCAAGAAGATTCAAACACACGCATACTAAACATGAATATGAACCCTTAAGCTATTCAATAGTTATTCAAAATACATACACAATAAATGATTAAGACCTGATAGTCACATGTGGGTTACATACATAATATGGAGTTATGCATAGAAATGATTAGTTGCTCACATCATTTAGGTGCATGGAAAGGCAGTTTCTGTGCCATTCTGTGAACATAAGGACATGTTCTATGAAGACCAGGATAGAGGTCTGTAGGAATCTCTGAAAGTCTGTTCTCTGTCGTCGAGGTGGGGGAAGTCAATCCAAAGAGCTTGTGATTGTGGTTACTATCACGTGATGGTCATGCTGTCATCTCTTTGACCATTTAATCTTGATTACTTGCCCTAAAATTGACAATCTCCTTCCTGAGTTGTTATGATCAGTGTGTTCCTTTTGTTTAAATGTTGAAAGCTGTTCTGTGAAAGAGTTGGTTAGGCTTGCTTCAGACTGGCTAGTGCTAGGATCTGATTTATGAACATCCTGTTGTGTTGGGCCTCTGTGGAATTCGGCTCCTCATGTTTCAACCATGTTTTTGACCAAATCTTAGATTGTCTGATTCGATCTGATATCCTACAATACTTTAAGGGCGTAGTATAAGTAGGCACATTGAGACGCAACAAAGGGATGTTAATGAGTCATTGAATCATTCACTTAACCGACTCCTTCATATAGACCAATTCAGGAACGAACACGTGACTGTCTTGAGTGAACAGTTCGCTTGATTCGCACAATTGTTCTTTTTATTTGAGTGAGTCATTGATTCAATCAAATGATTTATTCAAAATAACTAAAATGTTAGACTACAACTGTGTTGGCCTGCAGTGGATGAATTGCTGTGACTTCGTTTGGAATAAAATTTGCTGATGGAGCAAAAAAACAGACAAAGCAATGGACAATTTAGCATCTGAAATGTAAATTACTCGATATATAAACGTCTTTGCCAGTTGTTGTTTACGAGCAAAATCACTCGCTATGGTGCTCTTGCTATCGTGCCATTTCTGTTTGTTTGTCCCCATAAGAGTATATTTCGATAGAATGTCACAGTGGTCAGCAGTATTGTTAATCAAACTGTTGTTGTTTACGAGCAATGTCTGTCAGTCGCTATCGTGATCTTGGTTATCGTGCTGTTTAATGTCCTGTAGAGTGTTCTGTTAGGTAGACTGTCACAGTAATCAACAGGATTGTTTGTTAAACTGTTTTATAAGCAGTGTCACTCACATGGTTATCGTGCTGTTTTTGTTTATTGTCTTATGTCTATTACTCTTTTAGGTAGAGTTTCACTTTACACTAAAACTGGTAATCAAGAATCGATTAATTGATGAGTAGTTGTAATGAAAAACGGAGCAGAATGATTTTAATGACGTTCGGTTCTGTTCTCGAACAGTTTGTGAGAAAGAATCTTATGATCCGATTATGTTTAGTGAAAGTCAACATTCATCACACCTACCAGAGTGGTGCGATTCCCAAACGAGTGATTCTTGTGAGTCCACACACACACACACACACACACACACACACAGGTTTTGTTTTTATGGTTCATGGTGACTCTCCATAGGCGTAATGGTTTTTATACTGTACAAACCGTATTTTGTATTGCCCTACACCAACCCTACACCTAAACATACCCCTCACAGAAACTTTGTGCATTTGTATATTTTCAACAAACTTCATTCTGTATGATTTATAAGCCTTTTGAATTACGGGGACACTGAAAATGTCCTAATAAATCACCTTCTCGTTGTAACACCTATGTCATAGCCATGTTATTATACAAATTTGTGTCCTCATAACCACATAAAAATGGCCAACCTGACACACACACACACAATTAAGATATATATATATATCATATATTATATGAAGTATATATTTGTGTGTGTGAGTGTGTGTGTGTGTGTGTGTGTGTGTGTGTGTGTGGGTATAACATTATACCACAACATCACAAAAATGGCATCATCTGCAATGAGCTGAAACAGCACCATTAGTGTTCATAAAGAGAACCGGAAAGGATTGCTGAAGATTAGGCTAGCAGATACTGTGAACTGTGTGCTTGCTGACATAATGGGGACTAGTCAAGATTTTTTACAGCTTTCCGTACGGCAGGACCAAAAAGGGAGTGTGTGTGTGTGGTTGATGTTGTGATTAACCAGAATCGACTCCTTTCTATTTCTCACGAACCTAATCGATTTAAGTCAATTCATACTGACGGAATGTGACTGGTTAAAAATAATAATATTAATATATATATATAGATATATATCTATATCGATATATATATAGATATATCATACTAATTATATATAAATTATATATATATATATATAGTTAATTATTTAATTTATTTTTGTTATTATTCACATTCCAGTCGTAAGAATGACTTAAATCGCTTGGGTTAGGAAGGCCAGAAAAACAAATCTATTTTCATTGAGTCTGTCATCCACTATTAGTCTGCTGTGACAGAGCATATCAACGACAGTCTAACCAGCCTCAGGAAAATGACATGGCTTTATGGTGACATGTGTCTCATGGAAATTGTCATGTGTGGCATTTTGGAAGTAGCTTGTCCAGAATGTTCGCTCGAGGGCATAAGAAAATAATGACTGATAATTCATAACAACACATCTTCTGCATCAACATGTCTTTTGCTTTGGGAGGAAAGTGTAGTCTTGAGTGGTCAAACTTTTGAGTACATGTTAGTCCCGTAAACCCTGTTGAGTTTCTTTTTTTAAACGTACCTGCCATAAGAAAACTTACAATCATTAGCTTCCAATTTACACACACCATCGAGGAGAAAATGAAGAGAATGCTGAAGTAATGAGATCTAATTGGATGGGTTCCAGTCATCTACTCAGCTTCAATTAACTACCAATTTACTTTAATTTTGACCAGAGTGTAGATTATTTGTCATTACAGTGCATAATGTTAGCTTTGATGCATTTCCAAATTGCCCCTAAAGTAAAGTCAAGTCACCTTTTATTTATATAGTGCAGATCGTGTCAAGGCAGCTTTACAGTGTTAAACAGAAAAAAAAAACTGTCTGCCGATAATGCAAGAGGACATAAGAAAACAGTCAGTTCATTGTTGATTCAGTGATACTCAGTATGAGTGTTATCTCATTTGAAGGATTTAGTAAAGCAACAGTTAACCATATATTTTGGATAAATTATTGCTTTTAAAGCATGCTGTGTGTATAAAGATTTATTTTAAGGCTCTCATGATTTCTCAGAAATCTTTATTGGTTAGTGCTTCATTTAGGCTACTAGCCTTGTAACATTGAAAATCTACAATGACAGAATTTGGCTTATGAATATTAATTAGCTCAGTAACTGGGCAGTCTAGGTTAACTTTCTAAATGTGTGCCTCAGATTTTTACAGTATTAAATTGCTTATCATAGTACATACTTCAAAAATAGATCCTCTACTTACAATCGCAGAGAAGAAGAGCAAGGGAAAGAAATGACAATAGAATAAGCCTCGAGACAAAATGGCATCATCTGCAATGAGCTGAAACAGCACCATTAGTGTTCATAAAGAGAACCGGAAAGGATTGCTGAAGATTAGGCTAGCAGATACTGTGAACTGTGTGCTTGCTGACATAATGGGGACTAGTCAAGATTTTTTACAGCTTTACATACTGCAGGACATGATCATGTTAAGTTAAGTGTGAGTATTCATGGCCTCTGACAGCTAGTGAAGTTTAAGTCCCATCAGTATTCCAGTAGAGCATGATGGGAAGGTCATTACTGAATGCAGATAAATGTTACAAGAGATAAAGCACTGGCCTCAGATCAGATTTAGAGAATGAAGAAAGGTCAAATTTACATTTTAGTCTCTTTTTCTCTCCTTTCGCTCTCTCTTTCCGTGTCCTCTAAAATGGGATGCAATCAGAGGATTGCCTTGGAAAATAATTGACACTTATGGCAAGGTTATGACTGATGGTTGTATGTTTACTGTATTCTTTGATTAAGTAAGAGTCAAAGATCATGTCTATAGATGCATCATAAACACACCCGTTTCCCATAGGGCAGTTTTATAAGGGAAATGTCATTGTAGTGACTTTTATCTTGCAACACTGAAAGATTGGCCTTATGACATTCCCATCTCAGTCTAGAGGATTCCATCAAAGCCTCTTGGAATATTTGTGTTATCACATGTTTGAATGACGTAAAATGGGAAAATGGATTCAACTGTAGTAGCTGTATCAGAAATACTAACCTGAGTATTATTCTATTATTATACATTTTTGATAGCCTAACCACTTCACAAAGTATATATTTAATTCAAAAACACCATTATATTATAACATTATAGCACCATAAAAATTGGCCTTATGACTCACATATTTGTCTCAAAGTCTTTTGAATCATACGTAGTTGTATGACATTTATGTAAAATCAAGTGCTTGCATTTTATTAATGAAAAGGATGGAATTGGTTAATGGAATTGATTTTATTGTATTTAATCGATGACATCAATTAAATATGTCCATTGTCATTATATATATTTACGACATTCAAGTAATTTGACATAATATAGCGGTTTCATTCTGTGATTTCTGGTGTCATATTCAACTGGTTTTGAAAGATTGTATTACTTTACACAAACCTAAAATTGTTAAAATTAATGAAAAAAATCAGTCATCATCATTCCATAATTAATGTTTCCATTTTGTTTACCATGGGTCAGCTGTTGCTTAAAAAGGACAAACACACCATAAAATGAATAGAAATATAATAGTAGCCTATATTGTAACTAAAATGATTGTGATTTGTATATTTATGCACCGGTTACATCTTTTATATTGATAAAAAGTGGTCAGGTTTAGGAAAGACTCTGAATATGTAATTTTTGGAACTTTAACTGCATTTGAAAAATGCAGCACAAACATTCTTGAAAGAAAACATAAACAAAAGACATAATTCAATTCAATATTATTTGTATAGCACCAATGTCTTTGGACATTTAAATAATTAACAGTTCATTTTTTGCAATGTGAATTCTGGTGACAAATTCAACTCGTTTTAAAGGATTTAATTAGTTATCCAAACTTAAATATGAAAATGCTGTCATCATTTAATCATTGCTTAATCATTTATATTGTTATTTTGGATTATGACATCATAAAGTGACAAAAAAATAGTTTTTTGCAGCTAAAATGATTGTGATTTTTGTATCTGCTATTATATATTTATATTGTTGAGCAGTGGTTTAGGGTGGGCTTGGAATATAGTACACAATTATAATGGCCTACAGTCGTCATTGTGGGAACATAAAAAAAATAAGCTTGAATATTCTTAAAAGAAAAGATAAACTCAAAAGACAAAGAACCATACAGGTTCTGAACAGCGTGAATTTGAATAAATGATGACAGATATTTCCAACGAAACGGCAGTATGCAGCATTTAACTACAGTGCCGCAGTGGCACAATGGTGGTTCAGGCGAAAAATCACTGAAGTTGTGTTTCTTTATGAGTTTGCATTGCTCTCTCTCACACACACATCCTTAGTTAAACACACAAAAGTGAGGTGTGTGGAGTCCTTTGATTAGAAAATGCTTCATTTCCAGACTGAGGGTTTTTCCTACTTTATTACTGCCTGTAACCTTCACTGTGACTCTTTGATCAGATTATTTCCCTTGTTGCTTATGATGAAAATATTACTTCGCAATCTGTGTAGCACTGATGGAAGAGAGGAATAAGAAAGGGAGGTAGGAGGGAAGCTATAAGTGAGTGTTGACATCCAAACCACATGTCTGCATATGTGGATGCAGATTTCCTGTATGTACAGGAAGGAACAGGATTAGGTTATCTCGTTTTCCTATTGTGACCCACAATGTCATGACTGAACATATGAGACGTTGATCATTAAGCTGATTGATCCTTGACAGAAATGGTATAGGATATCCAAGCTAGATCACAGCATCAATCGCAATCCATGCGTTGAAAAAAAATGAATTATTCATTTTTGATTCCTTATCTGATGTACTCGAAACCACAAAGGTGAGTGAATCCCAACAGAGCTTTATGTCATAAGTGCAATAAAGCATGGGAGTGCAGGATTTAGAGTCCCCATTCACAGAGAAACACTGAACCCTAAATAAAGATGTAGTGAAAACAATTAGCAGCTTTGTGTTCTGAGGTAGATCGCTTATCGTGTATTGATATCTGTGGTCTGCTAAAAGGGAAAGCTGAGGTAATTCAGTCAACCCCAGTTGTGTGTATGTGTAGAAAGGTAGAAACAAAGTGTATTTTTAGAAGTCTGCTCTTGTGTTGTTGGTAGTTTGGTCTTTAAATTCAGCTGTCATGAGTTTGGGATTTTTTTTTTTTTTTTAATTCTGTATTGGAAGTTTGAAATCTAATGGTTCCCCTTCAGGAACTCGAGCTGCATCGAAACGCTACGGGAGCGCCTCCAGTGTGACCACGCTCTGAATCACATGTGTAATTAGTCCAATGGATGGGCGAGACGTCACGGGTGGGGTGACGTAGTGACCAGGAAGCATAAAAGCATGTGCGGTGAAAGCGGTGTTGCTTTCTGTCATGCAGCAACGTGCTCTCTCTTGTGCGCCATTTGGTGTTGTCTGTCCATTATCACTCTTTATTTTACCAATATGAGTGTAGACAAACATACGGCGAGAGCAGCATCTCAGGCTGCGTGTTCTTCCCTGCCCGTGCTACATTTCGGGTGGGGATACACACAGCATTTGTGTTGTCTGCTTGGGAGCAAAACACGCAGAGTCAGCTCTCGAGGGAGCTGACTGCCCGCATTGCGAGCGTTTGTCACTGTGAATGCTTTGCTCTCCAAGGGCTCTCTTTGAGGAGGGAGTCTTCATCGGCATTTCTCGCGGCGCCAGCCCGGCTTTCGCAGAGGCTGTGCTCATGGGGTTCGCATATGAATCCGGTGGAGGGAATGTACATGGGAGGGGGGAAGTCAACTATCCGCCCTCACCCACCAGAGCCGCGCCCGCTCTCGGTGTCGGAAGCCCAGCGCTGCGGTTCTGTCCCCCCGGTGAGAGGGCTCAAAATCCGCCCGTATTCCTCCGAGGCGCTGCCTATATGCTTGTGAACTATATGCAATATTTAATGCGTTAGCTTTACTGTGGAGCGAGTGTTTTATAGTCGCCAACATATGTATATATTATATGACAGCATTACCGCCGGGAATGCTCGAGGGTTGTGTCCGTTGCTGCGAGCTCGCGGTTCGGTCCCGCTATTGCTGAGGAACGTGGATTCAGTCGTGGGGATTGAAAGGGGATCTAGAGGATGAGGGTTGGAGACGGCTCCCAACACAGTCTGCCACCTTGCCGGTGTTCCCGGGCCGCAGCGGTCTCATGAGAGTGCTTATCTCAGTTACTGCCGGAAACGGTAGCGGTGCTAGAGGCTCGCGATCCACGGAGGTCATAGAGCAGCTAGTATTGACATCAACTGCCGGTCCGCCGCTTCAGGGCACCAAGCTGGCCACTCTGATTACACCAGAGGTCAGTCTCGAGAGCCTGATTCCCTTAGTAGACTACCGTGTTCGGTGGGTCTTGCAACACTGTAGAGTGAGGCTATAGAATCCAGTTCTCCCCGAGGGGAAACCCGCTTCGCATGCTCAAGGTCACGCGGCTGTGCTTGCGTGCCTTAGACATGTGAAGGAAACCTTGGTTTTTATCTCAGGGCCCAGTGCTGGGAGCTCCCTGTCTCCGCGTATGCTAGCGACGGATGCATCCCTAACCGGTTGGGGTGCGGTCATGAGTGGCCGCCCTGCCCGCGGTCTGTGGCGGGCCCATAAGTGGCGCATAAGTTGACTGGAGATGCTTGCCATGTTTCTAGCTTTGAAACACTTCCTCACAGGCCTAAGAGATCGCTATGTGTTGGTGTGCACCGACATCACAGCAGTGGTCTTTTATATATGTGGGGGTAGACATTCTGTCGAGGCAGGGGCTGAGGCCCAGGGAATAGATGCCTCACCCCGAGGGGTAAAGAAGACTTGGAGAGTCTTTGGCCAGGCTCAAGTGGACTTGTTTGCGACTCAGATGATATCACACGGTCCCCTCTGGTTCTCTCTCTGACTCATCCAGCTCCACCGATTAATCCAACCACAGTATGTTCTCAACTGACCCACTAACTGTCTGTTTGGTTAACAGTGCTGGAGGTTGCTCTGTGTATCGCAGGGTTGACCCACTCCACCCTCAGAGGTCTTGTGGGGCCATTGCGGCCTACCACGCCCACCTCGGTGGCCATTCAGTGGGAAGACAACCTCTTCTTACATGTTTCCTCCGCGATGCGCTGAGGCCGAGGCGGATCAGATGCTATTCCACAGGGCCTTGGTACTCTGATCTCCCCTCGCCTTTGGCAGGTCAAGCTTACTCCTTCAGAAGTTGGCTCGGGACGGGGGCCCCGTCTACTTTAGCCACTCCTACTCCCTTTTCTCTCGCCTTAGTGTGCTCTTCCAAACTAGGCAGGGATTTGCAAGTTTGCGGCCGGGGGCATTCATAGTTACGTAGGTTTCAAACGCAGCTCAAGTTCCTGAAGTGGAACGTCTCCAGGTTACGCATGCAACCATGGTTCCCCGAAGGGAACGAGACGCTGGGTCTCAGGGCCATACTTCCGGCATCCCTGCCAGCGCTTGCTTCACTCCTAGAAGCTGATGCCGGTTTTTATGCTTTTATGCTTCCTGGTCGCTACGTCACCCTGCCCGTGATGACTCGCTCATCCATTGGACTGATTACACATGTGAGTCAGAGCGTGGTCACGCTGGAGGCGTTCCCGTAGCGTTTCGACGCAGCGTCTCGTTCCCTTCGGGGAACCATGGTTACATGCGTAACCTGGAGACGTTTTCTTGACATTTGGCTCTGTAAACAGTTCTTAAATGTCTAAATTTGTCCATGTTATGT
The DNA here is from genome assembly GCA_018155175.1 of Sinocyclocheilus anophthalmus. Classification (NCBI taxonomy): domain Eukaryota; kingdom Metazoa; phylum Chordata; class Actinopteri; order Cypriniformes; family Cyprinidae; genus Sinocyclocheilus; species Sinocyclocheilus anophthalmus. Next base: position 314,395 of record JADLZN010007553.1, read on the forward strand.
AATCTTTGCTGCTGTATAGCTCCAAGCAGTTTAGTTTAGGACAATAAGGGGGCATTCACACAGAATGCATTTTTGCTTTGAAAAACACAGACATAGGAGGGGGGGGTTGGAGGTTTTGAACGTGTTTTATAAAAGTTGAACATATTTTAAATTGAGCACTGCATTTTTAAAATCCAATGTGTGAACCAGCCCTTGGTTTATTCTGATTTGCGAATGCATAAATCTTGTGGATTTGTTCTTTTTAATGAATCAGTCAAGACTAACAAAATAATCCTGTTTTATGGCTTGTGAGATGAAGACATTTTTTATATGACTGGCGGCTGTCCATTTGACAATGTGTAGGTAAAGAGACAGAGTTTAATTTGTATTACAAAAAAAGATAGATTAAGTCATTAATTTACAGTAGTCAAGTTGAACTTCAACTTCTTCTACTTATTCTACTTCCTTCATTGTGCCTGGCAAGAATCCAAAAGAGTGTCTTTGCATTTCAAGAGCAAAATGAACATGCATGCATTGTGCTGAGCAGCTGCATTTAACAAAAATAAAATCCTTCAAAAAGATGTAAAAACTACATTATTTTGAAAACTGAGCTGATTTACTGTCATGCTGCTTATATAAATATATCTCATTATCTCTTAGCATGAATAAATTTGGGCACCATATGGATTACAGTGGTTCTTTTCTAAAAACCAAACTAATTAATCACATAATTAAAAATGTTTCATAATGTAGGATGGACTGAATCATGTAAATGAAAACCACCCACAAATTGTTATTAAAACCTTCACTGAGCAGAAAAAAAAGAGGTGTGTGATAAAATATTCCATAGCTTGATTTTTTTTGTTTTGTTTTTTGGGTGAAATAGCAGGCATACAATATCACTGTCTCTCTGTGACAGCCTTATACAATCTAAAAGAGTTAGAATAACAGCTTATGCTTGTTTAAAAAGTTAGAAAGCCATCTGAAGTCACTTATAGCACCTTTAAATCAGTTACTTAGAAACAATTCAGCAGCTAGAGTAATGACCTCTGCTTTTCTGAACACTTTCTTTGAACTAAGCCTCTCTATATGAATACAGTTATGAAATAATACATGTTCAATTTGCTCTTTAAATGCAATGAAATTCTAATTATTGGTGTTCCTGCTGTACTTCCTTCTTCACCTCCGAGAGCTTGCATTTGGTTTACATAAAGTCCTTTCCATAGTTAATCATGTTTCCTATATCTTCACTTTAAACAAATATGCAAAGTCCTGTGAGCAGGTAATAACTTTCCCGGCACAATGAAGACCAAATACAGAGAGCAGAATATGAATGGATAATTTACCTGCTGTTATAACTTCACAACTGCAATATTTTGAGAACAAAGTGATAATTTACCTTCCAGACTGCTGCAGTGTTTTATAATGCAGGTGCCCATTCTTTCATGGCCCATTGTAAAAGCTGGTATCCACTGCTGAGCCACAAAAATATGGGCAAGAATATGTTTAGGGCTTTATGTAGAGTAATAGCAAATATTAATTCACTAAATTCAATAATCACGTTCATACGTGTTTCCTGGACCATTGAAAGGCTTTCAAAATGAAGGCTATTATGACTGTTTCAAAGTTATTCTGTAAATGCCATTGTGGTTTGCTGTGTATCAACAACTTGAGTTGTAAAAATTCTAAAACAACATTATTTGTCCACCCTAGAGGGATAGTGGAAGAACAATGTGTTCCCATAAATGTTGTCATTATCAGCATCTATGTAGTTTATTGTTTATTTGTTTACTTGTGTAAATGTATACTTCTACATGTAAATACATACATTTTGACACAGGAATAAATCACATTTACAAATGTATATTTATTTTTATATTTATATTTACTAATGAAAACATGGACGTAAATTTGTGTATCATTGATCTGCATAGCTTTTCTTATTAAATTATATAATGAAACTTCCCTTTAGGTACTAAGGGAACATAAGTAGTATCATTTACATTTATGAATATTGGCCTATAATTTGTAATTGTTTTATCCAAAATGACTTGAATTTAATCAGTTTGTGTGTTCCCTGGGATCAAACCCATGACCTTGGTGTTGTCAGTGCCATGCTCTTCTATTTGAGCTACAAGAACTCACATATTCTTTGCATTCTTGATGAAAATAATTGCCACTTGTGTTCCTATTATTTTGTTTTCTATTCATTTTCTGTAGTTAACAATCACATGATCTTATAATGGCTATTTTAGTCTGATGCTATCTGGATAACATATGATAAAACTAGAAAACCATTTTCCTCAACAGAGTAAAGCAGTTATTAACATTTATTTCAATGGACCGTTTGTAATTATACAACAAGATAATTGGAGAGATGATAGTTTGGAGCACATCATGTCTGATCAATTTGTGCACTATTTTCCCCATACAGTAAAGATACACCTGAAGAATTTTGCATATTGTATAAACGGTGGACCTCTGGTTTGTTGTAGAGACACTGAACATGCAAGTACCAGGTAGAGATTTACTTTGCCTATTATGTTTGACTTTATCTGAAATGAGTGGTTGTAGGACATCCTTAATAACCAGTCCTGCACTGGTTTTGGCAGACATCCATGACTGACTTTGGCTGTATGCCTCACTTGGCAGGATTATTAATCATAATTAACTTAACGGTACGGTGTACAGGTCTTCCAATGTCCTAATGATAATTAAATGAGATAGAGGGATGTGAGTGAATATACGTTAGTAATGAGGTGGCCTTTCCTGAACGACAACATTAGTGTATCATTAGTACACTTCTCTAGGTGTGTCACCATTTCTAAAATGTGTATATTTTTTTTTTTTGTAGGATGTCTCAAATGATGCCAAAACATTGTAAGCACTTTATGCCACTGTAAAAATGTACCTCAGCGATTCAGTGGAATGCAATGGATTTTCAAAAGTAAATAACTGCACAATATTGATTTTATTAGCATTGTAATTTCCAGTGCTTTTTAGCGAGCAGCTATTGTCTGGAGCTATAAGCGGGCAGATATTACCTCAGAGAAAGAGGGACCTGCAAATCAAAGAATATCAGGTTCATATCCAGCACTCGACACGCACACCCACACACTCACACCCATGAAGTATGACACTGTTGCTATGGGACATGAACTGCCCACTCGGGGACTAAACTAGGCATATCGAGTTCTAGAGGTCCTTGTTAGCATAGCCTGAAAGCATACTACAATATCACATTCCACAAAAGAGTCAAGACCCACACATTAAGTTTAGATTCTGTTACACCAGCGAGGCCTCTGGTTTTGTATACCTTGTTGTCACTACATTACTTCAGAACAATAAGAAAACTACATAACCAGACCGCAAAGAATTGTCCCAGCAGCTGTTTGCAATAGGATAGTGTTATGCTTTAGTAGTGTCTGTCTATCTGTCTATTTATGTCTGTCTGTCTGTCTGTCTGTCTGTCTCTATTTGTTTGTCTGTCTGTCTATGATGAAATGCATATAGTGTATAGGCATCATCAATAGGATTTATTTTTATTTTTATAATAATTTAACATTAATAATAAGAAGAAATGTTTTTGAGCACCAAATTGGCATAATAGAATGAATTCTGAAGGATCATGTGACAATGAAGGCTGGAGTAAAAAATTTGGGGCTGCTGCAAACTGCAGTTTGCGCACAGGAATATTTTTTTCTTTTTTATTTTGAAGAAAATTTTTGAAATAAATTTTATTTTTTTTTATTCAATAAGAGAATTATTTCAAAAACATTAAAAAATCTTATTGAACCCAAACTTGGTAGTGTATGTTAAATATATAACACATACACATTTTAGTAAATGTAAAAAAATTCAAAAAGTATATACTGTTCAAATATGTCAATCAAGCAAATTAATTCAGTATTATATGTAAGCCTGTCATTGGCCTATAGTCCATAGCAATCCTTTTTTTAAATCAGGTTTGACAATCTATCACATTTTATCATGCGTTTCAGGTCAGGGGAAGTTGTCACACAGTTCAATTTAAATATTATATTTATTATAATTGTTTGCTCTTAAACAGATTCCATTGTGACAACAGGCCCCACTATTGAATAAAACGAAAGCTCAGTGTGATCTTGGGCTGTCAAAGTTTCAGTTGTTGGAAAAAAATGGCTATGAGTTTCTCTGGAGGTAATGTGGCTATTGAGGCAATCACACCTGTGTCTTTAGAGAGGTGCTCAATCAAGGCTGCTGAATGGCATCCCAGATAGCTCAGCGAATTGTCCTCCATTATTGTGCCTGTAATGGCTTTATGTGTAACATCTTATTTTAAACCCAATTTATATCTGAAAAAAGAAACACACACACACACACACACAATATAAAATGTAATGCAACATAACATAGGAAAGAAAGACAAAAATAGGAATAATAGTTCACAGTATCTCAATATTCTTTGGGTGCAGTTCTGTAGTCTCATGTGTCTATAGCTCATTTGTCATCAGCCCTTCATTTTCTTCCCACTAGTGCTGATCTTCTTCATTTTGTGTTTGACATTACGTTCAGTTTCAGGAATATGCTGGTGTGTTTGTCATTGTCTGTCTTCTGAGAGTGAAGCAGCACTTTCTGACATCCCTTTCCTGCTGCAGCCTCTCCTGAACTCCATAAACTCCATCATGAGATTATTAGTACAATTTGCCACCATTAGCAGCAGTTATATCAAATAATAGGTCTGTGTTCCATCCTTAAATCAAAGCTAATTATACCCAGGAAAGAGAACCCAGTACCAGAGGACAGGTTGTCCTCATCCTTGAACAGGGGCTGCCTTATTGGCCCCAATCAGAGCGCAAAACACAGAGAGGCTCCGGTAATGTTACAGCAAGCTGGCCCCCATCACACATCCGTTACCCCATAAGGGCAGATTTTATAAAGAAAACATGCTCTGGCTAGGAGCACAAAGGTAGCTTTAAAATACCTGCAAGTCGGTGTCATGTGGTCTAAACACAATGACCTCTTTAGCCTATCAGCTCATTCAATTGTTATTCATATTTTAAATAAATAATTGTTCTTTTTTTGACAGACATTTGTTAATAACTCATGCACATTAATCATATTTATTGCATTAAATCATTAAGGTTCCTATTTTATAGCGCCACCCTCAGTATAAAGGGCATACAACTTGCTTTTCCTGAGTCAGCCCTTAAAGGGACAGTGTCGTTCCAAACCCATATGACTTTCTATATTCAGTGAAACACAAAATAAGATATTTTAAGTCAATGGGATATTTCAAAATATAATATGTTGTGTCCATACAGGTTTGGAATGACATGAGGTTGAGTAAATGATGACTGTTTTAGATTTTTTTGGTGAACTACCCCTTTAAAAAGACCCAGAAATCAGCCATTGTTAACCTTATTGGCAAACTGGTTTCTCGAGATATATATTTGTGTCATATGCAACATTTCTCAAGTAAATTATACAAATAGTCCCATTGTTAGAGCCTTTTTAGATTTCATAGATATATCAGTATCAACTCACCAAGCCTTGTTAATAAATGTCACAGAATAATGCTCAACATACATGTACCAAATTTCTTGAAAATGACTTCCTCTTCAGAAATTTGAGTCTTTTTAGTATAAGCTCTGTTGCCTTCTTTATTGGCCTTATGTGGCCATATTGCATTAAAATTTGATGATTGAGACTCTACGGTACATAGATATAGGACAAGTTAGCAATATTGCAGTAGGGCTGGGTGGTTTGACTTGCTAGAAATTGAGAAATTAAGGGGCATTTTTCAAATCTGAGAGTAAAAGTCTTGTATAAGCCTGTGGTTCTAATATGTGACTTTGAAGAATGATGGGGAAAAAAGCTTAAAAATGCCAAAATAAGTGGAAAAACTTTTTTAGCATTTGTGCTGAATTGTATTACATTTCAACTGATGCAATATAAATTAATTAGTCAAGTGAATAGTGATTTTGTCTGCTTTTTTATGTTTTAATTTCACTTGTTGTGTTAGTCTTTTTCAATGCATCACTGACTGCAGAGAGCAGCTGCAGTTATGAAATGAAAATGAGCAGAAAGCGATGAGGAGAGTGTGTGATTTATTGTGGCGATATAGTGACCATTTGATTACACTTCCCATAAAAGATGAGAGTGAGTTACAGCCCAAGCTGCACAATTACAAGCTAATAGCGTCCAGCCGTCATTACTCATACTTTCAAGCCAGCCATGGGAACACTGAATTAAGCACTAGAATATTTGTTTTTTTTTTTTTTTTTTTTTCTTTCGGCCTTCATTACATGGCAAATTAAGGCTAGACCACAAAAGACTATTGGCACTCTGAACATGGCGGTGTGACTTAAATCTGCAATTTAAGATGCTGAGATGAAACAACAGACAGGCTTTTTTTGCATGATGTGTGGTAGTTAAGTGCATTAGTTCTTAATGAAATAACTTTTACTGAAATAGCCTCAAGGTCAAGTGCAAGGGCTTGTCGGTTTATTACAGTTGTTGATATTGGATGAAATCAAGATGTAAGTGCAGTCATTAGACACTCTTAATGGTTTTAATTGGCCAGATAAAAGAGTATGGTAATTTAGTAGGTCAAGTGCTGTGCTGGTTTTAAAAAAAAGGTACTTGACTTAAAAAAAAAAAAATCACGACGCAAGGCAAAAGAGAAATCTAAAGGTTTGTAATGAAGATGCAATGACATCTACCGCTTAGTGTTGTTATGGTACCATCATTTCAATAGTACCAATAATTTATTTCAATAACTTGGTACCAATACCAGTGAAATTCCACAGTTCTCTGTACCAATTTTGGTACCATAGGAAAAAAAAATTATTGTGACTATTTATTTGAATTTATTTTTTATTTAACTATTTGAAAGTAAAAATTAAATTTGATAATTATTAATGCTATTAAAAATTAAAAGTAAAACATTAGCAAGTAGCCTTCAAATATTATTTAATGATGTAAGCCGCGTTATTTTCATTTGATATGTTTAATGCAAAGAAAAACATTACAGGTGAACAGGACAAGTAGCAACATCGCAATTTTAGATTCTGTCCCACATTATAATATGGTTGTCACTCCCGAAACTTTGCAGTGTATACTTACCATGAAAAATGAAACTTGAATTTTTTTTAAAAACACATTGTAAATAGAAACCTTGGACACTCTTCACAGACGACTTGTTTGAAAGCAGTCACTTATCAGCGGGTACTGGATCGACCCAGTACTCAGCACTACCAGAAAGGCTGGTATCGTTACTTTTTTTAAATGTACATAGCTTTTTTCAATATAATGTGTAATAAAAAACCCATAGTAAATTGTCCCAGCAGTGCAGGCGCTGACAGAATTGTTGAACTGAGCCGGAGGAGAAAACTGAACCTGAATGTCATGCTCTTTCAATAAATCGAGTTAAACTCATCCTTAAACGTCTGAGGAATTTGACCTCAGTACCTATGCAGGACTAAGGGAGAGTGAGGGGGAAATGAAAAACATGCTTAATCTTTCCACTTGTGGAAAAAATGCCAGGAGAGAGGCGTCTATTGAACAGAAACTGTGTGCCTGTAGGTACTATCACTCTTCCTCAGAGACCTTGCCTGAGGCATCCATCAAATTCCTCAGGGAAAATCATCTCCCACAGAGGTTCCTGGCTGCATCATCGACAAAAAGCAAAAAAAAAAAAAAAAAGTGTCAGGACATCTTTTATTCTCCATTCACAGTCTAGTCCTTATTGTTGATATGACGCAACACAAATAACCCACATGCACCCCCTGCCTGCTGCCGGAGATGCACAGGGCTCTAAAACTTTAATTAGACTTCATTGAGAAAAGGTTTCTTTGAAGACTGCAGGGATTGTTGTCCTATCGCTACTGTACTCTCCAGCAGTGTAAAAACTTCAAAACATTGGAGCTTTAATAGGCAGGAATTCCTGTGATGTATTTGTTGTCATCTTGTCTTATTCCATCATTAATTTTCTATTCTGTTTGTGGCCACGGTGCAGGGAAGTTCCAACCTGTATAACTGAAAGTAATTGTGCTGAAGGCTGTAAAAAAAGTATTTCAGCCCACCTCAGCTCCTGGCTGATCATTGTGTATTGAATACTGAGAAGCCTCTTTCCATTGGAGGCCGAGGGCCCAGTCAGCTTGTCCTCCATTGTATGAGTGCAATTTGATTAGGAGCCTAATTATGTCCAGCAGAAAAATGAGGGTGGAGGTCGTTTCATAGTTTAGCTGGTTCTTGTTCGTTTTTTTCCTGAGACGTATCTCTACATATTTTGTCTGCAACGGAGATGGAGTCAGTGCTTAAAAGTGTAGATGATATCCTTCTTACCATATAATCTTGAACAATCAGCAGGTCAGGGTTTAGTTATTAAATATTATTGCAGAAACTATTGACCTGTACTCTAGCTAGGATAAGTAAATGATTTTGATTACGCTTTTGTCTGTCTCAAGGTTTTCCTGATTGCAGACTGGTGAAAGGTTATGAAGCTGCCCCTTACACATCTTTACCAGCAGGGTTTGGGGAAAGTTACTTTTAAAAGTAATGCATTACAGTATTGCGCTACTCCATTAAAAAGTAACTAATTGCTTAGTTACTCTTTATGGAAAGTATTGCATTATGTTATTTTTGCTTTACTTTTTATCACCTGGGCTGGGCTTGCTTATTTGTTTTTTAATAACAAAAAACCCAAAAGTTACATTTTCGGCAACTGTAAAGGCCCTTTCACACCAAAAGTGAAATTAAGAAGCCTCAGCCTGAAGGACAGTTCTCTGCCTCTGCACCTCACTCCCAGTTTCTCTCAACATGAGGACAGGAGATGTGTCAGTGAATGGAGAAAAAAGTAACTTGTGTTACTTATTTGGAAAAGTAGCTCAGATATTTCGTTGTGAATTTAAAAGTAACAAGTTACTTTACTAATTACTTGAAAGAGTAATCTGATTACATGACATACATGTTACTTTTAATGCATTACCCCCAACACTGTTTACCAGACGCAAAGAAGTTTCCAGTGACATGCAACTCTTTGATACCTATGGATGTTTAGTTCGAATACATTATCTCTTCACTTTGGATAAAGGCCTCTGCCAAATACATAAATGTAATGTAAATGCTATTGCCTAGTCTGTTATACTGATACAGCACGGATAAAGCCAGCACTTTCAGTAAAATTAAATAAAATCAAGTTTGTTTGGGACTGTTATGGTCTGGTCGTGGTCAAAAGGTTATGTAGTCAAGACAGGGTCATCATCTCCACTCCCTGACTGACAGCAGCCTTGTCACTGCTATGATCCAGTGCAAGGAAATCTAGTTAGTGCAGGAGGCTTTTTAATAATAGCTTGCTGAGCTGTGATCAGGTGTTGGTGGAAACCTTCTCCCTGTCCAATTTAAGAGGCCACAGGACAGCTTTTCACACAGTTTCTCTGCCCATCACAACCTTTCATCTGGGGAGAACTGGATGGTCATCTCGCACTATCGATTTGTAGTTTTTATATAAAATGTTTCATTTAGTTATTTATTTGGTTGCTTTTGAATCAGTGCTTGACCCTGGCTGTGAAATCCATGTAGTGTTTTTTTTTTTTTTTTTTTCAAATGATGAAAGTCCAATTTTAAGTTGAGTGGCATTTTTTTTTTTTTTTATTATTTTATTTATGTGTAGTGTGTGTCGTGGGTGTGGGGGGTGATCCCCTTCGTGTGTGTGAAAATACTTTCTACATTCATTCTTAGGTTGATTGTAAACACTGTGTAGCAAAAGTAGTGTTTCAACCAACAGCACTATATTTTTGATCAACCAATAGCACACAGCAAAAAAGCCAGTGTACAATTAACTCAATTTGAGTCAAATTTAACACTCTTGAAATGTGTATATATAGGGGCCTAACTTTTATAAGTGTGATATATGTACATTGGTCACAGTGTACATTTTAACACTGTAAAAGTTTATAATAATAACAAAATAATTAAAGACTAATGTTCACCTTTCGATCACAGAGTCTGTTAAAAACGATTGAAACTTACCATTGAACTGGGCTCTACCGCATTAACAATTTCCCATTCCCAACTGAAAAGAGCCATAGAGTATTGTAGGAAATATACCGCATATTGAGTTAACACTGAAAAACAACTCTCTTTAATACACTAGTTTACATTTGTGGATCAAAATTTACTCCAGTTTCAACACTGAGCAACACCAAAAATGTCACACCGTACATTTCACACTGGTAAATCTGCTGTGCAGACAAGGGGAGTATTTGGGAAACGTGCTTGGTGACAGTAGTTGAGCAGAAATTATATTGGTATCATTCGACTTTTTTATCTTTATTGACTGATTGCATTTTAAATTGGGCATGCTCATTTATTTAATTATTTATTTGCATTTAGATTACCTTTAAACCATTTAATGTTCATGTAAAGTCGATCCTCAAACACACTTATAATGTAATAACACTGTACAATGTAATTTTTAGATCTCAGAATTATTATACCTTTTGTACTGTATTTATACAGTACTATGTTTGTGCTTCATTTATACTGTTCATTTTAAAGTTATTATTCCTAAATTAATTTATGACACTAAAAACGATTTATTTTGGTGTTGTTTCTTTGTTCTAAAATTTGTATTATTTCACAGGATGGCAATGTTATCAGTGAAATATGAAATACTAGTGAATACTTCTTCCAATTTGATTGTTACAAAAAGCTTTCATATGGCTTCAGTTGAGTTTAGATATAGATCACAAGTCATATGGGCAGCTTTTATGGTGTGTTTTTTTTTTTGGTCACTATGAACTGCCTGTTTGTATGGAAAAGTGCTGCATTAAGAAAACAAATCTACTTTTGTATTGCATGCATGTTTAGAGCGCATGAGGGCGAGCACATAATGACAAAATTATCTATAGCATGACTGCTTTATATAGTATTAATTTATACATTGTCTAAAACAATATCTGTCTTCCAGTTTGAAGGAAGGGAATAGCCCTCAGATTTCCTTTTAATCATTATGAGATTGTGGTGGGCGGGGTGACATTTCAAACGGTAATTTATATGATAAGTACCTACTCAAAAAGTGAGATTTGACCTTGTGAGTGACGCTTGAAATGGCTGTGGCGATGAACTGATTGGTGAGCTTTTGTCAAGCAACACAAGATGCAGAGGTTTACAGGGGACTGCAATAATGAAGGGTCAGCTGCTGGTGAAACTCAAATTATTCATAGACTGCAGCATGGCTCATATGCCAAACTAATGCTTACATAAATAATTAGCTCTGCTTTGTTCTTCAGTGCTATATATGACACATCAGCGTGATATATTGTAAACAATGAAAACAGATGCACATTAACAAGACAAGTGGGTGTCATGCATTTACCATTTATGCATTTGGCAGATGCTTTTTTATCCAAAGTGACAAAGTGACAAAGGGAAATTTAGGATATGCATTTATCGTTATTCGCAGTACTTGGGAATCAAACCCACATTGATAGCTAGCACCATTTTCCCCCCCAGGTTTAGTTTAATAGTTGACAAAGAACACAATCACGAGACTTTTAAGTTCTTCATGTTTATTTTATTTTATTTTATTTTAATTGTAACTTTGTCTCAGATGACTCTCCTAAAATAGTATAGAGACTTTAGGGAACATTTCAATGAAGGTGTCAAATGCATGTGGCAAGTATAGTTGAGATCATTTGGTTCTAGAAGAATTAAATGAGAAACATTTTTGAGTTCAGATTCAGACTCCATTGCAGACCTGGCAAATATGAGCACCGTCTGAGATTTCTTTTCTAACTCTTGAGGAGAAATCCGTGAGATTACTGGGGTCTTTTCGCAGGACACAAATCTGAGAAGGTCTCTATTTGCTCTCCATTCAATCTTGTTTCTGTCTAGAACAAACATTGAAGATATTAATGTTTCGTGTCTATGGAATATTGATAGTGGGGTGCCTCAATAGAGCAATGCATTTGTTGGCAGGAATTACATCACATTAAATCATTGGATTTGTTAAGTTGTTAAACAAGAAGAATTGTTCTTATTCTAAACCCCTGCAAGATATGTATGTATGTATGTATGTACATATGTACGGATCAATTTAGCTTGATTTTCGTTTTTCGAATATCCTTACAACTTTTTAACTATCTTTCAAATTTTTACTAATGCTTTGGATATATGGTGAAACCTGCAATATACATTAATTGAAGTGAGCTCTATCTCTCTCTCTCTCTCTCTCTCTCTCTCTCTCTCTCTCTCTCTCACTCTCTCTCTCTCCTCTCTCTCTCTCTCTCTCTCTCATATATTTATGTATTTATTTATATGTTAAAAATTTAAGTTGGTACCTATCCTTTTTTTCTAACCGCCAAAACCCTTTAGCCCAATCTTAAAATTTAACTTTCTCCACCGCCAGTTGAGAATGAATTTTGACACTAATGTAAAAATCCAATCTCAGCCAACTGCCAGTGAATATTAGTCGCTGATGGAGTTTTGTATCACCTGTTTAATGAAGGAACCTGTTTTGACTGGGCTGTTGATCTATATATTGGTAGATGTCATGCACAGATTTGGACATGTTCCATCAATTTCACTTTGCAGTGGTATGCTAATACAGAATTTGAATAACTTCCTTGGCAAATGGAACAGTCTCGATAAGGCCAATTTTATTATGCACAAGGTAAACTGTATGTGCATCGAAAATAAACCTGACAGTGGGACTGGGGAGGGGTTGTCTATGAAGGTATTTTTGGTGCAAAACAACTGAGTGACCGTGACAGCAGAATTTGTAGTTGTAGAGAATAGCCACACATGTGTATCAGTAAATCTGAAGTCACAGACAAAAGTTGCAAACTCGTAGATATTTTTTTCTCTCCCACAAACACAACACAACAGTTACACGTTCTTGAATCCTTCACTGCAGGTGCACAAATCCTAGTCTACGAATCACAAATCAAGAAACTCGTACGCTCACAAGTTTTGCTACTTTTGCTGCAGTGAATATGGTGCAAAACATATTCACACACCTGCATCAAAAATGTGAAGTCACAGACAAATTTTGTACAACCGCAAATCAGTATTTTGAATTCTTGCAATGAGATTTGCAAGAGAGGGGGGGGGGGCACGGCAAAACATGGTAGAATGTTTTCTCTTACATATAATATATTTTTTTCTTGATTCTTTTTCTGCACAACACAAGTGGCAGACACTACGCGGCGTGAACTCTGCTGCTAACGATCTCAAAACACTGTTTTTCCCTTGCAAATGACAATTTCCATCACGCTCTCGGGGGAATCCCTATGCAGAACACCGCTATCTTGGATAAATGGTGCAAAAGTATTTTGGCAATCATAGTAGAGTCACAAACGCGCGCCCTGTTCAGCGAGCAAGAATTTCAAGCCAATCAGAATATCTCTTTTTGGTCGCTGAACACAGCCCCCTAGTTTAAAGCCACAACGCCCAAAAAAAAAAAAAAAACAAAAAAAAAAAAAAAAAAAAAAAAAAAAAAAAAAAAAAACAAAAAAAACAAAAAAATCCGCGAGCTGCGAGCATCTTGACTGCGACAAGTATCAGAAAAGGTACGTGGCTATTTTTTCTTTCTGAAATAATTTGTTTATAGCTTAAATACAGCTACGTTGGTAAACAGTTTTTCTTAGTTAGGTTAGCAAATCTTATTTCACGAAGGTAAGCTAACGGTAGCCTACCTGCATTGTTAAGTGTGCTATTCAATCGTCTCGTATTAAATTACACAGTCTGTAACGATTTATTCCTTGTATTCTGTTATGCTTTACCTTAGAAAACTAAAGGTAAACTAAAGGTAATTTACAGCAGGCAATCTATAGTAGGTAAATATCTATAGTAGTAGATATTGAGCCAAATCACAAAACAAGGATTCTCAAAGGAATGAAAACTGAGATAGCTAAAGTAATTAGTAATCCTACCCAACACTGAGCGTAGTAATTACTAGGCAAATTACCTACTATTGATTGCCTGCTGTAAATTACCTTTAGTTTCTATAGTAGGCTATCCCAATAAAATTACTATTCACCAAAGAAAAAAAAATGGTACCCTTGGTTTTAACTTACTCGCCTGTGAAGATGCACCCTGATCTGTCATTTTTCTATAAGGTAAAGCATAACAGAATACAAGGAATAAATCGTTATATTAGACAGTGTAATTTAATACGAGACGATTGAATAGCACACTTAACAGTGCAGGTAGGCTACCGTTAGCTTACTTTTCGTGAAATAAGATTTGCTAACCTAACTAAGAAACACTGTTTTCCAACGTAGCTGTATTTAAGCTATAAACAAATGATTTCAGAAAGAAAAAATAGCCACGTACCTTTTTTGATACTTGTCGCTGTCAAGATGCTCGCAGCTCGCGATTTTTCGGGGTTGTGGCTAAAACTAGGGGGTGTGTTTCAGGCGCCCAAATGAGCTCTTCTGATTGGCTGAAATTCTCTGCTCTCTGAACAGTGCGCGCCGTTGCCTCTACAGATGCACAAATCACTTTTGCACCATTTATCACACAGATAGGCGGTGCATAAGGGAGAGAGCGTGAGACTTGTCATTTGCAATCGAAAAACAGTGTTTGAGACTCGTAGCCGCAGATTCCACGGCCGTTGTAGTTATGCACTTGTTTGTGCTAGAAAAAGCATCCAAGAAAAAAATATATATGTAGGAAAACATTCTACAAGCGTGCAAATCTCATTGCAAGAATTCACAAACTGATTTGCGGATGTACAAAATTCGTCTGTGACTTCACATTTTTTGATGCAGGTGTGTATATGTGTTTTGCACCATATTCACTGCAGCATTAGTAGCAAAACTTGTGAGCGTACGAGTTTCTTGATTTGTGATTCGTAGACTATGATTTGTGCACCTGCAGTGAAGGATTCAAGAACGTTTAACTGTTGTGTTGTGTTTGTGGGAGAGAAAAAAATATCTACAAGTTTGCATCTTTTGTCTGTGACTTCAGATTTACTGATACCCATGTGTGGCTATTCTCTACAACTACAAATGCTGCTGTCACGGTCACTCAGTTGTTTTGCACCAAAAATACCTTCATAGTTGCCTCTCGCCCTCCTCATTGTGGTGGCTTGACTACTAACGCGTTAGATGGGAGTTTAATTGTTTTCTTTTAAAAATACTGTTTTGTTTTTTTGGGGAAAAACACACCTTTTAAAATCATTTACTTTTTTTTGCTCAATCTATTGCTTGTTTGAATGGTTAGGGTCTGGACGAAAGTGCATGGCTGCTGAGACTGCAGGCCATAATGTCAGGATCGTTAACACTTTAGTTAGTCTTCAGTTCTCACTATAACGTTGGATTATTTAGCTGCATACGTACAGATATTGGCTGTTTGTTAGTACTTATGAAGCACATATTAATGAGTTAATCTGCTTGATCATATTTTAGATCCCTTAATCTGACCCCACACTTGAACTTAACAACTACCTTACTAACTGTTAATAAGCCTAAAATTAAGGTTATTGAAGCAAAGTTTTAAAAGTTTTTATTTAGTAATAGGACAATTGGTACAGTGTGACTTACTTCTTCACAAAAAATTATATTATTATTTTTTTAATTGAGTGTTATTTAGCTTAAAAAAATATTATAATAATTTGTCAGCTGCAAAAAATAACATTTGTGCACAGATGAAAATTAAACCTTAACCCAAATTAATAATAAAAAATAATCAGCTGGCTTAATGCATATACTGTAGTAATATAAAGAGATCTTTATATCTAAATACCAGTGACCTTTTACTGGTGCAAACACAAAAGAAAGTAAACAGACATGTTTTACTACTCAGTGAGGAAAGGTTATTTGGGAAGTAATAATGCATGCTGATACCTTTTTTGAGGATATGCACCAGTGAACAGTTTCCTGCAAAGATTTAATTTTGTATTATTTTTTTTCATGTTAACCTCCAGAAATGTCAATGTGCACCTCTTGATTCTTAGTGATTACAACCCTTAATAACCTCTTTATATATGTATTTATTTATTTATTTATTTTGTATTATAAGTGACTACCGGTATGTACTTTGCTTTTATAATGTCACTGCTGAGTACAAATGGTACAAATCTTTACTTTTCTTAAATACACAAAGTATCCTTGGTAGACTGTGTTACAATTGGTTTTGTAGGAGGTCTGCGCTGGTGTACGTTCACAGTACCAGATGTGATGTTCTTGGTCCATTTGCAATCTTTTGGGTAGTGGTCGAGCCCAGTAATTTGCATGATGTGTTGTGTCCATGTTTACAACCGAGCCGTGGGGAGGTGGAAGGAACGTTTCCTGATGTCTTGTGCCAGCCTCACAGTGTCAGTATATTCATTTCCAAGTTGTTTCCATGGCACCTGGACACCAGTTGTTCTGCATCCCTCTGGTGCATGGACACATCACACTTGGAGGTAATTTATTGCAGTTATGCTGTTGCTTTGATTATTTGCTGTTACCATTGAGGATTTACATTTTTTTTTTCTAGTGTGCCTTGGCAGAGCATTGAAACCCAGCCAAAGACTGCAACAGTGCTTTTTAAATGAAACAACTCAAGCATCAGATTCATCTGTTGGTTTGATTGCTAATTAATATGTAAAGGATTATACATTTGTGTAAATGGGAAAGCTGTGCAATGCTCACAGGGCCACATTTACTGAAACATTTAATGTGTTCTAAGTTTTTAGTATGCAGTTTCAGAGAAATTAACAGTTCAATAGGAATAGCATTTTTTTTTACAGTGATTGAAGTATGTAGTATAGAAGCTTGTTTCCACTACAGAGTAAACAATCTAAAAGGTCTATATATTTGCGTCTATATATTTCAAATTCTGACTTTTTTTTTCTCACAATTCTGTTTATATCTTCCAATTCTGACTTTATTTAGGCTAAGAATTGCAAGCTATAAATTCAGAATTGTGAGATAAAACTTGCAATTGTGAGATGAAAAATCACAATTAAGAAAAAATAAAATGAGATAAAAGTCAGAATTGTTAGATAAAAAATTAAGCAATTACCTTTTTATTTTACTTTTATTCCATGGCAGAAACAGGCTTCCATATTACAGTAACTAGGTCTGCAGATCTTCAAAAAGACAAGTCATAAATAGTCCATGTCAGTGATGTTTATTCACAATATGACATGCACAAACCAGTAACAATTGATGTCATTGACGTACAACCTGCTCCATAGACTCCATATTTGTCTCCATAAAGACAGGATTTTCATTTTGAGGTGAAGTATTCCTTGAAGTACCAGCTTAAAATTGCTTTTCTTTTTTACTCCTTTTTTTTTTTCAAGGACTGAATGCATCAGCAAGTCAGAGTGTTCTGTCTCCACGTCCACTTCCTTCCTTTTTGGTCTCATCAGTCATTGTTTCCCATTGGTATGCGGCAGTTTGGCTGCCCAAATAGGTCAGCCACTTTAATTTCCCCTCACTCTCCCGTGTCTGTCCGATCGCAGTGTCATCGCTCTTTAGAGGAGAGAGTGAGCCCGCTGTCCCAGCGTCCTCATAGAAAATGCACCTTGTTTATCCCTCCGTTAGGTACTCCAGGCATTACTACATTGACAATGTCATTGTCATTACTGCAGCTATTTATTTCAGAATCTATGTTTGCACATACAAGGAATTTGTTCTGGTGACAGAAGCTTCCAGTACACAGACGACAACAACAACAACAACAACACCACAGAGTAATACAAAATAAAGATATGTGAATAAAATACATATAAATAAACATAAATAGACAAAATTTGTATGTAAAGTTGTGGCATAGATGGAATAGAATCTAATTAAATGGAATAAGATGTAGATATTTATTTACCCATTTAGTCTTCTTGGGATTTGTTCTGTGTGTGTTGTTGCGGCTCAAATGGTTCTTTACTGTAAAATGTCCTTTCTACTAGCCGTAAAATGTGATGTGAGGTTTGTGGTATGTTTGGTATTACAATGTGTGTTGGTCGGGGCTCAAGAGTTAGCGTGTTAAAAACCATTGGGTCTGTATTGCCTGTTTCAGCCATTGGTTACACTGAGTGTTGCCTGTGGCCGAGGGTAGATGTCATCAGATTCAGGATAACTTTCATCATGTATTTTGACCCTTATCCAAAATGCCCTCCAGCTGGTGGGTCTGCGGCGGTGGCCAAATCACTGCCTGGTTCTCAGCCTGCAGCTGAGCTCTCCTTGTAAGTTCTCGTGCCAGTGCAAGTTTTTTATTTATGTCAACATTTATGCTTGATTTATAGAGTATATATATATATATATATATATATATATATATATATATACTTATATATAATATCTATGTGGATTTTTGTTTTTCTTAACCTCTGTCTCAATTCCAGCCCTGACAGAGTTCATTATATTCACTATGAACAGCTTGTTTTGCAGCCTATCCTTCTTTCTTTAGTGTTGCACCACAGATACTTGAATTTACCTCTCAAGAAGCCTCCATTACACACTTTAGAAGCAGTGCATAAATACACATAAACATAGTTTTATTACCTTAAGCTATTAAGTTAATACTAATAGGGATGCACGCAAAATTCGACTTACTCTTACTTAATGCATAATTCTTTATTTTATTAAGGTTTTAAATAATTAATGGGCATTTTAAATGTTAATATAGCCACAGAAAATATATTTCTGAAGAGAGAGACAAAAAAAGTAATAATATGAAAGTAATATTATGAAAAACGTTGCCCATGTTTGTCCATTCACAAAAATCACAATTTTGTAAAAATATGAATACTACAAACAATAGTAAACTGTAAGTTTAAATTACTTAATGAAGAGGAAGTGACTTCATTTGAGCTTTTTAACTTCCATGATTTTTGTTTTTCTTTTCAAGCATAATACATTTTTCATATAGTATAAGTATATTAATTCGTAAATGTGTTTTACTCTTTAATGCTAATGGAAGGGTAACTAACTAACTATTTATTTATTTTTTATGTTTTTATTTTTAGCTTTATTTTAGGCACAGCACAATTTATTAGCACTTAAAGACTTTTTAATGGCAGGATCTGTAAAATCTTATAGAAGTTTAATTGAAATCTCACTTTTCCAAAAAGAAAAGGACACCCATTCCATAAAATTACTCCTCTCTCTTTTTTTTGTTCTTCTATTTTGTCAGAAACTCTATGGCAGCCAGGTTCCTGTACATCAGAGTCAGTGAGGCAGGACTTGTAGTTTTTACAGACCGCCCACATGTTTTCAAAAGGCGTATTGCAATAACTGCATGCCACAAAGGAACACGTGGCCTGCGCTTTGTGCTTGAAATGCAAGACATGATCTCACTAAGATAAAAAAAAAATGAAATGACTAACAGTAGACGCCTAGTAGATACATATAGTGTATTCTTTGTTTTCTTTGTGTATTAAATGTATTACACTTAATTTCCTTTGTAGGATATAGACCTCTCTCCTTGTCTATTCCCTGTGTAGTTCACCATCCATAATCTCACAAAGTGCAGTCATGGTTACCTGCAATTACATTAGCTCCTGAAAGCATTCGTAGCCAGCACGTCTTACAGCCAAAATATTAAAACATCAAATAATTTAGACAACACGCCCCCGGGAAGACAATTATTGTTTTAAAGAAAATAAGAAAGAAGACTTCATCTCATTCCAGAACGTTCTAAGCGTGGCACAGCAGGTGCGTTTTCACCATTCTTCTGATTGTTCACATTCTTCAGATTTTCAGCTTTTTTCTGTTGTTCCGTGTTGGTGGAAATATTTATTTG
This sequence comes from Sinocyclocheilus anophthalmus, assembly GCA_018155175.1. Lineage (NCBI taxonomy): Eukaryota > Metazoa > Chordata > Actinopteri > Cypriniformes > Cyprinidae > Sinocyclocheilus > Sinocyclocheilus anophthalmus. The sequence continues at coordinate 334,096 of JADLZN010007553.1, forward strand.
TTTATTTATTTTTGTCACTTTTTATGAAGGTTGGTTAATCACTGAATTCTATTCAAGCTAGTACCTTTAGGTTGGCATGTGACTGGATATGACACACGCTTCCTTTTGATTGTGTGCTCCCAGGAAATATAATATTTAAAAATTTATAATCAAAAAATCTTTATTGAGAACATTTATTTACATTTACATTTAGTCGTTTAGCAGACACTTTTATCCAAAGCTTACAAATGAGGACAATAAAAGCAGTCATAACTAACAAAAGAGCAACAATATATAAATGCAAATGGCAAGTCTCGGTTAGCCTATATCTAAGGTGTGATGTATTGGATTATATATATATATATATATAATATATTATATATATATATATATAATATTATTATATATTATTATATATATATATATATATATTATACACAAACAAAGAAAAACAAGTAGATAAAATAAAAAGAGAATAGAGAGTGCTAGATTATAGGTCACATAAAGGGGGAACGATGTTTTTTTGTAGTCAGGTTTTGAGATGGCTAAGACTCACTACCAAAGCTAACCCCCCGCTCGGATTGATTTGGGCAGGTCATTCCACCAGTAGGGAACATTTAATTTAAAAGTCAGAGATTAGTGATTTTGTGCCTCTTTGAGATGGTACAATAATACGCCGTTCACTTGCAGAACGCAAGCTTAGAGGGCACATAAGTCTGATGTAATGAATTTAGGTAAATGGGTGCATAGCCAGTGGTGGTTTTGTAGGCAAACCTTAATGCCTTGAATTTAATGCACTTAATGCACTTAATTAATGAATTTAATTAATAAGTTGTAAAAGATGGAAAAAGTGGTGGCCTCGTAATCAGCGACCTCATTCTTCTTCCACAGGATCCTCTCGTCCTTCTCTTTGCGGGACATTTTGCGGTTGTCGGCACTGGTAGCCAGTGCAAATTGATGAAAAGAAGTGTGACATGCGTTCTTTTCGGCTAATTAAAAATTAATCTTGCTGCCGCATTCTAGATTAATTGTAAAGCTTTGATAGAACTGGCTGGAAGACCTGCCAATGAGCATTGCGATAGTCCAGCCTGGACAAAGCAAGAGCTTGAACAAGGAGTTGTGTTGCATTTTCTGAAAGAAAGGGCCTGATCTTCTTTATGTTGTATAAAGCAAATCTGCAGGAAAGGGCAGTTTTAGCAATGTGGTCTGATAAATTCAGCTTATCATCAATCACAACTCCAAGGTTTCTAGCTGTTTTTGAAGGAGTTATGGTTGATAAGCCTAACTGGATGGTGAAATTTTTCTAAAGTGATGGGTTTATTGAAACCACAAAAAGTTCTGTCTTAGCCAGGTTGAGTTGAAAGCGATGGTCCGTCATCCAACAAGAAATGACTTTTTAGACATGCTGAAATGCGAGCAGCTATCGTCGGATCATCAAGATAGAATGAGAGGTAGAGTTGAGTGTCACCAGCATAGCAGTGATATGAAAAGCCATGTTTCTGAATGACAGAACCTAGTGATGCCATGTAGACAGAAGAGAAGTGGTCCAAGAACTGAGCCCTGATGCACTCCAGTAGTTAGATGTTGTGACTTGGATACCTCACCTCTCCAAGATACTTTGAAGTACCTGTCTGATAGGTAAGACTCAAACCACTGGCATGCGTTTCCTGAGATGCCATTTTCCAATAGGATTGACAAGAGAATCTGGTGGTTCACCATATCAAAAACAGCAGACAGATCAAGCAAAATAAGTATAGAAGATTTTGAAGCCGCTCTTGCCAGTCTTAGGGCATCAACAACTGAGAGCAAGGCAGTCTCTGTCGAATGTCCACTTCTGAAACCAGATTGGTTTCTGTCGAGGAGGTTGTTCTGTGTGAGAAAAGCAGAGACTTGGTTAAACACAACTTGTTCAAGTGTGGGGTTCTAAGAAGTGGTTTTATAGAGCCCTGTTTCAATGTTGACGGAAAAAACACCAGTGGCACGGGATGTGTGTAATGAATTTGAGTGAGTGCAGGTACATGGCAGGAGAAATGGCTTGAAGGAGATGAGATGGAATAGGATCAAGCGGACAAGTAGTAGGATGATTGGAAAGGATGATTTATATATATAATTGCTTGTTTTGAAAGTTAAACCCATGACTGCTCACAGTTGTCAGTGTACTGTCTGTATTGTCAAATAAATTACCTGTCCTACCAGTCCAGATCAATTTATAAGAATCTTACAGGCCAGTAGCATATAAATATGTAATTAGTTTGTGTTTGTTCATCAAACAATTTGGAGAAATGCATTGGAAATGAAGCCTAAACAATCTGATGAAAACATCACAATAACCAAGTATCCTCCATTTCATCAAAATTATCTTGGAATCGAAAAGCTCATTCAAGCCATTGCTTCCAGCTAAAAAACGAGTCCTCTTTCCATAATATTGCTTTCTCCCGGATCAGGAGAGAAATATGCACAGGTCATGCACTGTTTACAAGTGAAAACAATCCAAAACAGCTCTAAACAAATATATTGGTGAATTTTAATGTGAGAGGACAACAGAAAATTGACTTTTTCACTGGAGGAAGCATTCTTATGGATTGTGGACTGCTATTTTGGACAGAAGCAAAGGTTTAAAGTTAAAACGTCTTGATGGATTTGTTTTTAACAAACATGCAGCTTTTTGCTTCCCAATATGTTAAATGATGGACTGGAGTGTTGTAGATTACTCATGGATTATTGTGATGTTTTTTTATCAGCTGTTTGGACACACATTCTGACGGCACCCATTCACTGCAGAGAATCCATTGGTGAGCACGTGCTGCAATGCTAAATTTCTCCAGATCTAAAGAAACAAACTTATCTACATCCTGGAAGGTCTGAGGGTGAGTACATTTTCAGCACATTTTCATTTTTGGATCAACTGTTCCTTTTAATTCTTAGGGCTCTGGAAAAAATGCAGTGATGCAGTGAAAAATGATGATTAAAAGTAAATAATTAAATTTTTGGTATACCCAAATAACATTTTTGGTAATCCGTATGTTCACATATGATCTAAGTAAACACGCAATATCAGATCAGGATCTTTGCAGATGCGCTGTGAATCGTGAAAGATTAATTTACTGTAAGACTTTCAATGCAATTATCCAAATTATCTTTGTTGACCAGGGACACCGGGCATCAGGTGAGAAAAGAAAATCTCAATTCAGCCTCTGAAATGGAGGTGGAGAGAGCAGCTGTGGTTGGCATAATGATTGACATGTGCCAGATTGCAGCCCCATCCCTCCATGTTGCGTTCTGACCTCTAATGTTTTCTGTGCGTGTTCTGCAGTGCTGCGGAGCCAGATCATATCAGTTTACTCTTATTGGATTAACTCTGAGCTGCCCTTGAGGTAATGCTATCTCTGGAAAATTGTATTGTTTTAAGCCAGACCACCTGCTTGAGGAGATGTCTTTGTTCACATACATGTGATTTGGACTGTGCTGTTATTCAAAACACAGTGTTTATTTCAACACATTGGTTTATCTTGATTTACAGATGCAGTACTGCTTTGATTAAACGGTATTTGAGTTTCACTGTGTGAATACTAGGAGTACTCTTTGAACTAGTGAACAATAAAGAATTGTAATGCTTTGTGCCATTGGGATCATAAAGATTACATTTGTACTTGGAAAATAGAATGGCACTCTTAGTTGGATTTTGAAAGTTCTCCAGCGATCCACAATTTTGTGAAGAAGGTACACTACGCTTCAAACCGTTGGAGTCAGTAAGATTTTTTGATGTTTCTGAATGTCTGGAATCGACCTACTTTATAGGATCAAAATGCAGGTAAAAATAAATAATAATGTAATATTGTTAAATATTATTACAATTAAAATAACTTTCTATTTTATTATATTTTAAAATGTAATTTGTTCTTGTGATGACATAACTGAATATTCAGCAATATTTTTCCAGTCTTTAGTGTCACATGATCCTCAGAAGTCATTCTAATATGCCAATTTGTTGCTCAAGAAACATTATATATTTTGTGTAAAACTTTTTAATTAATTTAATTAATAAAAAATGCTGAGCGGATATTTAATCAAATAAGGACAATTTAGGCATATGTCTGTAATTGTTAGGCTTTGTTTATATTTAGAATAACATTTCTGTTATTTAGAATTTATGCTTCATTCAAACTGTAAGAATATTCCTACTGCAGTTGTTTGACTGTCATCAAAGATGTGTCCATGGCTAAAAAATTGCAGAGGATAAACAATGCTATACAATGCTAGCATTGTTCTGCAGGTGCATGTATAATTACCAACAGAGAGGATAATTTACAGTGTCTCAGCAAACATTTGCTAAACAGTTTTTATTTTCACATAATATAAGAGCTTAAGATGATTTTAGTTGCTTAACTTTTTTTTAGTTCTATTTTTGGGCTTACATTAATAACTCTAAACTGATCATTGTCCTAATTTTCTTACCATCATTTATTCACATTCATATAATTCCAAATCTCTATGACTTCCTTTCTTCTACCTAATATTTTTAGACCCTAATATCTTCTATATATGCATTTATTTATTTAGGAAGGGACACGAGGATGAGTAAATATGACAGATCAGTTTTGGGTAAACTGTCCCTTTTAGTGAATCTAAACCTTGTATGTCAGCCAGTAGAGATTCCTCATGAATTATTTTTGTCTATAACAGAAAACTACTGTGTGCATAATTTTAGGCCAGGCATTTGACAAGATAACAAAAGAACTAAGTCTGTATCAGTCAAATATACACGTGATTAGCAAAGCAGCCGACTTGCTAGCTATCTGTTTCACTCCAGTCGCAGAGCTGTCCACTGAGCACAGCAACATTTGTGCTTGTGTGCTCGTTGAAAACAAAGACATCTGGTTTGCCGTCTGCCATCATCCATGTGTTGTTTGAAAGCAGCCAATGACAAGACACTGTCCACAAACTCGACCCAGACATGCTAAAGGTCACTGGCATGAAGCAGCAGAGAACGAGCCAAAAGGAAATGACACGCTGATGACCCAAACAATGAATCCACATCTCTAATCTGACTTTTTACATTTTTTAACAGAATCTTAAATAACTGTCACCCCCCATTTTTTTTAAATAGGCATGAAAGTGCACTATCCAAACTTAAATTGTTGTAATTTATGAACAATTTGGAATACAGACCTAAGGTTGGTCTCTTTTTAAAGAAGAAAATCAGCAGATTATTGCAAAAGTGGATTAAAGTATCAAAAAGTTATAGAAGTTTAAATTTACTTTAAATAAAATGCACTATATTAATTTTATTTTATTTTATATATAAAAAATATTTTACATAACAGGTTTTACTCTAAAACTGGTATAACATTAAAGCCTTATGTCTAAATAAGTCATGTTCCAAATTTGAAGTTGATATGAAAAACATTGAGGTTCCTGTGAGATTTTATTTAGGGCGTTATACCACAAACAGCCACCGGGTGCCATTCAAACTCCATTGAATTTTTTTAATGCATTTTTCTGTCACAAATGTCTAGATTTTTCTCTGACAATAATACGTCATTAATAAACGCCAAATATGGAATCCTGAGGCTCAGACCTTTCCAAAGATATGTTTTATGTCAAGATTATAAAAAGTTTTGATTCTAAAAGACCGTAATGCATTTTGTATTTAATTAATTATTTTATTTTTTTTTAATATCGTGTATTATTATTTAGTAGATTCGTATTTGTTATAAAATGTATCACATCTCAGAAAAGAAGTTCAGTACACCAGTCAATAGTCATCACATTGAGCATGTGATGTTATTGCAAGTATGTTATTATTTTTGAATTTTTTATTTATTTTTTCCTGTATAAAATATTTAGACTTTCTGTTGCATTTAGTTGCAAAGTCAAAACAATCACTTTAGGAACAATGTTAAATGCACCTAAATGTTTCATAGTTACCTCACAACATATATTATCAATACCATTATGTATGAGTCGATTTCAATTTAAGCATGACCAAGCACTGCATTTTTAAGGATTGCATTGAATCCTTTTTCCAAACTCTAATTAGAATCCCTAGTCTTGAATCATTATAGAGACTCCATCTGAAATGCTTGTCTGTTTAATTTGGATGCTGAGCATATCTCGGTGCCTTTAATTGGCAGGTATTTGTACCTCAAGAGGTTGCGATGCTGGGAAATAATGAATTCCTGATAGACTGAGAGATCAATAATAACCCGAGCCATTAATAAAATAATTACACACTGCCCAGCTGTGTAAACAAGGGACTTTATAAACAGCACAGAGGCACACGTGATCAAGGAGACACATGGCATTTGTGAGAGAAGAAAATTTAAAATTGCATTTTGGAGGTTAGACACATTAATTTAGAGAAGCATGCATGGTTGTCAAGCCCTCTAATATTCACATTGTGATGTATTAGCCAGAGCCAAGAGAAATCATCACACTGCTCCCAGTACATTAAAGGGGTCATATGACGTTGCTAAAAAGAACATTATTTTGTGTATTTGGGGTAATGCAATGTGTTTGTGGTTTAAGGTTCAAAAAAACACATTTTCTACATAATGTACATTATTGTTGCTCCTCTATGACCCGCCTTTCTGAAACGCGTCGATTTTTACAAAGCTCATCGGTCTGAAAAGCGAGGTGTATGATGATTGGCCAGCTATCCAGTGCGTTGTAGTGTTAATTTTGTCAGCTATTTTCATTTTAGTCTTAGTCTTAGTCCCGGGCTAAAATGCCCTTGTTAGTTTTTATCATATTTAGTCAACATTTTAGTCTAGTTTTAGTCCAAGAATATCTAAAGTATTTTAGTCTAGTTTTAGTCAATGATAACTTGACATTTTAGTAATAAGATTATTATTAATTAACCATACAGCAGTATTGCAATCTCTCTGTCTACATTATGAAAACAGCTAAAACAAACGAAAAATATTATAACAGTGAAATTCCTAGTTATTCCACTAATTCCATAATTGCAATAATCTATTTCTCTATTAAAACAACAGCGGTTGAGTAAGTGCATTTATTCAGCGATCACAATCGCAAACAATACAGTGAGATCTCATGACAGAACACTGATCGGCTGAATGACGCTTTCATTTAGATTGCTAAACTGCAGCTTGTTTGTTTTCAGATCATCTGCGGCGGCGCTTCCACAATGAGGAGCGAGCGCTTGCGCATGGTTGCCAGATTGCTTAAAATAAGCAAAACACACCGGGCAGAAAATTTATGAATTTAACAGCGAAGCTCTGATTCGGGATTCAACTCTTGATATCTGGCAACCCACTCGAAAGCTTGTGTAGAGCATTCTGCAATAACATTTTGTCTCCTTTTTTAACGAAAATAAAAAAGGTTTTTGGTAAAGTTTTTATCTTTTTGAATACATTTTAGTCTCGTCTTATTTTGTCAACGAAATTGCATGTCGATATAGTCTTAGTAATCGTTTATTGACCTTATTGTCGTCTCGTCTTAGTCATGGGAAAAAAGCTAGTCAACGAAAAATTTTCGTCATAGTCTTCGTTAACGAAATTAAAACTAGTGCTTGTATTGCTGAACCCCCCCCTTCAGCATGTACGAAATGTTACGCCCCTTACCATACTGTGATGCAGTGTCACAGCATGACAAGACAAAAACAATAAAACCAATTATAAATGAGGCATTTGTTGCATCCAGTGGGGACATAATTACTGATTATAATGACTTACTGTCTTTTTACCCGTTGCGTTGCGTATTGCGCCGCGTAAACATAAAACCATTTGTGATCTGAGAAATGACAAACAACAAGCGCTACTCTACACTGCTCAAAACTCGCGTTTGAATCGTCAGTGGCAAATTATTTAAATATAAAAAACTTACTTACAGGCTGTGAGTCAGAAGCGCCAGACTGTCCTTGCAAAGTTGGAACTGCCCAACTTTATAGAAACAGCCTTTGTGCACAGACACATTTTAGGCTACTCTGCAGGTTCAGGAAAAAGTCCTCCATAAAATACACTGCACACATCTGAATATTTGGGTTGAACTGTTCTGGAACAGTGTTGTAAATACAACGTAACCACTGATTTCTAGTTGTGTCCTCTTTTGGAAGACCAAACTAAGTAGTTTCGCTTTCACAACGAAACACACAGTGTCACACATGGCGGGCTAGAGTGAGGAACGGCCGGCGGGCTTGCGGCAACCACATGTGATGACCCCGGGCTGGACTCCGCTTTTCCTCAGCGACCAGCACAGATCAGCTGTAGGCATGACAAAGTGGATATCGTCCTCTTTTGGAAGGCCAAACAAAGTAGTTTCGCTTTCACAACGAAACACACAGCGTCTCCACGACATGGCGGCGGCAACAACACAATACTACAGCGAGAATAAAAGTTACACCTTCTTTCTTTGCGTGAACATTTGGGCGGTGTTATGCAAATCTTCCCACATAGTGACGTAGACATGTGGCGTGGACGAGTCTTAACTTTTATAAAGAATATCTCTTTGGGTTTGAGACTTTAGTCTTTGCAACTTTAGGGATCTTATCTATGCACGAACAGCTTGTAACACTCCAAAGAGAAAGGAAAATTTTTAATTGCATCATATGACCCCTTTAATAAGGAAGCATGAGGGATTTGACGATTATTTAACCCTCAGGCATTTTGTAAGGCTTTGTTAAAGATTTGATGTTTGCATACTAATATAAGTCAAGCACAGTACTTTACTCATAATGCAGAGAATTATCATTCACACCTGAGGAACTCCAGGTCGCATGCTTAAAGAAACGTATAGTTTACATAAAAATGTACTTAGTTATTTACTATTTAGTTTCTAGCACTAGTCACTAGCACAGTATGGTCGTGGTGACAAAAAGCTTTATGGTTTGATTCCAAGTGGAAGATATATTGAGATCGGAGTTTGCACTATCGCCACCGTGTCATTGGCTGCAGGTTTTTTTCCCCAGAATCCTCCTTGACAGGCACCGTGACCCTAGATATCCGAGTTCCATTCAGTAGAAAGTGACAGCTAAATGACAAAATAACTATACAACTAAATGACAAATAACTAAATGAAAAACTGCTACTCCTGTCCTCACAAAGTGCCCTTGACATGCAATTTGCCCTTGGAGTTTTCTAACATGTTTCAGCTGTATTTACAGGTCTTTTTTGTGCACAGGATGTTCACTAGAATCTAAATGAATTAAAAGTAACTGCATGCGCTAAATAAAAAAGTAGCACTGCAGTATAACTGAACTTTGTGCACACTTTTTCAAGAACTACTTCCCTTTTTTGAATGCAAGTGACTGTTTGAGATTCAGTCTGCTTTGAGAGCCTCAATCTAGCCAGGTTTTTACAGCCTTGAAAGCAGAAGCTGGCCTTTTCCATCTGAAGTTGTGAAAAAAAGTGGTGTTTGTCATGTCTGTTTTGCTCAATACTGCAACTGAATGGGGGATCTTTTATTTCATCACAATCATTTTTGTGTGAACAAACAATTAATGTGGAGGCTGTATGAATAAGCGATCTTGCTGATGGAGAAAGGTTTCTACCTTAGAGTACGGAGAACTATTGACCTTTACTGTGCCCATAGAAAGCTGTGTATTGTACACACTTGGCATTGTACGCTGTCTATTATGCCGACCTACTGAAAACAGGGTCATAAAGTGCAAGAGCCATCGGGCTGGATCTGCGGTAACGGCAGCGTGAGGGACAATCTTCCTTTGCTGATGTTATCCAACATGGTGTGTGTTGAATTATGCCTTCTGAGTTCCATTTCTCTTTGTCACAGAAGTCTGTATGGCACTGTATTCTATATGCCTTTGGATTTTCAATTTGTAACAACAGGAAAAACACAGAATGAGGGGAGATTGCCAGATCAAGTCAAGATCAAGTCAGCTTTTTAATTTTACAATTGACCTGATATGCTGTGAATGATTCGTTTTATGTTTTAGCATTGGAAACAACGAAGCCTTTGCTTTTGTGAGGAATCCAGCCATAGGATACCTGATCTGGCTAATAGATGAGTATATGTGCTTTATTTTAATATCTGCATGATAAACAGAAGCAGAAACAATAATTTACACAGGGTCCAGAATCAACACTCTCGAAGTCCAAAGGCTTAAGCAAACATGTAGTGTCAGTTGGAGACTAAATGTAGTAGGAAATGCATCATTTGTTGTCTGAAGTGTACTGTAAGTATGGTAAACTGGCCCTTCGCTCATGTGTTTACTTCAGGAGCAATTTGTATATAACAATAGTATATAACAATAACAGGGTTATTATAGTTAGCTAAAACTAAAACCATAAAAAACATTGAATGTTAATTGAAATAAAATTAAATAGTAATTAAAGTAAAATGTTATTTATTTCAGCTAGTTGCAAAGCAACATTTCTCATTTTTCACACAAACTAAAAACTAATATAAAATGACAATATATTTAAATAAAAATACAAAAACACAGAACAAAATACCTGAAAATGTAACTCAAATTAAAATGAGAACAGAAAATGTAAAAATAAAGCCTGATTCAAAATATTAACAAAAACTATAATAGTATATCTCTTGTAAAATAACACTTATGTGTCTGTATATGTGTTAAAGACGAGACACCCCGTTTTGGTGTCTGCATCAAATTAAATTTCCAAAAGTGATTCTATGTATGTAGAAAGTATATTTAATCCAAGTAAAGTGTCTTGATTAATGTTTTAACTTTTTTTTTTTACTTTTGTGAAATAAAATGTTAAAATGGGTGAAATAATTTTGCATCATCATTCCACATAACAGATATGTGAAAATAAAACATGCTTGTTCTGATCTATACTTATTAAAACATATAACAGAAAAAGTAATCATACTAAATGGTATTATAATTTTAAATGATTAAAAAACCTAGAGGTTTGAACGATAGTGGCAAAGACCGGATTAAAAATTACAATTCATTTGTTTTTGGTGGCTGCGCTATGATCCTTAAATATGAGTCTTAATTAATGATATCTAATAATTCTTGCTCTAAATATTATTGACCAGTTTTTTTGTTTTATGTATAAACTATTGTTTCACTGAATGACATTGTATTGGGCGTCTTCTGTAAATCATGGTAAAGATAAATAAATAAATTATTATAGTCATAAATTTTTGCTCTGAAAAAAAAGACATATATATAAAACTTTTATTAAACTTTATTTTTTTTGATGCTTGAAAACACCTTTTCATCTTTGTCCCATATTTCAAATAATGCAAAATGCAGTGTCAAAGTCTGAAAGAAACAAGTTCTGTGAGTTTTCTCAATTTTCAATACCAATGAGCCTAGTCTGTCTGATTTCTCTAACTGGCCTTTGAATATATCTGAGCTGATAGAAAACAAATTGAGGCTCTTAAACAAGGTCTAGCTGTGAGCTTATTGACGTGCAGACCAAATCCTCTCCACAAAACAAAAGATCTTCCTCTGACACAATGCAAAAAGTTGCCTCATTCATGGCATAATTGTTTCTATTATACAGTGTGTCATTTCCACTCCGGATGGATCCAACAATTTCTTGTGATAAATTATTTGCCGTTGACGTACAATTTCTGTCTGGAGAGAAGAAAAAAAAAAGTGGTACCTAGATATGAAAGGTACGTCTAGAGATGCTCAAACTCTCGCTTAGTTTGAAAAGTTTTGTTTTTATTATTATTGTTTGGCTTGCTCACCGTTTCAATTTACAAGACGTCCTCCCTCGCCAGAGGACCTTTTGTTATGTCAAGTGCCACCTCAGTCGTGACACACCAACAATAGAGCCGAACGGTAAGCCAAATGCACCCACGACAACAATGCAAGTCAATAGGGAAAATTACATTTCACAGAAAGCATTTGGCAGAGCAGGCACTCAAAATATTATTTCTGGTAGCGGTAGGACTCTTTGCCGATTGCTTACTTTCATGGGGAGCCTGACTCTCAGCCAGTCAATTGCGTACTGATGAACTGTTCTGTAGTTCTATACTCAAGCGCCATTTGGCACCATACTGTACAACAACAAAAAGAGGGGACTGCAGTCAGATTCCACTAGACCCAGAACCCTTTCTCTAAAACCTCTCCAATGATTGAACTGTCAGTCTCCAAGTCAAGTAAGAGACTTTAAATCAGTTCTGAGATTCGTTCCTTTGACATCTCCAAGGACAGGTGCCCGACCATGCCTCAAAGGACGAGAAGTTTTCAGGCTGAAGTCGTTGCTGGCTGGAAGACAGTCTTGGGTAAGCATGACAAACTGATTTTGGAGCGGCCTGGTAACACAAGATTAATCTCTGTAATTATCTCCCAAGGAGAAATTTGCTCACTGCATGCAGAGAGCATTTGGACAGGGTTCATAATGGTCTGTTCGCATTTGCCAAAACCCTGATATCACGGAGATATTGGCTACAACCTCAATAGCCTCATCTCGGTCATTAGCATTTCAAATAGGCAATTTGTGCATTCATGTATTTATTTTTATATCTATTTATTTATTCCTTCTTTCATTCACTCAACAGCAGAAAACTGTGTTTTGACAACCACTTGTGGTTCCATCTTGGGTAAAAAGAGTCAGTTTGAAACCACATCAAAAACCCTTTTATTCTTTGGGAGACATCTCAATACAGAGACATAATCTTGATATCTTACATCTGTTACATCTTACCATGCCTTTTCAAATAAAAAACAATCTGACGCTACTACCGGAGACATGTACGTCCCCAACCATCTGTCCACGGTGTGGAGACGCCTCTGATGGAAAATACGGATCATTTATTTCAGACAATCTCCCGCTGGTTCCCTCAGACCACATTAGTAAGTTAAGATGCAAGACAAAGAAGGGAAAAAAAGTGAAGTTTTGTCTTGTAGGAGCACAGCCGCATTTTCAATCACCGGTGTCAAGGTTGTTTGGTATTCACCGCTTGTGTGTTTTCCTCTTATCGATGTGTCAAAATCAGCATTGAGTTGTTTACAGATATCATTTGTTTGTGTAGTTTATTCAAGTATCTGTTCAAAGTCATTAAAAGCAACAGTGGTAGAAGAGTTTGACTGAGCGTGCACCCGTTGCGTACATGCTCATTAAGGCAGAGCCTCTGATATTTGTCACTCCTAATGGCGGTTCATGCACAGGGAGGTTTTTTGAATACAGCTCATTCACAGGCATGGTGGGATACTTGGATCCAATAATACCTTCTAAACTCACTATTTGGTTTAACCACAGATCTTCTGCAGACTTCGAATTAATCCTGACAGACTGAAATCTAGCTATTATTTACGTAATTTACCATGGTTTCTCTCTGTGTTTTTCAAAGATAAGAGTCCAAATTAAACCTGGAAATGTCCTAAAGAAGTCTGCATATAAAAACATTTGGAGCTGGTAAGATTGTATTGTCTTTTATGCTCATAAAGGCTGCATTTATTTGATAAAAATACAGTAAAAACTGTAATATTGTAAAATTATTCTTACAATTTAAAACGGCTATTTTCTGTTTTAAAAAGCAATTTATATCTGTGATGCAAAGCTGCAATTTCAGCAGCCATTACTCCAGTTGTCAGTCTCACATGATCCTTTAGAAATCATCAATATGCTGTTTTGGTGCTCGAGAAACATTTTTTACAATTACTAATATTAAAAATAGAAAACAGTGCTGCTATTTTTGTGGAAACCTGATGGATTTTATTTTATTTTTCCAGGATTCCTTGATGGATAGAGAGTTCAAAATAGCAATTATTTGAAAGCATTTATTGTGTTTTTACTGTCTTTTGATCAATTCAGTGCATCCTTACTGAATAAAAGTATGAGTTTCTTTAAAAAAAAACAGTAAATATACAGTATATGCAAACTGTTTAGGTTGATTTAAAGTTTGAGCAAAACATAACAGTTCAGTAAGTGATCAGCATGGGCTAATCCATTAGCATTTACATTTATGCATTTGGCAAATGCTTTTATTCAAAGCAATTTACATTGCATTTGAGGTATACATTTTATCTGATCTTGCATTCCCTGGGAATCAAACCCATGATATTGGCGACGCTCGCACTATGTTTTACTGTTACTGCATATGCATAACAATAACCCTTTTAACCCTTTTTCCCCATACATTGCATTAAGTCTCGTGGCCATTCTTGTAGTTCAAACAGTTGAGCTTTGTTCGACCAACATGAAGGTCATGGGTCTGATTCTCAGAGAATGCATGAACTACTTTGAATGCATTTTATGTTGCTCTATAGAGTCTGTCAAATGCAAACATGTAAAATATAATGTATTGGGCACAAAAACTGAGACAATCAGCTGTGTAACTGCAGTATTTGATTCATTTACACTTACTTTAAGTCTGATGGTATCAAATATCACTTTCTTTTTGCCTCATCCCTTTCATTCCTCTATAGTTAAAGCTGTAAAGGATCGATAGCAGGCCACTGTAGGTTCCGTCAGTGTGTATAGTTCAGGTGAGACTCTCAAGGCCTTTATTTAACTTTTAATCTTTGTCTGTCTTCCCTTTGATAGTGCTTCCATTTTCTCACTGGTCTAAGTCCTAGCTAGTCCTGATGCTGAAATATTTCCCTGTTGACAACAGTCTTATTTTATGAAGCTATAGGACAAGCTTATAATTCAAATGTTGTCTTGTTATTGCTTTATGATTGTAAGAGTACAATTTTAAGTGGCCAGGCTTCTCATCCTGATTATGTGATAAGCAAAGGAGTGTAATCAAACCATAAAGGTAGGCAGGGGATAATTACCATTCCTCTAGTCTTTTATATTGTTATGTCCATGCACAATCAAAATGAGCTTTGTTACGATGTGATTCCAATACGCATTTCACTTATAAATGAATCTGGATCTCATTGAATCTAAGAATGTTCTGCCAGAGCTGTAATGTAAGTGTCAAAAAACGTGATGATGCTCTCCGCGCTGTTTTCCCCCTGTGGTTTGAGAGGCACTTTTTTTTTTCCTGCCAATTTCATTTGGAGTCAAAAAGGTGTGGAATAACAACTGGTAAATGATGACAGAAACGGATCAAAGACAACAACTCATTATTGGGATGTCAGACTTTCACTGACAATGTTTTGTTGTTCACCCTGATATGCAGAAACCCAAAAGACCGCCATCTTTATGAATGAGAATGATGTTTATGGTGTTTTGCAAAATTCTGTGATGAATCATGGTTATTAAGAATAATAGCTATTAAGAAAGATCAACAATTGTTGCAAATTGCTTAAATCTTTGAGGATACAGTAATTTGTTTTGTAAGCAAGCAGCTGTATTATGTGCATGATATTTAGTGCATTTTGAAAAGGATCGTACCTCGAGACATCACAGCAGAATTCAGAAAAGAGGCAATACAAAAACACTCTCAGCAAGCCAAAAATGTTAGGAAATTTAGCTTTTCATTAGAAAAAGTGTGAAAGCGTAGACAATTCAGCAAAACAGGGAAAGAAACAAAGAAGGGATGTTTTGTTCTTTTGACTCTAGAGATGCTTTCCTGGGCTGCAAAAATAAAAGCTTTTTAAATGCATGTCAAGGGCCATGAAAATAGCATCAAAACACTGTAATTAGAGCACAGAGGGAGAGGACTTATAGAAACATTGGTTTCTGTGAATAAATTGACATTTTCAACCTTATAAGCCTATTAATAGAAGACATTCTTTTCACTTTCCCAAAAGTCCTGATTGTTAAAAAAAAATAAGAAGAAACCCCAGGCAGAATAAATGTTGGCTTTTTTCCCTTTTGTTTCTTTCTTGCTTCATAGCTTGGCTGACATATGTGTGCCAAAATGCACTTGGATAAGGCAAAACAGTGAATTTTATAGCATTCAGATAGCCATTTAGTTGCATTTATGTATGGTGTCTTGTTGAGTTGGTCAACTTCGGGTTAGTCAGTTTAGGAAATCAAACAAATCATTCCAATTGCTTTTGTCTTTTTTATCCATGCATGAACTACAAAGTCTATCAAGTGATAAAATGTATACACCCAGAAGCCTTCCAAGATGAATAAACAAAGCATTAATTTGCATGCATTAATACTAAGTAAGCTGTTTGTTCTCAACCTGCAGCAGACATGATAGGTGTTGGTTAAATTATTGATGATGATATAAAGCTCAGTGTTAAAGGTTACTTCTTGATCTTGGCACACATTTGCACATAATGCATATTCATGTGGGTCCTTGGATGGTTTAAAGTTTGTCACAGCTTGGAGTAGGAAATCTCTCATTAATTAAATGCATTTATTTTGGTGGCATTTTCAAGCTTTGGTCACAGTTCAAACTACAGATCTTACGTGAGGTTTATTAGTCGGTTAGATCCTAAATTATTTATTTTGTATAATGATCGTGCATACTTTGGTTAATTAACCTTTATGGTGTTTTCAAATATTTTAATCAAATAGTATTTAATGAATCCCTGTAGAAGAAAAAAATAGTAAGTGACAAATAAGTCATATCTGTGTTGCTCAGTGCTGCGTAAGCCTTCATACTATATAAAACAGGAGTAAAATGGCTCTGTTGTTGCAAGTGAAAAAATATTTATTTCAAAGATATGAGTTTAAATGATATGCTTCGAGAATAGCCCCCAATAGAACAGTTAAGGCATTGCAGTCTACTGAGAAGAATATTTGAAAGTGTGGTCTACAGACCCTCCAACTACACTGTGACATCTTTAATAGGATTGGCCCGAATTACAATGTGCAAATCGCTTTATGCGTTAAAATTGCTTTTCAGTTTTTCCTTCAGATGTGTGTGGAGTTGGAGGGTGAAATGTCACTCTGGAAGCACCGTCACTTACAGAATTGGATTCGGATGTTCATAAAGGTGTGAGGTGAGCTGGCACAGGGATAAGGCCAGAGATTGCACCCCTTCTCTGTGTAGGAGGCCAGTCCATTACAGGCTGACCTGTGTGGGTCATTTAGAGAAAGCAATCAATCTGGCAATCTGGGAATGGATGTGTCCGCTGAATTCTAGTAGGAGGGAGATGGCAAGGTGCGGAGTAAAATAGTGCCTCGGTTATTAAAGGCTTTTCGCAACTGGGATTGTGCTGTAATCATGTGGCTGTATGAGCCATTAAAACAAACCACTCTTTTGAGAGGGAAAAAAAGCTGTTTGAGCAGCACATGGTATCATCAAAGCTGAAAGTGTCTGGCGGTTGTAATTGGCATCCTGTGATGTGTTGGTGATGTTGCGCTCCCTGTATAGGGAGAAAGTTGGAGCATTAATGCGACACTGCCATTCAGAAACTCTCGCTTTGCATGTTCACGTGACCCCAAACCTCGTCCCCTGTCACTGTTTATGGCTGTCGTTTTATTTTATTTTGGGGATTTCGCTACTTTTATTGATAGAGACAGCGAAAACGGTCAGAAAAATTATTGGACTTAGAGAAAGGGAATGAGATTGAGATACATCCTCAGGCAAACTCCATAGAGCTATCTTTATCCACAGCCGTTATGTGATCTCCTCTAAAATCCTTTATTTAGACAAATAGCTAGCCTTGGAAATTGCTGGATGGAAGAGTATCAGTGTGGCTTAGTCCAGTTTTCACATTGCAATGGCCTGCAGGGTAATTAAATTAATATATGTGCTGCGTATATATAACTCTTTCCAAAAAAGTTTGATGTTTGAAAATGAAGAAATTAAGATATAAATATTTTTTTGTAATTTTACTTTTATATTTTTACGTACAATAATGTATTATATTTTTTGTTTTATTATTATTGCAATATTTATTTATTTTTGTTTAATAAGCTTTTATGAAATGATAAGTCAAATAAAAGTATATTATTATTATTAGTAGTATTATAGTATATAGTATTATTAGTATTATTATTATATTGAGATATTTAAAGTGGGAATGTGGCCATTGATAACTCAAGTGAAGTTTTGTTTTTCTTTTCACCTTATTATCATCTTATTGTTTGAATCAGTTCTTGTAATGAGTATACACAAGTGTGAACACCCACATTTTTTCCCAAATCATACAACCCTAAAAAGGATGGGTTGCACTACAAACTCACTAAAATAAACATTTGTCAGCTTTTAATTTTTAAAAATAATTTATATGCAGATTTACTCCCCTTCAAAATCACCCCAATTATTATTGAACTATTAATTCTTTACAAACGTTTAAGTATTATGGTGAAAATTCATGTCTTTATTTTCATGTTGCATATCACAGAAAAAAAACTCCAATATCAGGGATTTGTCCCCCTCAAAACTGTGCAGCCCTACTTTATAGAGCTCAGCTTTCCTTGTGTTTGTTTAGTAATGGAAGTTCATTGTTCCCTAGTAATCTTGATTCCTTTTATAATCAAATCATTGTTGCCAACCCATGATAAGCCAAGAAACGCTCAACCAATGCAGCTTCAAAAACTTCAAAAAATAAATGTGAATTCACAAAGAGGCCCAAATATGTTTGTTTTTTTTGAGGTACACTCAAATTTCTTCTCATCCGTTTAAACCTTTCAATGTCGGCTAATAATCTTTTTCACAGAGACTGATCCAATCCTCTTTAGGGTAGTTTTCTATCCCTAGAGTTGTGAATTGCTCCAGCTTTTCTCTTCCTTGAAGAGAAATTGATGAGGGTTTCGGACATGATTGCTGACTAAATCAAGTTGCTAGATAATCCATCTTGCGCTGCGATATTCTTCATGGACTTAATTTCACACGGATGGACAATACCTCGTGAGGAGATGCACTGTTGATAGAGGACATATTCATTCATCAAGGGAGCTTTTAGTTGATGGATATGCAGCCATCAGTGTTGGACTTCACCCATCCATCATCTTCACAGGAGGTCAGGCCTAAAGATCAGAGCCCAGTCGCTGGGGAGCACTTCCATTCAACAGCTACACAGAATTAAAATAATCTTTATTGCAATAGGCTACACCAGACCTGGTCCTAGGCAAAATAGAAATATAGTTGTTTTCATTCTTTCCTTGTTCATTGTTTTTGTCTTTCCCATCTTTGCTTGTTTCCGTATTTTCTTCTCTCTTTTGTTTCTTTCCTTAATTTCCTTTATTCCCTCTTATTTTCTTCATTGCTTATTTCATTCTTTGCTTTCTTATTTCCTTCTGTTCTTCCTGATTTACTTTCCTTGTTTGCCTCTGTCTTTCCTTATTTCCTTCCTCCTTTGATTCCTTCCTTCCAACTTTATTTAATTCCTCTTCTTCCTTCCGTCCTTATTTCTTTCTTTGCTTGCTTCTTTCCTTCCATTCTTCCTTATTTCCTTCCTGCCTTTCTTCTTTGCTTCTTCCCTCTTTCTCTTGTACCTTGTTTATCCCTTCTCTTTTTCCTTCCCTACCCCCTTTTTTCCTTCCTTCCTTCTGTGCTATCTTCTTCCATCTGTATTTCCTTCCTTCTTCTCGCTTTCTACTTTTCCTTCCATTCTTCCTTATTTCCTTCCCTCTTTTGTCCTCTTCCCTCCCTCCCTCCTTCCTTCCTTCCTTGCTCTTCTTCATGCTTTATTCCCTTTCTCTTTTTCCTTCCCTCCCCCCTTATTTCCTTCCTTCCTTCTTTGCTACTTTCTTCCATCTTTATTTCCTTTCTCTTCTTCCTTCTTCCTCCTTTACATCCTTACTTATCTCATTATTTGCTTTCTTCCTTCCTTCCATTCTTCCTTATTCCCTTCCCACTTGTGTCTCCTTCCTTCCTTCGCCTCCGTTCTTCCATTTTCCTTTCTCCCACCCTTCCTTCGTTACTTTATTCTTCTTTATTTTCTTCCCCTTCTCCCTTACCGTATATTTCATTCCTTCCTTTCTGTTCTTCCTTCATTTCTGTCCTTCCTCCTTTATATCCATCCGTCCTTCCTTTCTATCCATTTATTTCTTTGTTTTTTTGTACTTCCGCTCCTCATTGTTTCCTGTCTTCCTTCACTTTCCTTCCGTCCTTCCCATTTAGCTTTAAAACAATATACTGAAGTGTGTGTCACATCTGTTTGTGGTTAAATAGCCTCCTAAGACTGCCTTTTGATAAATAAATTGATAGCTTGTCAGTTTATTTGGCATACTCATAGGAACAACAGTCATCAGAGGCATTACCACCCGTCTTTCTCTGTGCAGGAAGAGTCCCTCATCACTGAAGGCGGGTAATATTCTCTCTCTCTTTCTCTCCCTCTTTCCCCACAGTATGTCCACAGTGATTAATACTACACCTCTCTGCAGTGCTTGAAAGCTCTTTGATGTATTTTACATTTGAACAAAATATAAAAGCCAATGGTGCAGATAAAGTTGGCTGTAGTTTCTTACACTCATTACACAGTCACCGCATCCTATGTGGGTTTAAGACTTCATGTTCTATCTAGGCTCACCCTCATCTAAAAAACTGCAGAACTTTCTGATAAAAGATGATTTAAAAGGCGCTCAGTCTTCTGTTAACTGACCAAGCGGACACTATTATCTCCCCATACCAAATGTTACCTGATTAATTAGCTAGGCCAATATGTCAATCTGTTACTAGCTGGGCTGTGTCCAATTTTAGCCTTAAAGAGAGTAAAGGAAATTTCTTGATTTAATGCTGGATTCCCTCTTCATTAGACCCCAAAGTCATTGTAGCATTGACCGGCATTTTATATAAAGCTCCTTTGAAATAAAATACAAACCCAATTCCAAAAAAGTTGGGACACTGTGCAAATTGTGAGTAAAAAAGGAATGGAATAATTTACAAATCTCATAAACTTATATTTTATTCACAATATAATATAGATAACATTTCAAATGTTGAAAGTGAGACATTTTGTCATGCCAAATATTGGCTCATTTTTGATTTCATGAGAGCTACTCATTCCAAAAAAGTTGGGACAGGTAGAAATAAGTGGCCGGAAAAGTTAAATGTACATATAAGGAACAGCTGGAGGACCGATTTGCAACTTATTAGGTCAATTGGCAACATGATTGGGTATAAAAAGAGCCTCTCAGAGTGGCAGTGTCTCTCATAAGTCAAGATGGGCAGAGGATCACCATTTCCCCCAATGCTGCGGCGAAAAATATTTTTCTCAGAGAAAAATTGCAAAGAGTTTTTGAAGTTATCATCATCTACAGTGCTTAATATCATCCAAAGATTCAGAGAATTTGGAACAATCTCTGTGCGTAAGGGTCTAGGCCGGAAAACCATACTGGATGCCCTTGATCTTCGGGCCCTTAGACGGCACTGTATCACATACAGGAATTTTACTGTAATGGAAATCACAACATGGGGTCAGGAATTCTTCCAGAAAACATTGTCGGTGAACATTATCCACCGTGCCATTCGCCGTTGCCGCTAAAACTCTATAGGTCAAAAAAGAAGCCATATATAAACATGATCC
Source organism: Sinocyclocheilus anophthalmus (assembly GCA_018155175.1). Lineage (NCBI taxonomy): Eukaryota > Metazoa > Chordata > Actinopteri > Cypriniformes > Cyprinidae > Sinocyclocheilus > Sinocyclocheilus anophthalmus. Next base: position 355,313 of record JADLZN010007553.1, read on the forward strand.
AGAATCGCAGGCGTTTTCTCTGGGCCAAGGCTCATTTACAATGGACTGTGGCAAAGTGGAAAACTATTCTGTGGTCAGACGAATCAAAATTTGAAACCAAAAAGTTCTTTTTGGAAAACTGGGACGCTATGTCATCCGGACTAAAGAGGACAAGTACAACCCAAGTTGTTATCAGCGCTCAGTTCAGAAGCTTGCATCTCTGATGGTATGGTGTTGCATGAGTGCGTGTGGCATGGGCAGTTTACACATCTGGAAAGGCACCATCAATGGTGAAAGTTATATCCAAGTTCTAGAACAACATATCCAGACGTTGTCTCTTTTAGGGAAGACCTTGCATTTTCCAACATGACAATGCCAGACCACATACTGCATCAATTACAACATCATGGCTGCGTAGAAGGATCCGGGTAATGAAATGGCCAGCCTGCAGTCCAGATCTTTCACCCATAGAAAACATTTGGCGCATCATAAAGAGGAAGATGCGACAAAGAAAACCTAAGACAGTTGAGCAACTAGAAGCCGTATTAGACAAGAATGGGACAACATTCTTATTCCTAAACTTGAGCAACTTGTCTTCTCAGTCCCCAGACGTTTTGCAGACTGTTATAAAAAGAAGAGGGGTTGCCACACAGTGGTAAACATGGCCTTGGCCCAACTTTTTTGAGACGTGTTTATGTCATGAAATTTAAAATCAACTTTTCCCCTTAAAATGATATATTTTTTTCTCAGTTTAAACATTTGATATGTCAGCTATGTTGTATTCTGAATAAAATATTGAAATTGAAACTTCCACATCAATGCATTCTGTTTTTATTCACAATTTGAACAGTGTCACAACTTTTTGGGAATTGGGTTTGTACATTAAAGATGTAATATAAATAAACATTACTTTACTCCACATGTGTATGATGGTTCAAGTCTCTAGGAAACTGCATAACTTACAGCATTCATTCATATTGCATTATTATGGAGTTAATGTCAGTTTCAGTAAGTGATGTGTGGAAGGAGACTTAGATGAGGTTAATGCATTGCTGAAAGTGAAAAGAACCAACTAGCTTAATCTTTTAATTTGCTGCAGTTCAGAAAACAATACCTTTTAAGAGTGTACATTTTTATCATTCTTATATACACAGGCAGATTGCTCACACTTATAGTTTCATAAATGTAGTTTTGAGAACAACTTGAAATGGGAAAAAAATATGTAGAAACAGGTGCATCTCAATAAATTAGAATTTCGTGGAAAAGTTCGTTTATTTCAGTAATTCAACTCAAATTGTGAAACTTGTGTATTAAATAAATTCAGTGCACACTACTGAAGTAGTTTAAGTCTTTGGCTCTTTTAATTGGCTCACATTTAACAAAACCCACCAATTCACTATCTCAACAAATTAGAATACTTCATAAGACCAATAAAAAAAAACATTTTTAGTGAATTGTTGGCCTTCGGGAAAGTATGTTCAATTACTGTACATGTACTCAATAATTGGTCGGGGCTCCTTTTGCTTTAATTACAGCCTCAATTCGGCGTGGCATGGAGGTGATCAGTTTGTGGCACTGCTGAGGTGGTATGGAAGCCCAGGTTTCTTTGACAGTGGCGTTCAGCTCATCTGCATTTTTTGGTTTTATTTATTTAATTTGGAATTTATTTAATACACGAGTTTAACAATTTGAGTTGAATTACTGAAATTAACTTTTCCACGACATTCTAATTTATTGAAATGCACCTGTACATGCAGGTCTCAAACTACAGTTCTGAACTGGCTTTAACATTATTTGGACACTACTGTACAAACAAACAAACAAAAAAATAAATACGTAATCACATTCATTCATTCATTCGCCTAATTTTTAAGTTGGAAAGTTTAAAAATCATTGAAACAAAATAACATTACTTGCACTGCATATGGGTATTGAAGCTTGTTTTGCAAGTGTATTTTGTCATACTTCACTGATTTCTAATAACTAATTCAGTGTTAATCTAGTAAATCTATCTAGTTTTAATAATATTTTTATAATATGTTTATGGGTAAAAGTATAACAACTCATTAAAACGTAATTTTTGCTGGGTAATTCCATATTTAAAAATGTATGAATGTTATTGCCACTTGGCTGAATATTTTGTTGTTCAATGCATTTATTATAAAACAGCACAAACACAGTTTTCACGTAAAATATTTAATGAAGAGAAGTTTGTTGAGTTTTAAAATTGTAGGAAAAAAGTAGATATACTGTTCAAAATCAAGACAAAAAGTGTTGACACTTTGTGGTTGTCAAACATTAGTGGAACACATCCATATTTAATGTGATGAACACCTGTGGTTTCTGCTAGGGCACCTGTGTGAACTTGAGGGGAACTGACTTCATGCATCCATAAAAAATCACCTTGAGACCAGTTGGGCAAAAGTAATTGCAAAAATAACTCTAAAAAGTGAAGTTAGCTTTGAAGAAAAACTCCAGCATCATTTGATTTCAGATTCCACTTGATATATTGGTAACACTTTATTTTAAGGACCAATTATCGCTATTAATTAGTTGCTTATTAGCATGCATATTAATAGAATATTGGCTGTTTATTAGTACCTATAAAACACATATCAATGTTGTGACGAGCGTCTCGAAGCTCCATCAGCATCGCCCTGGAAATGAGTGAGGAGCACCTGGCCGTCCTCATCAGAGGCTGATACCGAGCTGCAGCTCATCAGGCGGCGGCCACATAAGCCACGCAAGCCCTGCCATCTGGGAGACTTCTCCATGAGATGGAGCACTAACTCACCCTCTCATTTCACCCACAGACAGCAGCGTGTGACCGACCAGCCCCACAGGAGCACTGCACGGACCCTCTGCACTGGGAAGACGGAAGAAGGCGCTCACGGCACTGGAGCACCTACCTGGACCTTTCTCCCTTCCACCCACCTCCCTAATAAATCCACCCTCCGGGGCATTTATTAAGATTTCCTTGTCGTGTGATTCTTCACCCTGTTACACTGGTGGAGAACGCGGGCAAATTAGTGACGATTCACCGACAAGTGATTTTCTTCACCTCACCTTTCCCTTGTTTTTGTCTCTGGGTTCTGTCATAGGCGAGCGCTCCTCACCCAACATGGACGAAATCATCCAGCTGCCCTTCGTGCCGCCGCCGCTCAACGCATTCCGCTGCCGGACCCCCGAGTGCAAGCTGCAAAGCTGCTACCCAAGCTGACCTCTCACTATGACGTAGAAGTCTTCTTACAAATGTTCAAAGCGACGGCAACCACGGAAGGATGGCATAGGGGTGACTGGGCATGGGTGCTGGCTCCCCTGCTGAAGGGGCGAAGCGCAGTGTGCATACTTCACTCTTCCCACCGCCTCCACCGATCAATATAAGGAGGTCAAGAAGCAAATCCTAGCCCACCTGGGGTTATCCCATATCTGTGCCGCCCAGCACTTCCACGAGTGGGAATATAAGCCCCATCTGCCTTTCCGTGCCCAGGCCGCCGAACTCACGCAACGCACTGGCTGCTGGAGGGGGCTCCATCGGCTGGACAGGTGGCGGAGCGCGTGGTGATAGACTGTCTTCTCCGAGCCCTTCCCCGATCTCACCAACAGCAGTTTGGATGAGGCACCCAACCATGCTGCTCGGCTGGTGCGATGCGGCCCAACACCATGATGCTGTTGTCACCCCGCGACCAGTAGGTAGGCCGGTGGCTCCCTCTCCGCGGGATGAGCCCAATGCCAACGGAAGTCCCCGCACGTCCCACACGGACCTGGCTGGCAGGCTGCATTGTGCACCGCGACCTGCCGGTTGGAGCGCCAGAGGTGGAAGTGAAAGTGAATGGAAAACCGTTCCGGGCCATCCTGGACTCGGGCAATGCGGTCACTCTAGTCCAGTCACAGATTCTCGCCCCCGAACGGAATATAAAGCCTTCCTCCCCATAAACTGTGTCCACGTGGACACACGACAAGTTCCCGCTCGCAGGGTGGCCATTTCAGCCGCTCGTCAGCGGCCCGTGCTTCTGGCCTCGGATAACGGGAGAGAATGATCCCCTCTCAAAAAAATCCTAATCTCTTCTATGATGTGTTCCAACAGGTGACGGGAGGGGGCTCATTTGGGAAGGAACAACGGGAGGAGGACAGGCTGAAGCATGGCTGGACCCAGGTCCGGGTCATTGAAGACAAGGAGGTTCAGCCTGGTCCCCACCCTCTCCCGTATTTTGTTGTGCAAAATGGCCTGCTCTACTGTGTCATGCAGCGAAGGGGGGAAATTATTGTTGGTGGTGCCACGCACAAAAACGGAGACCGTACTTGAGCTGGCCCACTCCCATCCCTTGGTAGGGCATCTCGGAGCCGGGAACACCATCGAGCGGATCCGCGACCGCTTCCACTGGCCAGGCTTGGAGGCCGAAGTGATGCGGTTCTGCCAAGCCTGCCCGACCTACCAAGTGACTTCACCCAGGACGCCTCCCCCCAGTCCGCTGATACCGCTGCCCATCATCGAGGTGCCCTTGGTTTTGGACCTTGTGGGGCCGTTGCCTAAGTCTGCCCGGGGACATGAACACATCCTGGTGATTGTCGACTATGCCACCCGGTTTTCCCCTCCGAAAAGCCACCGCCAAAGCCATTGCCAAGGAACTCTTCCTGCTCTCCAGCCGAGTCGGCATCCCAGCAGAGATCCTGATCGACCAGGGTACCCCCTTTATGTCCCGGCTGATGGATGACCTCTGCCGGCTGTTGCGGGTGAAGCAGCTGAGGACCACTGTCTATCATCCCCAGACCGACGGACTGGTCGAACGCTTCAACCAAACCCCCAAGCAGATGCTGAGACGAGTGGTCGCGGAGGACAAACGCGACTGGGACCTTATGATACCCTACGTCCTCTTTGGGATCCGCGAAGTTCCTCAGGCCTCAACTGGCTTCACCCCCTTCGAGCTCCTCTTTGGCCGGCAACCCCGCAGCCTCCTGGATGTGGCAAAGGAAGCCTGGGAGCAACAGCCAGCAGCCCATAGCTCTGTAATCGAGCACGTAAATCAGATGAGGGAAAGGATTGACCGGGTCATGCCATTAGTCCGGGAGCACCTGACGAAGGCGCAGCAGGCCCAACAGCGCCACTATAACTGGGCAGCCCAGCCACGGGAGTTCCAGCCTGGAGACAGTGTCATGGTCCTAGTCCCCAATGCTGCTTGCAAGTTCCTGGCCACCTGGCAGGGCTCCTACATGGTGCTGGAGAAGATTGGGCCGGTGATGTACCGTGTGCGTCAGCCAGGAAGGAGGAGAGCCGAGCAGCTCTACCACATCAACCTTTTGAAGAAGTGGGTTGGGACTAGAGACCAGCTTGCGGCCCTCGCCATCTCTGATCCCGTGGTTGTTGACGTCAAACCCCACCTCTCGGCTGCCCAGAAGAGGGATCTGCAGCACCTGGTCGGTCAGTTCTCTGATGTGTTCTCCTCTCTTCCCGGGCGGACCAACGTTCTGCAGCACGACATCCGGACGCCGCCAGGGGTCGTCGTCAGGCAACGGCCCTACCGCGTCCCTGAGGCTCGTCGGCGAGCTATTGAGGAGGAAATCCATCAAATGCTGAAGTTGGGGGTGATAGAACCATCACGCAGCCCGTGGTCAAGCCCAATCGTGATGATCCCGAAACCGGACGGCACCCTCCGTTTCTGCAATGACTTCCTCCACCTCAATGAGGTTTCCGAGTTCGACGGTTACCCCATGCCTCGGGTGGATGAGCTGTTGGACCGGCTGGGAAGGGCCCGGTATATCTCCACGTTGGACCTCACCAAAGGCTACTGGCAGGTACCCCTCTCTGAGAATGCTAAACCCAAGACTACCCCTAGTGGCCACTGGCAGTACCGGACCCTTCCCTTTGGCCTCCACGGGGCACCTGCCACGTTCCAGTGGATGATGGACATCCTGTTGCGGCCCGATCAGTCCTATGCCGCAGCCTATCTGGACGACGTCGTGATCCACTCTGAGGCATGGAAAGACCACCTGGACCAGTTACGGAGGGTGCTCTCGGAGCTCTGGAGGGCGGGACTCACCGCCAACCCTCGGAAATGCCACATTGCCCTCTCCGAGGCGAAGTACCTGGGGTTCCAGGTGGGACGGGGTCTCATTCGGCCGCAGGAGAAGAAGGTGGAGGCGGTACGCTCTGCTCCGAGACCCGAGACCAAGACCCAGGTACGAGCCTTTTTAGGGTTGGTGGGGTATTATCGCTGCTTCATCCCCAACTTCTCCTCTTTAGCTGCCTCCCTGACAGACTTGACCAGGAAGGGGCAGCCGGAGACAAAACAGTGGACACCAGCAGCGGAAGAGGCCTTCCAGAGGGTGAAGGGGGCCCCCATCTCGGAGCCATTCCTCCGAGCCCTGGACTTTAGCTGCCCCTTCCTGCTGCAGACGGATGCCTCCGAAACAGGACTGGGAGCCGTCCTGTCACAGATCCAGGAAGGTGAGGAGCATCCGGTCATTTATATCAGCAGGAAGCTGATCCAGGCCGAGAGGAACTACGCCGCGGTGGAAAAAGAGGCCCTGGCCATCAAGTGGGCATTCCTGGAGCTGCGCTACTACCTCCTGGGCCGGAAGTTCACCCTGGTCATGGACCACGCACCCCTTCAGTGGATGGCCCGCACCAAGGATACCAATGCCAGGGTGACCCGATGGTTCCTAGCGCTCCAAGACTTCCACTTCGTGGTGCGTCATCGTGCTGGAGCCGCGAACGCCAACTCGGACGGTCTCTCTCGGATATGGGCAGCTTTCGCAGGTCTGTCAGGGGTCACTCCCCACCCACCCCCTATCTCTCCCCTATTGTCTCATATCATCAACAGGACCAGGACGATGCTTAGGGGGGGGATTGTGACGAGCGTCCCGAAGCTGCATCAGCATCGCCCTGGAAACGAGCGAGGAGCACCTGGCCGTCCTCATCACAGGCTGATCGGTCACAGCTGCAGCTCATCAGGCGGCGGACACATAAGCCACGCAAGCCCTGCCATCTGGGAGACTTCTCCATGAGACTGTGCACTAACTCGCCCTCTCATTTCTCCCACAGACAGCAGCGTGTGACCGACCAGCCCCACAGGAGCACTGCACGGACCCTCTGCACTGGGAAGACGGAAGAGAGCACTCACGGCACCGGAGCACCTACCTGGACCTTTCTCCCTACCACCCACCTCCCTAATAAATCAACCATCTGGGGCATTTATTAAGATTTCCTTGTCATGTGATTCTTCACCCCGTTACAATGTCTTATTCTGCATGACCATATTTTAGATCCCTTAATCCACCCCGTACCTATACGTAACAACTACCTTACTAACAATTCATTCTCTTAGAATCGTGAATATGTTCCATATTCTAAAGTGTTACCGATATATATAATGCAATGATATTCATATATTAAGTGTAGCTTACTGTAAGTCTCTACTTTTGTTCGCACAGTATATACTTCAACCTACTTTCATCAGCCTTTCTCTCTCTCCTGACAGAAAGACAGCAAATCACAGAGACAGCTTTATTCTCCAGCTGACATCACAGAACAGTGAGTACATTATAAGACCGCCTCAAATAAGTTGTTATTCTGTATAAAACAAGAGGAGGAGCGACCAGGATTGATGGGCAACTCTTAAACGCTGGCATGAAAAGGCATACACCGCTGAGAAAAAAAAGAAAAAAAACAAGTGGAGGCAGATTAGGGCATACATTTATGTCCGTATCCTACAATGTTATCTGTTCCTTTCAGCACTAGAGTCACGAGTGCCTTCTTTATCACCGTCCTGCATCAGGCAGGTTGAGTGATGATGCAGTATACAAGCATATGTATATGGTAGCATGCGGCAGATGACCAGAGTTAGAAATAATAGTCCACTCACTGCACAGAAAATTGAATTCAGGCTGTGTTGTGGTCTGTCCTGCTCTCTTTAATGAATGCTAATGGTTCCTGATTGACAGAGTGCATATTTAAAATGTCATTGTCATGGAATGTGAGAAAAATCTGGTTTTGGTGCTAACATAAAAGTGGTCACGCATTGAAAGTGAATTTCCACCTGATTCACACTGCATGTTAATTCACCGGCCTCTCCCTCAAAGCTACTAGAAGTGTTGCTAAATGGATTGATGTGAACTGTGGGTTTGACGTTGCATTTACATTACATTGATGTTCTTGGCAGATGCTTTCTAGATAAAGTGGCAAGCAAGAAAGTGGACATGATGTTTTTACCCAGGTGCTCATCGTGTAGTGTAGTAAGAGCAAACGTTAGAGCGCTGTACAAATTAAGGCTTGCAAGGATACTTGTTTTTACTGTTTGCTTTATGTAAATGAATAGCATCGTGCCGCATCAGCGGTTTGACAGTGTGGGTGAGAAATGAAAGCTTGCAAATGTACATTGACAGATTCATGCTGCTTTCACAAACTTGCTTATAGTTTCTGTCAGCCTCTGGCCAGCGCTTTTGTTTGTTTTGGGTCTCTGGGGTCGCTTTGTGAACACAACATGTTTCATTTTACTATCCCTTTTTAAATTCTACAAAAACAGTAAGACTTGTTTTAATGGAAAGTTTATTTTTCCTAACCTTCAGCATTTTCTTTTTAAATAAACCTGCCTTTTTTAAATAAAATAAAATACAATTAAATAAATAAACACATTTTAGTTCCTAAAGTGTGGCCATACAGTTATTTATATATATTAAGATTAATTTACATTAATATTACTTTGACAGTAGACTGGAGCAAACACTTTGATCAGGAAGCGAACTTGAGGACAATGGAACAACAAATCAACAAGGGCAATGATATGCCGTGCTATACAAGTCTCCGTTAGCTTAATGGCCGTACACGTAGCAAGGTTTTTTTTATCATATAATAAATAAAAAGAAAACAGATAGAATAGAAAAAGAATAGAGCAAGCTAGTGTTAGAGGCCTTTTTTTGCTTTTGTTAATCGAAGTGCAGAAAGTCAGAATTGCAATATATAATAATAAAAAAGAAAACAAATAGATAGAATGCAAAAAAGATTGTGTTAGTTTGTTTGTGTTAAAGAGCAGGTCATATGGTTTTTTAAAGTGTCCTAATATTGTGTTGGAGTCCCCTACAACAGGTTTAAATGCATCTAAGGTCAGAAAACGTAATTTTCTCAGAATATACATTTAATATTAGAGTAATTTGCCAATGATTTCGAAACGATTGGTTCTAAGGAATTTGGAGCAAACCCCTCCCTTCCATAAGGCTACTCTGCACTGATTGGTCAGCTGGCCTAGCCTGTTGTGATTGGCACAGAGAGGAGTCCTTGAGCAAGGTAGCGAGTGCTATCATCGACAAAGCACCTTTACATAAACAATATATATGCTCCAATCCTTCTATAATATGCATAAAAAAATACAAAAACACTTATGCAAGCGAATCGTGCCCACAGCTAAAGTTTAGCTGCTAAACTGTGAACAATAATGGTGGATACGTTAGCCTAGTGCTAACGTGACTAACTGATGAAACAATACAGTTTGTAAACCAAAATATGTCTACTGTGATGTTTGAAGAACGACAGACAAAAGACGCTCTGTCTTAACTTTTAAACAGAACACAGAACAGCTGTATCACAGGTACACCAACCTAACTCGCTCGTCTCTCCCGCATTAACCCTATAACTGACGGTGCAGCAAAATAAACAGCAATTTCACAATTATTATAAAGTCTGTGTGCTACACTACTTTCTTTATTATTAAACGAAGTAATTAAAACAACTTCAGTCTACATTAATCGACACATTCTTAGTAAATAGGGGGTTCACAGTGAATTATCAGAACTACTTCAGTAAAACAGTAATATCGTGCTTTACCTGGAAACCTAAAGCTGCACTAGGTGTGATGTAACATGATGTAAACCCACTAACTAGCGGAAGTGTTTGTGGGCAGGTCAGACTCTGTTCTTATTTCGCGGGCAGGCGGGGATTATGCAAATGTGTTACCCAGTGATGTATACCGGTAACAGGCAAAATATTTGAAAATATGATGACTCGTTAAGGCGAAAGTCTAATGCCGGGTTCAGACTACACAATATTTTTGTCGTTCACGATAGTCACTGTGTCAGATTACACGATTTTGACTCCTAAAATCTTGTTGTGTCGTGGACAAGAAACATGTCAGACTACATGTTGCTTCCCGACCATTCATCGCGTGCCGTCTTTAACAACGCGCATGATGTCATTGATAAGGCAGTACTAGCGACTGACTTCCGAAAACAAGAGAGTAAACATTGCTGAAGCGCTTCCGCTATAGTTCGCAAGCATTTTTCTTTCTTTGTTCTGTCGTGGTAGTCCCTCGATGACACATCATACAGGCAGGAGTACTGTTGTCACAGCTCCACGAACCTTTCCTCCATCTCATATTTCCACCTAGCAGCACCATCATCTCTCTTTCGTTTCGCCATGTTTGAAACCTGTGTATGAAAGAGCTTCTGTGCTGCTATTGGTCAACGTCACCAATGTGACAGAACTCGTCGTGGATTTATTAAACTTATTAAAATTAAACATGCTAGTCTTTCTGTCGTGATGTCGTGAAGTATCGCAGATGTGGAATCGGTTGTTGTCCACTATGACACACTACATGAGCTGAAACGATGGAATCTTTCGTCCCGACGCCCATTGTCATTTACGAATCCCCACGACACCCTATGTCAAGCAAATCGTGGCAAAATAGGGCTAAAATCATGTAGTCTGAACAGGGGATAAAAGGGGCAAGTGTTTTATAGTATTTTTTTTTTAAGAATAGAATTAGAATAGAGAGTGCTAAGGTTAGAGAGTCAAATAAAGATGGAAGATATGTGTTTTAGCCGATTCTTGAATATGGCTAAGGACTCAGCTGCTCGGATTGAGTTGGGCAGGTCATTCCACCAGGAGGGAACATTTAATTTAAAAGTCAGAGACAGTGATTTTGTGCCTCTTTGGGATGGCACAATAAAGCGACGTTCACTTGCAAAATGCAAGCTTCTAGAGGGCACATAATTCTGAAGTAATTAATTTAGGTAAAGTGGTGCAGAGCCAGTGGTGGTTTTGTACATTAATGCCTTGAATTTTATGCGAACAGCTATTGGTAGCCAGTGCAAACTGATAAAACAGGTGTGGTGTGACGCATTATTTTCGGCTCGTTAAAAATGAATCTTGCAGCCGCATTCTGGATTAATTTTAAAGGTTTGATAGAACTGTCTGGAAGACCTGCCAAGAGAGCACTGCAATATAGTCCGCCTGGACAGAACAGAGCTTAATATTAATATTTATTTATATGAACGATTTTAATATTTCTTTAGATAAATGTATGTATTTATTTATTGGATATCAGTCAGTTTATTTTTGTAATTATTTTGTATTGGTTGTAGACCAGGGCTGTCCAAACTCGGTCCTTGAGGGCCAGTGTCCTGCAGAGTTTAGCTCCAACCCTAATCAAATACACCTGAACCAGCGAATCAAGCTCTTACTAGGCATAGCAACTTCCAGTCAGATGTGTTGAGGCAAGTTGAAGCTAAACTCTGAAGGACACCGGCCCTCCAGGACAGAGTTTGGACAGCCTGTCGTAGACTTTTGTATTTATTAATATTTTAAATTAGCTTTTGTTTTTATATTTCACTTTTAATAAAAAAAACTGGAAACAATATATAATATTCTTGGAAAACTGTCTTGTATTTATGTATATATACAATTTATTTATTTATAAAAAAATTTGTATGGACGTATCACAAATTTTGCAAGGAAGATGTGGAGAGTGAAAAGTATGGAGCTAGGCATATGTTTTTGCAGATAAAGACACGTGTCTTGTCGTATTGTTAATCACTGTTTTATAAAAGTGACTTTGAGTTGCGCTCCTCTCGTCACTTATAGGCGAGTGTGTAATGAATTTTAATGGAGGGCAGCGAGCCTGGGAACTGCTCTATCAGTCGTCCCTGGCACAGAGACTTGATGGAGCACTGTACTCACCTGCCAGTTTCGTCATAACCCTTCATTCGCAACTTTCCTGCAAGATTACACTTTCAAAGAGGCTCCTAGCGAATATTATGGGTCTATATTTAATGTGAGTCATAACTCTTAAAAGCTCTCATCACTTTTGAGCTGTGGCAGCTTGAATCACTCACCGTGTGGAAGAGCCAGCGCTTTCTCTCACTGTCGCAAGGTGCAGATTGGAGGCTGTCTGGAGACGTATGTGGCATCTACAGGCTCATTTATCAAGCTGCGGCTTCGGCTTTAAGACTTCAGAGAGAAGGGAGGGAAGGAAGATAGGCACAAGGAATAAAGAAACGAGAGCAGAAAGGGTGGAAAGAACCAAAGAAAGGTCTTGAAGCTTTTGTGATGTAATGAATTTAGTAAGTGCTTTCTAAACATCCCGACTGTCCCAATGCAGCAAAATTGGTTCAACCAATAATGTGAGTTTAAGGTCAAGACTGTCTATTTGAGCAACTGATGGCAAGTGCAGGAGTGTTTAAAAAATGTGGAGCCAAAATTATACACTTTATACCTATTTATGACCTCACCCAATGGTGGACCCTCTAAACTTGCTTTGGTTCTCTTAAAGGGGCTGTCTGGTTGATTTTATGTTTTATTATATACCATGCATTTCCTCAGCAACCTGGTAGAAATCTCTGGGGATTGGCCTACACTTTTTTTTTAGCCAATCAGAAGTATCCTCTCCCCGTTAATAATTTAGCATGTTCAGGTTGTCACAATCGGTGATGGCGAGGAACAATGGAGACGAGGAATAAATGAAACCGTCTTTAATCCAAGAAACACAGGGTACATCCAACACTGGGAACGGCAGGAAACGCATGAACATAAGTAGAACTGACAGAGACAGACTGCACAGACTAGGAATTAAATACAGGGGATGATTGGGGAAAACACACATGTATGGGATGACTAATAAAACTAATAAACAAAACGAGGACAGGAACATGACCAAAAAAGTGAAAACAGGAACAGAAACAGGGGCAAAACATGACACAGACAGTCCATGATCCTGACATTACGCCCCCTCCCGGAAGGTGTGTCCTTGCACTGTAGCAACAACAGAGGGAGGCGTGGGTGTGAACTTGGGAGGAGGTTCCGTAGGAGGACGGACACCGGGGAGGGGGCTGGCAGACAGAGACCAGGGAGGTAATGAGGGAGGGAGGAGCCAGGGAGGAGACAGGAGGGGCACGGAGCAGGAGGAGCCAAGCAGGACCCAGGCAACCGCCATGTCGACCCACGGTGGAGCCGACGGAAGGAGGAGCCATGGAGGAGGAATGGCCGCCGACTCCAGGGGGCCGACCAACAGCGGCGGAGCAGGTGGGGGAGGAGCCCGAGGTGGAGACGGAGAGGCAACGAGTCAGGGGGATGCCGAGGATCCGGGGGGCCAGGGTGCAGCCGTGGGCTCTGGCGACCAAGGCGGAGATCCGCAGCGGAGCCGGAGCGACTGAGGACCAAGGTGGAGCTGGAGGGAAAGAGGAGCCTAGAGCCGGTGGGCGGAGCAACGAGGTGCAGCCAGTAGGAGCGGATGGTCCTGAGCGTGGCGGGTCGAGCCCAACCAATGTTGAGCCGGAGGGACGAGGGAGCCCGGTGGAGCTGATGGAACGACGGGTGACGGTGGAGGCGAGGGAGCTAGGAGTCGAGGGGGAGCTGCTGGGTCTACGGGCCGAGGTGGAGTCTGGGCCTCGGAGGCTGGAGGCAGAGGTGAGGGATTCTCCAGCCATGGCGACGCTGGAGGATGGCGGACCCGCGGCGCTTGCACCGTAATTATGGTGGGCTGAGGGCGAGCAGAGTTGGTTGGTTCTTCGGTCACAATATGTGATGGCGAGGAACGAGGGAGACGAGGAATAAACTAAACAGTCTTTAATCCAAGAAACACAGGGTACATCCAAACACTGGGAATGGCAGGAAACGCATAAACATAACAAGTAGAACCGACAGAGACAGACTGCACAGACTAGGACTTAAATATAGGGGATGATTGGGGAAACACAGTTGTATGGGATGACTAATCAACAAAATGAGGACAGGAACATGACCAAATAAGGTATCTTACATGCATAAGTGTGATTCATCCTTCTATCAGCTAGCCTGTCAGATTTCTATTGTTCTGCAAGCTTTTTATTATTTTCAGACTGAGAGACGAGTCAACAATATATTCTATGGTTATCAACAGTACGCCTCGCAAACTGTCTGTGGATCTTTAACCTGGAATGTCCCTGTAATAAAGCTCATTGCGAATCACAGTGCCCGAGGTTTCAAACTAACTACAGCATAATTCAGTCTGCTATTGTGTGAGAAATTACAATACCCCTCAGTAATGCACAAGCGTGTACAAATCGTATTGTTTACAACCTACCGAACAGTATGACACTTGTTCAAATAGCGTTTACATGCAAAAATAGCCAATTTTACCACAGGAGCACAATTTGTGTCAAAAGAGAGAGATTGAAGCAAAAAGCTAATTCTGAAAATTCATGTGGTGCTATTTGAGAGTTTACAAGCGGAGTCTTCAATCAAGCAAACGCGTTCTTAAGCTAATTTGCATTCATTAGGATACAGAAATTCAATTCAGATTCCAATCGATATGAAGTATCCCTGCTAAAAAAGACCTGGGCCCGTATTCTTAAAGTTTCTAAGAATGCTCTCAGAGAGCTCCTAATTTAGCTTAAAAATTTATACGTAGGAGTCTTAGCTTAAAATAAATTCGGGACCAATCTGAGAGCAACTCTAAGCGAGGAAAAGACAAAAGCTTTCATCTTAGTGAGGAGGCGGGGCTGACCCCTTTGCTACGTATGACACAGTCGTTTGAGAACGATGATAGGCTGGTTGTTCAAGAAGGGGGAAAAAAGAGAGAGTGCTTTAGGGTTTATGATAAGCCTTCACTTTGAAATACATTTTTCCTATTTTACTCTCTCTCACGCACCCACGACCCATTATATACAGTATAGTACACACACACTGTATATTATATATATATACTATATATATACATCCATACTTTTTTATTTACCATGCTGTTAATGTTGTACTTAAGGTATTTCATAGGAAATGAACATTGATACAATAAGGTTCTGAAAGGGCTGTAATTGTTTGTGTGATCACTTTGCTTATAGAAGATTATGACAGACCCAAATCATCACTGCTACATTTGTACAGCATTTTCACTACAGCAGCAGAATAACTGTGCTGTCCTGTCTTTGGGTCCTTACAGCATTGTTACATTCACCACAATACAGTTATTTCAGGCTCACCCGCATTCCCTTCGGAAAACACGCGCTGTATGAACTGGACGACTAGTTGTAGTACAGTGCGAGAGAGCCGCTCATGTGTCGTTTCACTTTGGGTACAGCGACGGAGAAATGAGCTGTGTGTCATCTGAAGGTTTTAGATCCAGTCACTGTCCTTCACTGGAGTGGTTTCTGACAGTTTTGTTTTCTGTGCTTCACAGTGCGTGACTTCCAATGCAGGGGTCCCATGGCGCGAGACGCGAAAGAATGCAAGCGCATAGACAGCTTGACTTCTGTTGCACGTTCATACAGACAGTATTCGAGACGCTAATGTAAGCTGCTGTTTGAACGGGACATTTCAAGACTGTAAGGAAATGCGGTTGTCAATCCCTAAAAAACTGACAGTGTGAACGAGGCCATAATTAATGTAGTGATTACACTGTAACCGATTTTTGTAATTTGAACAGTATTATACTGTAATATGTACAGTAAGATACTGTAAAGTGTATACAGTATGTAGCATTCCTAACTGGAGGTCTGTTAGAAGGTTTTATCACTTCTTAACCCTTGCACACACACACACACACACCCACTGTAACACGGATAAACAGACCGCAAGAATAAAGGGACTGCTACCCAATTACCGACTATGCCACCCAGGGGCCTATTTCTGGGGAAAGCCCTTCACATTAGAGCAAGGCTCACACGTTCATTACGGCTGAGTCAGGCATTAAACGTGGGTTGAGTAAAAGAAATTAACACTTTATTTTAAACAATAAAAATATCAAACTTTAACATACCAAACAAAACAAAACAAAATAAAGAGTCACACTAGCAACACATAAACATTACCACTTCAGAATTGGGGCTGGCACCTCTAAGCAGGATGGAGACCGCAATCATACGTGCACACTCACACCACAGCACGCCACACCTCACTGTGAGCACAGTATTCAGGCCAAAAACCCACCAAAAAATTAAACCAAACAAACACTTAATGGTCTTAAAAAAACAACACACCTTAACCAAACACATTACACATCAATTTTAACAAATAAAAGTTTGCCAGGTCAGTTCTGCCCATCCGATCAAGGCGCTGCATCCGGCCACCACAACAAACAATTTGCTGACTGACTAAAACCAGGCAACAATATTACAACAAAAAAAGAAGAACCATACAAAATAACCCCACGTCAAAACACAATAAGAAAATAAAAAAAGAAAAAAAGAAAACAAATACAAACCCAATTCCAAAAGAGTTGAGACACTGTACAAATTGTGAGTAAAAAAGGAATGGAATAATTTACAAATCTCATAAACTTATATTTTATTCACAATAGGATATAGATAACATATCAAATGTTTAAAGTGAGACATTTTGAAATGTCATGCCAAATATTGGCTCATTTTGGACTTCATGAGAGCTACACATTCCAAAAAAGTTGGGACAGGTAGCAATAAGAGGCCGGAAAAGTTAAATGTACATATAAGGATTAGCTGGAGGACCAATTTGCAACTTATAGGTCAATTGGAGGTTGACATTGATTGGGTATAAAAAGAGCCTCTCATAGTGGCAGTGTCTCTCAGAAGTCAAGATGGGCAGAGGATCACCATTCCCCCAATGCTGCGGCGAAAAATATTGGAGCAATATCAGAAAGAAGTTTCTCAGAGAAAAATTGCAAAGAGTTTGAAGTTATCATCATCTACAGTGCATAATATCATCCAAAGATTCAGAGAATCTGGAACAATCTCTGTGCATAAGGGTCAAGCCCGGAAAACCATACTGGATGCCCGTGATCTTTGGGCCCTTAGACGGCACTGCATCACATACAGGAATGCTACTGTAATGAAAATCACAACATGGGCTCAGGAATACTTCCAGAAAACATTGTCGGTGAACACAATCCACCGTGCCATTCGCCGTTGCCGGCTAGAACTCTATAGGTCAAAAATGAAGCCATATCTAAACATGATCCAGAGGCGCAGGTGTTTTCTCTGGGCCAAGGGTCATTTAAAATGGACTGTGGAAAACTTTTCTGTGGTCAGACAAATAAAAATTTGGAAACCAAAAAAGTTCTTTTTGGAAAACTGGGACGCCATGTCATCCGGACTAAAGAGGACAAGGACAACCCAAGTTGTTATCAGCGCTCAGTTCAGAAGCCTGCATCTCTGATGGTATGGGGTTGCATGAGTGTGTGTGTGGCATGGGCAGCTTACACATCTGGAAAGGCACCATCAATGCTGAAAGGTATATCCAAGTTCTAGAACAACATTTGCTCCCATCCAGACGTCGTCTCTTTCAGGAAAGACCTTGCATTTTCCAACATGACAATGCCAGACCACATACTCCATCAATTAAAACATCATGGCTGCGTAGAAGAAGGAACCGGGTACTGAAATGGCCAGCTTGCAGTCCAGATCTTTCACCCATAGAAAACATTTGGCGCATCATATAGAGGAAGATGCGACAAAGAAGACCTGAGACATTTGAGCAACTAGAAGCCTGTATTAGATAAGAATGGAACAACATTCCTATTCCTAAACTTGAGCAACTTGTCTCCTCAGTCCCCAGACGTTTGCAGACTGTTATAAAAAGAAGAGGGGATGCCACACAGTGGTAAACTTGGCCTTGTCCCAACTTTTTTGAGATTTGTTGATGCCATGAAATTTAAAATCACTTATTTTTCCCTTAAAATGATACATTTTCTCAGTTTAAACATTTGATATGTCCTATGTTGTATTCTGAATAAAATATTGAAATTTGAAACTTCCACATCATTGCATTCTGTTTTTATTCACAATTTGTACAGTGTCCCAACTTTTTTGGAATCGGGTTTGTACAACTTGAATCAAATCACAAATAAAAATAAAAGAAACTCAGAAATGACTGATGGCAGTGAGGTGACTGATCGTCTATTACACGCCGCTTAAGACTTTAATTAAAGTTTTCTATTCACGACACATTTACAACAGATGGAAAAAAGAAAGGCACCACACCACAGGTCCCAAACCACGGTCCAGCTGATCCTGCGGGTGTTAAATGCTGTAAATGTAAACAGTTAGACGAACGCAGGCACTGTGCGACTACACAGAAGCTGCAACAAACTTATAACGCTGATCTGCCGGTCCAATCGCCGAGTCGTACAATCCAGTCTCCCTTGATTCCCGAAACCGGATAATCATCACTGTGACAAGGTATGATAATGTATCTCTATAGCGAAACGAATGCAGAAAACTGAAACAGCCAGCAGACGGGCTTCCACAAAGGTTTAGACAAGACCCAAAGCCCACTGCAACGTCACGTACACGTTGGCCTGCACCTTGAATGTAAGACACACAAGACAAATTGAACGAGCCAAGCCACTACCTATCACACAATTAAACGCTCGTAGTCAAAACATACCTGTAATGCGATTCACATGGCACGGCAACGGTTGCATATTGAATGCATCTCCATGGAAGCAGCCATGGCTGAAGGTGTTCCGAAAAGCTTCTCAGTCTACCCTCGCAAAAGTTCACACACCCCACCGGAAGTAAGGTGACTCTCTTGCTGACGCATAAAAGACGCACACACATAGCGTCACTAAGGCCCCTTTTATATGCTACCAAATGAGCGTAATTCAAAAGACACTCCCTCTATTAATGAATTACGTCAGAGGTAGAGTACTGCTACAAGAATTTTACTGTAAACCGCAAAAAATTATATGGTCACTACTGTATTTCCAACAAACTAGACTACAGGAGGTAGGAACTAATATAGGGCAGATAACGAGGGGCAGACAGGTGAGCACAATAAGGTGATTAACTGATAATGAGGACAGGAACAACCTAATAAGGACACAGAGGGAGAAACCAAAATCGACAGTCCACAGGGGTGTGACAGATCGCCCCCCCTCCCGGAAGGCGTGACCTCGCGCCGTGGAGACATAGGGAGGGACGGAGGGGGACTTAGGAGGAGGACAAAGAAGTGGATGTGGGATGGAGACAGGGGAAGGCAAAGGGCTGGCAGGCAGACATGACAGGTGGAGGCTCCGGCAGAGGACTGATATCCGGGAGGAGGCCGGCAGACCGAGACCAGGGAGGCGACGAAGGAGGGAGGAGCCAGGTAGGAGACAGGAGGGACCCGGAGCAGGAGGAGCTCAGCAGGACCCAGGCCACAGCCATAACAGCGACCCACGGTGGAGCCAACGGTGGGAGGAGCCATGGAGGAAGGTTAGCTGCCGACTCCAGGGGGCCGACCAACGGTGGCGGAGCAGGTGATATTGTGCCTTCCCAGACTAACACTTGGATTCAGGACCCGTGGGGGTCCTGTTGGCGGTACACGGAGGAATCAGGGCTTCGCGCGGTTGGGGCGCCGGGCTTGAAACGAGGAATCAATCCTTTGCTAAGTCGGCGGGGGGGGTGGTTGTGGCTTCACTCTGGCTCGCAGATCGTGGCGGGAAATGGCTCTCAGTCATCGGTGGGCTCTGGCTGATGCTCCGTACTGCGGGGAGATGGTGGGCTGGGCTCTGGGTCCGAAGTGGATCCGGCGAGATCCTCCATGGGGCCGATGGTGAGTGGCGACCCGTTTCTCGCCAGAGTTCACTTCACAAAGGTGGCAAATTCCTCCCGAGGACCATCTTCGGACGACTGCGCTCTGCACTCGGCGTTCAGACTTGACTTGCATCGTCCGGATAGCTAGTGACGTTAGCGACCATCAGGAACAGTCTGGTATGGTCCTCGAGAGCCTTGCCTTCCTGCTCCAGCAGGAGAAGGAGGAATCCGGGGCGAGTGAGGGGATCCATGGGGTAAACACAACGGAAAGAAAAACACCAAGGAAAAAACGGAAAACAAACGGAGGGGAGAACACAGAATTTAAACTTTTTCTTGGGTCGGTTATTCTGTCACGGTACGGGTGTTCTAAAGAACAGGCAGGACGATGAAGATGACGAATCAAAGGATATTTAATAAAGATACAAGAAATCCAGACATGATAGACATGAACATGGACATTGGCAATAACCGACAAACTAGACTACAGGAGGCAGGAACTAATATAGGGCAGATAACGAGGGGCAGACAGGTGAGCACAATAAGGTGATTAACTGATAATGAGGACAGGAACAACCAAATAAGGACACAGAGGGAGAAACCACAATCGACAGTCCACAGGGGTGTGACATTATTCATCGTGCCATTTTTTTATGTTGGGAGTTGGAGCCTTTTTTTCTGACTGACGGCCGGAATACCGCCAAAAGGCTGATAACATCGACTGGTGAGTAAGTTAAGGTCACCTATATTAGTCTAAATAAACCTTAGTTAAACCGAGAAACACGTTTGTACGTTCTGCTGCCCTTTAATGCAAGTTAGCTCCTCTGGTGAGTCGTTATTTAACCTTAACAGCGAATTAACGTGAAATACTGAGGTAAAGTGCATTTGGCAGACCACTGTTTCAGTGGAGATTTTAAAGAGTATTTTCTAGTACTTCTTTTGTTTGTTATTTTCAGATTTCTAGTCTGGATGTAGTCTGCAACATCGGAGTTGTATTTTGTATCCTCTTCTTGTGAATGCCATAGTATCGATGATAACATCAACTGGTAAGTTAATAATGTCAGTTAGCCGAAGTTAACTAACTTAGTTGAACAAAGAGAAGCATAGTAAGTTATCTTCTCTACTCTGCCTCTTTATCGCAAGTAAGGTAATTCTCTTCAAATGCTATTTAAGTCAAAGTGTGTACTAGGGCTGTCGCGGTGAGGGAATTTCCCTTGCGGTAATTTTGAGTGGTTCAATAGCACAGTATGCAGTATTATCGCCGTGGGTACGGAAAGTATTCAGACCCCCTTAAATTTTTCACTCTTTGTTATATTGCAGCCATTTGCTAAAATCATTTAAGTTAATTTTTTTTTCCTCATTACTGTACACACAGCACCCCATATTGACAGAAAAACACAAGAATTGTTGACATTTTTGCAGATTTATCAAAAAAAGAAAAACTGAAATATCACATGGGTCCTAGATTATTCAGACCCTTTGCTGTGACACTCATATATTTAACTCAGGTGCTGTCCATTTCTTCTGATCATCCTTGAGATGGTTCTACACCTTCATTTGAGTCCAGCTGTGTTTGATTATACTGATTGGACTTGATTAGGAAAGCCACACACCTGTCTATATAAGACCTTACAGCTCACAGTGCATGTCAGAGCAAATGAGAATCATGAGGTCAAAGGAACTGCCTGAAGAGCTCAGAGACAGAATTGTGGCAAGGCACAGATCTGGCCAAGGTTACAAAAAAAAATTCTGCTGCCCTTAAGGTTCCTAAGAGCACAGTGGCATCCATAATCCTTAAATGGAAGACGTTAGGAAAGACCAGAACCCTTCCTAGAGCTGGCCATCCGGCCAAATTGAGCTATCGGGGGAGAAGAGCCTTGGTTGAGAGAGGTCAAGAAGAACAACCAAAGATCTTTGGCTGAGCTCCAGAGATGCAGTCGGAGATGGGAGAAAGTTGTAGAAAGTCAACCATCACTGCAGGCCCTCCACCAGTCGGGGCTTTATGGCAGAATGGCACGACGGAAGCCTCTCCAGACAATCCGTGCAAGAACACATGAAGCCCGCATGAGTTTGAACTACACACCACCCACAACAAACACCTGAAGGACTCCAAGATGGTGAGAATTAAAAACAAAAAAAAAGTTTCCTCTGGGGTCTGATGAGACCAAGATAAACTTTTTTGGCCTTAAATCTAAGCGGTATGTGGTGGAGAAAACCAGGCACTGCTCATCACCTGTCCAATACAGTCCCAACAGTTAAGCATGGTGGTGGCACATCATGCTGTGGGGGTGTTTTTCAGCTGCAGGGACAGGACGACTGTTTGCAATCGAGGGAAAGATGAATGCGGCAAGTACAGGGATATCCTGGACGAAACCTTCTCCAGAGTGCTCAGGACCTCAGACTGGGCCGAAGGTTTAACCTTCCAACAAGACAATGACCCTAAAGCACACAGCTAAAATAACGAAGGAGTAGCTTCACAACAACTCTGTGACTGTTCTTGAATGGCCCCGCCAGAGCCCTGACTTAAACCCAATTGAGCATCTCTGGCGAGACCTAAAAGGGCTGTCCACCAACGTTTACCATCCAAACTGACAGAACTGGAGAGGATCTGCAAAAAGGAATGGCAGAGGATCCCCAAATCCAAATGTGAAAAACTTGTTGCATCTTTCCCCAAAAAGACTCATGGCTGTATTAGAGCAAAAGGGTGCTTCTACTATATACTGAGCAAAGGGTTTGAATACTTAGGACCATGTGATATTTGAGTTTTTCTTTTTTAATAAATCTGCAAAACTGTCAACAATTCTGTGTTTTTCTGTCACTATTGGGTGCTGTGTGTACATTAATGAGTGAAAAATTTACTTAAATGATTTAGCAAATGGCTGCAATATAACAAGAGTGAAAAATTTAAGGGGGTCTTAATACTTTCCATACCCACTGTATATAAAAAAAAAACACACACACATACACACAACATATATATTATATAACCAAATAGCGTTGAAGCAGGAAGTGAAGTAAACAGAAGTGAATGACAAAATAACGGTCCACATAACAGAACATAAACCTGACAATAAGATCGTTAGGCTATCGTTAGTCTATATGTATAGCAGTTAGTTCTGATCTGATTTTCTAATCTGACTGGACAAGAGACTTTCTATTGATATATCCACCTGCGCGCGTTCTGAACGGGCTGTCAGTCAGTGCAGTTACATTGTTGCGCCACAAGGTGGTGGAAAGTGACTGTCATTCAACTACACGTTCAAAAACGCTGATTTGTTCATTCAAAGAGACATAATGAAACACGCTTTTGAAATCATTTTAACTTTGAGCGCCACTTTAGAAGACTCAGCTGACCAGCTATGCGTCGATGCTAAGACAGAGATGTCGCTTTCCTTGGACATGACAACCTATTTTCACAAATATATATGACTCGGTCTGGAGGACAGACGGAAGTAATCGCACGCGCTCAGTCGATCTCTCTCTCTCATTCACTGTCTGTTTATGCTTAAGTGCAAATCTACGGATCCTCTGTACAAATCAGCATGGTACACATTGTTATCGTTTAACGTTAACATAAAACAGCGAGCTAACAACCTACTGCGGAAAACTGAGTGAAGAAACATTACTGTTAAGAACATCTTTTGTATTTTATTTTCAATTTAAATTTGCATCGGAGGTGTATTGGAGTCTTGGGATTGCCGTCGTAGCGGTGCTAACAACAGGTGAGCTTCCATTAGCTTAACTAACATTAATGTTACTAAATTAGCCAAATTAGCCTCTAGCTGCTGTTCTCCACTAACTCACAGAACAGGTTGAGAGGAACATGTTGAATAAACATGAGCACTGCACGTTTCAAGATCGAAACCCGGTGTGGGTGTTTTTATATCACTATATTTCTGAAGGAAACGACTGTCTTCAGACAATTTTGGATGTCATTTTAATTTCTTCTTGCATGTAATGTCTGAAGGCAGCGTTTGTGAGGGAGTCACTGCTTTGTGTACTGCTGTTACTGGGGAAACCGCTGTATTTCTGATGTTCCAGAAGCGCCTCCTGCTGGCAGAGAATTAATTTGCATACATATGCTGCCACAAATAGAGTGCAAGTCTGTGGGAAACACTGTAATATTATTTATGCAGTTTGTAAGTGCAAATTATAATTAATTATACTTGTCTCTTTAAAAATAAAAAATAAGCCACTTAGCCAATGTAACTTTTAGCATAGCCTATTTTATTTGAAGTGTATCCCGTGTATTCTGATACATGCATTAATGTTTCTGGGGTAAGCCCCAGATATCCACTCACTGTAGAACTGCCCTGGAATCAAACCCATTATTTCAACACTTTGCTCTTAAAATGGAAAATTGGAAAAAAACAAAAGAATGCATTGTAAAAAAATGGCGCTTTAATAATTTGAATATGTTGGATTATCAACTAATTATGTACTTTCCTTGTAGGTGTTTTCAGATGTAGTATATAACTCAAGTCAAATCAGCTGGAATTTTGGAAAGAGGGTGCAGCCTGAATCCCATCCTGCTGTTTTTCATGGGAGAGCTTGTCAACTTTTACTGTCAAAATGACTGAAATTTAACTCAACACCACAAACTCATTTTTACTGTATTTTATTTACACTACCCAACCAAATTCCAAAGTTTTTTGGGATCAGTAAGATTTTTAATGTTTCTTAAAGAAGTCTCTTCTGCTCATCAAGTCTGCATTTATTTGATCCAAAGTACAGCAAAACAGTACAATTTTAAAATAACTGTTTTGTATTTGAATATATTTTAAAATGTAATTTATTCCTGTGATCAAAGCTGAATTTTTAGGATCATTACTCCAGTCACGTGATCCTTCAGAATCCATTCTAATATTCTGATTTGCTGCTCAGAAAACTATTATTATTATTATTATTATTATTATTATTATTTTGTTATTCTTATATGTTGAAAACAGCTGAGTATATTTTTTTCAGGTTTCTTTGATGAAAAAAAAGTTTAAAAGAACAGAATTTATTCAAAATATAAATATTTTCTAACAATATCACTTTGATGTCAATTTAATGCATTCTTGCTGAATAAATGTATTAATTTCTATAATTTATTTCCCAAATAAAAAAAATTATACTGACTCTTTTTTTCCAGAAAATATTTCTGAAGGATCATGTGACACTGAAGACTGGTGTAATGATGCTGAAAATTAAACTTTGATCACAGGAATACATTACATTTTAACATACTGTATATTCAAATAGAAAACAGCTATTTAAAACTGTAATAATATTTCACAATATTGCCTCGCTTTTGCTGTATTTTGGATCAAGTAAATGCAGGCTTGGTGAGCAGAAAATACTTCTTTATAAAACATAAAATCTTACGGTTCAAAAACTGTTGACTGGTAGGTTACTTGCCAATTTTTGCTTTTCAGTACGTGTATGTTTTTTCATGATACAAAGTCCCCAGGGGACTGTGGGGGGTTTTTGGGGGGGGGGGGGGTGGTGATGCCCTTATTTTAAGCTAGTGCATCTGAGCGGTCAAGATTTGTAATTTGTACTTTTAAAAATAAAATGTTCAACAATTAAAAATAATATCACAACTAAAGCTCATGAGTTATTGTGGGGGGTGGGGGTGGGGGGGCTGGGTATGGTAAAAATCATGTTTTACAGTGCAGTACCACAATTGGATTATTTTTTACATGTAAAAAATATTTAAACTAAATGAAAAACTCTACAGTACTGATACTGTAAATTAAAAATACAGTAAATACATTATTGTACTGTAAATGCAATTACAGTCATACTACTGTAAACCTTTTTACAGTAAATTACTGGCATCCAGCTGCCAGTAAGTTACTGTAAAATTTACAGCAACCTATTTACAGTGTAGTTTCTGGCGCTATGGCATTTTTAAACTGTGTCCCGATAATGTTTTAGCATCTCTATAATATGTGTCCACAAACAGGGATGCCTGCACGATCTAATGTGTAGTGTCTTATTAACTCACTGTCATGTATTGTGTGCAATACATTTCTTCTCCCTCTTCACGTTTCATTGATTTTCTCCACTGCTAAAGAAACTCTTAAGCCTCTTATAAGTCCTCGTCAGTACTCCTAACAATTTTGGACATTAAGAGCTCTTTTAAGGGCTAAGATGCTTTCTGAATTACTTTCTTCTTTACTAGGATCTTTTCTTTAATTTTAAGAGGAAACGCCCACATTTCTAAGATTTTTTTCTTAGAAATATATCACTAGGAGCAACTCTTTGCACTAAGAATTTTCATGGATACGGGCCCTGACCTATAGCAGGAGAGGTAATGGACTCCATAGGTAATGTGCATAACCTGCTGTCTGCAATGTGAAACAGTCCTGTTGTCTAGAGAGCGCCTATGAAATGCTCACCAGATTTTGAAAGAACCATTATGATTTCGCTTTAAGATAAAAAGGTTATAGCTACTTTGCTTCACCCTTTGCCTTAGTATTCATTGTTTTAATGATGAACAGAGAATACCATCACTGAGCATATTCCCACACTAAGCTCGCGGTTGTTATATTTCAAATAAAAATAATGAAGTCCTCCTGTGGAGATGTTGGTATTCATCCTTCAAAGATGGCGTAATGTTCGATGTAGGGCAACAGTTGTAAATGTCTTGACCTTCAAGTAAATAATGCATCTAATAGTGGAGTCAAAAGCAAATAACAGTTGATGAATAGAACATTACCTCAGACCTCCGCTCAGCCATGTAGCTCATCCCAGAAAAGGAGCCATAACTCCAATCTGCGGTCTCAAGCTTTGCTGAAATCCTATTTAACCCTCGGCTCAGGACCATCTGCAGATTTTTTTTTTTTACACTGTGTTCAAGCAAAACATCAACAACACATACAGAATAACAACCGAGATTTTCCCCGCTGGACCAGAGGTTGTCAATACCTAGACTGGCCCTATGCTGCCACGGCAGCCTGTTCATTAACTGATCCCTGCCAACCCCACTGGGGAATATGCTAACAACTCGGATAGGACATTCTGACATTGCGAAGCTGGTCTGGATCTTTTTCAGTAATGGCTTCATCTGCAACTCTAAACTCGCATGTCATCTGCACCATGACCAAGTTAGATGGAGAAAATATTGATAGCTTACCTCTTGAAACATAAGGAGACGGGTCGGCCGAACACTCGTCTGTTTTTTCTTTCTGCTGTATCCTACACCCTCAAAAAGCTCTAACACTGTCGCATTCATTTACCAACTGGTGCCTTTCTTTATTGATCCGAAAGGGAAATAAACAGCAAATTATGCTTTGGCTTACTTCTGCCTATGAATGCTGATTCTGTAAGGCCATGCAGCCTAAATAAAGGCTTTCTAAGAACAATCTCTAGCCATTTATTTATATGTTAGATATTTAGATATTTATTTAGATTTTTTTTGTAAGTTTAATATACAAGTTTAATATCTTTGTAAATGTATGTTTTTACTATCAATTATATATATATATATATATATATAGTAGAATCATATTGTTGGATATATATAAATTTGTGTACTTTATAACTGTAATTTCATTCCAGTTTTATTTATAAAGCTTCCATTTCGTTTAGGTTGCTTTGTTATTACTAATTAATATATATAATAACTATTATTATATATTATCTATATATATATATATTACATGTAGGTACAATGAATAGTAAATTGGCTATTAGAATAATTTGTAGGATCATGTGACACTGAAGATTGGAGTAAAGATGCTAAAAATTAAGCTTGGCATCACAGAAATAAATAACATTTTAAAATGTATTCAAACAGAAAACAGCTATTTTAAACTGTAAATTGTTACCAATTGCAAACGTTGGCCACCTGTGTGTCTGTATATATATATATATATATATATATATTATAGCGTATATACTCTAGATATATACTTACAGTGGGTATGGAAAGTATTCAGACCCTCTTAAATTTTTCACTCGTTGTTATATTGCAGCCATTTGCTAAAATCATTTTTTTTTTTTCCTCATTAATGTACACACGGGCACCCCATATTGACAGAAAAACACAGCATTGTTGACATTTTTGCAAATTTATTAAAAAAGAAAAACTGACATATCACATGGTCCTACGTATTCAGACCCTTTGCTGTGACACTAAATATATTTAACTCAGGTGCTGTCCATATCTTCTGATCATCCTTGAGATGGTTCAACACCTTCATTTGAGTCCAGCTGTGTTTGATTCTACTGATTGGACTTGATTAGGAAAGCCACACACCTGTCTATAAGACCTTACAGCTCACAGTGCATGTCAGAGCAACTGAGAATCATGAGGTCAAAGGAACTGCCTGAAGAGCTCAGAGACACAATTTTGGCAAGGCACAGATCTGGCAAAGGTTACAAAAAAAATTCTGCTGCACTTAAGTTTCCTAAGAGCACAGTGGCCTCATTAATCCTTAAATGGAAGACGTTTGGGACCACCAGAACCCTTCCTCAGTTTGGCCGTCCGGCCAAACTGAGCTATGGGGGAGAAGAGCCTTGGTGAGAGAGGTTAAGAAGAACCCAAAGATCACTGTGGCAGAGCTCCAGAGATGCAGTCGGGAGATGGGAGAAGTTGTAGAAAGTCAACCATCACTGCAGCCCTACACCAGTCGGGGCTTTATGGCAGAGTGGCCCGATGGAAGCCTTTCCTCAGTGCAAGACACATGAAAGCCTTCATGGAGTTTGCTAAAAAACACCTGAGTGACTCCAAGATGGTGAGAAATAAGATCCTCTGGTCTGATGAGACCAAGATAGAAAATTTTGGTTCTAATCTCAGCGGTCTGTGTGGAGGAAAAGAGGCATGACCTCATCACTGTCCAAAGTACAGTCCAACAGTGACAGCATGGTGGTGGCAGCATATGCTGTGTTGGATGTTTTTCATGCAGGGCAGGCGAATGGTTGCCAATCGATGGGAAAGATGAAAATGCGGCCAAGTTACAGGGATATCTGGACGAAAACCTTTCTCAAGGAGTGATCAGGATTAAGATGGGCCGAAGGTTTTACTTCCAAACAAGACAAGACCCTAAGCAACGCCTAATAAGAAAGGAGTGGGCTTCACAAAAACTCTGTGAATGTTCTGAAGGCCCAGCGAGCCCTGACTTAAACCCAATTTGGAGAGACCTAAAAATGGCTGTCCACAAACGTTTACCATCTAACCTGACAGAAATGGAGAGGATCTGCAAGGAGGAATGGAGAGGATCCCCAAATCCAGGTGTGAAAAACTTGTTGCATCTTTCCCAAAAAGACTCATGGCTGTATAGATCAAAAGGGTGCTTCTACTAAATACTGAGCAAAGGGTCTGAATACTTAGGATCATGTGATATTTCAGTTTTTCTTTTTTAATAAATCTGCAAAAATGTCAACAATTCTGTGTTTTTCTGTCAATATGGGGTGCTGTGTGGACATTAATGAGGAAAAAAAAAAGTAAAACAAAAAAAAAAAAACTTAAATGATTTAGCAAATGGCTGCAATATAACAAAGAGTAAAAATTTAAGGGGGTCTGAATACTTTCCCGTACCATGATGTGTGGTGGTGTGTGTGTTTTAAAACATTCAGTCTTAGACCTTGAATACTTTAGATGCTTATATTTCAAAAAAGTCTAGACTACTAATGCATCTTGGTGCACAGTGCATGGCCTGCTCTGGCCAGAATAGCACTTGGAATATAATGCACTTCACATGAGCTCCATTAGTTGGTCACTGTAGGTCACAAGTTTTGACATATTCAACATCGACCATAAAAAAAAAAAAAAAAAACTATTATCCTATATTAAATGGGTTAATTTAAATTTACATTATGAGTTAGGGACACTTTTATCCGAAGCAACTTACAAATGAGAAAAAAACAAAGCAGTTCTGAAGCTTTCCCTCCACTAGCAAACTAATTAAAATAGGCCACTCTCAGAAAAATGGAACAAAGCTGTCAGTAGGGTAATACCCTATAGGTATGAAAGCTAAAAGGTACAGATGTTTACCTTATTTACACCTAAATAGTACATATTAGTACCTTACATTTTATATTAGTACTTATATATTGATACTGGTATTCATTGCACTATTATTACAAATTAAGGTGAAAGATAAAAACAAGTTATTGTCCGCTAATCTGTCAACTACTTGTAAGTTTGTGCATGAAACGTTAGTGTTTTGTGGATTATATACATTGTCTGTTGGCTGCAGCACAACTGTTTTAAATCACAGTTTTAAAGTAAAATCCTGGGAAAGCTAGGTATAGGTATAGTTTGTGATAAATGTACTTCTTTTAAGACCTAGGTGTCAACGCAAGGCAAAAGACAAATGAGATTTGGCAGATAAATCCTTCCTTTACTTTGTCACTGTTTAGAAATAAATGTCCCCTTTCTGTTGTTTGCTGGAGTAGGAGGATATATATTCCCACCACCACAGTGAATTGATTAAAGAAATAACTAGTTTTAGATGTCAGAAAAAGGTGGAGATGAAATTGTGCTCAGCAGAGGAATGTCTTACAGAATCAGTGAAAATGAAATACAGAAGGAACCAGACAGAACATGATGAGAGCTGTAAAATTGTACAGCAGAGACAAATCGATTCTTGGGGCAGATGAATCAAATCCGGCCCCATCAATCGGAATCCTGTGGGATTGTTGAACGCTCCCTAACTCTGCCCTCCCATTAAATCCCAATCCCTTTAATATCCCTCTCAAATCCAACACATCCCACCGCAAAGCTTCAAACACCCTGTGCTGCCGTGTTTCTCCAGACAGGGCCTCAGAATTGTTTCAGGAAGCACCATCATTGTTCAGCTGAACACACAATTGTGGCTTTCCCAAAGACAATACGAGAAACTGCTTTGACACCCACTCAGCCAGGGTTACCGAATGCCTTCAATTAAATTCAAAGGTAGTTAAAGCCTGCTTGAAAAGTTGTTAAATGTTGCTAGATGATGCCATCACGTCATATCAGCCCTTTACATTTGTCTACTTTTTATACAGCCTATTCCTGTTTGAACACAGCCAAACTCCCAATAAAACTGTTCTCATTTAAATATTTGTATTACTGTTATCGGACAATGCGACCCAAGACTATATGAAGTCATTGCTCTTCACTGCTAAAAAATCTGGATTAATAAACAAGACATCATCTGACAAGATCACCATACACCTAATTTAAAGACAACGCCTGTGATGTGATTTCAGATGTATATTTAAATGTGAAATAATAACGAAATAACAATAGTTTTTTTAAATTTTTAATAGATCATTAGTATATTAATATTAATATACAGTGGCTTTATAGATCGATATATATTATCTATATATCTAATCTATATATATGTATATATTATATATACTATAAGTATTATATATATATATGAGACGAAGACGACAGCAGAAGACGACGCAATGAGCTTTATTGCCAGGTATGTTTACTCATACGAGGAATTTGTTTTTGTGACATAAGCTTCCACAGTGTAACAGAATGACCGTGACAGAACAAAAAAACACAGATAAAAAAAAAAATAGAACAAGTAAATAAGGAATAAAAACTCTTATTGACAATTGTTGTGCTGCAGGTATATTACAAGGTATATACTCTATATAATATATTTTTTTTTTTTTTTTTGTCCGGTACTGTATATTATGTGCAAATTTGAGGGGTATACTGAGTATGAGTGTTAGATAAATAAGTGTATGAGGGCTTTCTATATATAACTATAATATAATAATCATATATTTAAATATATATAATATATATATATATATATATTATTATATCTAAATCATATCAGACATATCATAAGTCTTATACAGATTTTTGCATATTACTGGGTTATTTTATGTCTACAGTAAATGCTGTCAAAACATCTGATAGATTAGTAAAGTATTGATTAAACGATATGGCAATGTTTTTTTGTGTGTGTGTGTGTGTATGTATACATGAATTATCAATTAGTGATAGTATTTAAATTAAAATTAATCTCCTAGGCTTGGAAAGACACTTCTTTCCCTTTCAAACCTATAATTTGTTGGCATAAAAAAATTAATTTTTCCTCTCAGTTCTTGTGTGTGAAAATGAATATCAAACTATTAGTGGAAATAATTTCAGCATATGAGAAGTGGAACTTTCGGGTCTTACTTACTATGGAAGTGTCGTTATTCATGGGAGTTCTCATTATACAAAAACCTGACTCTAGCGGAAAAATTAAATTCAGATGTGATGTGTAGCCAGTGTGTATTATACCACGGACATGACTATCATATAATCACCCATTTTGTAATAAAAAAAAAAAATGTGTCGAAGCACAGCTAAAAATATTTGCCCTTTTTCATGCACCGCAACTTTAGAAGACTGATTTTTCACTAGTCTCCTCTTGTTCTAAGTTTTTCACTGTTTGAATTTTTGGTCAATGGACACGATGCTTGTCATTGGAAACTTGTAACACACTTGTGCACATTCAACTCTATTTGATGGGACTCTTTGCATACTATATATTTCAGTGTAGTTGTGTAATGTTCATGCAAATATGTCATTTCAAAGGCAATAGTCAACAAAAGAATGCTAATCATGTAAGTAGGTGACAACTTCAATCATATTAAATGCCTACAAATGAGGATTGAATTGAATTGTTTTTAGCAACGTCGATACTGAAAGATGTCAAGTAACATGAGAAAAGTCGTCTGGCCTTCAAATGTAGATATTTTTGCAAAGAAAACGTGGTGGTTTTAGGGCTGACAAATACGATTATGGAGTAAGAGATTAGTTGTCGATGATTGTGTGCAGTTAATCGACTTTTTAAAAAGTTTTTTCTTTTTTATTGGCAAAAAACACACTATTCCACATTCTACCCAATGTCCTTCAAACAAATGTGCCAACTGAGTGCCCGTGAAAACATAAAGTGCTTAATTACTTATTTGGAGGGAAAATATAGAACTGTATACGACATGCTCACCACCCAAGATAATATTTATTGATCAAATAATGGTTCACTGAGGATATATTTGAAGGGTCATGGAGTTTCTTCATTATAAAGAGTTATTTTGTGCCATGAGAGGTGATCAGATTTCAGGCAGTGATTAAATAAGGACATAAAATCCTGAATCCATACATCTTTTCTTCTTCATCTCTGCTCAATACAATTAAAAAATTATTTTTTATGAAATACTTTATACAGAGCTACCCTCACAGCTAATTGTGAACCTGACATTCCTCAAATATGTACCAGCCAGCACTCACAATAAAGATGATATAAATTGAACATGTAATTGATGACTGAAAGTCCAAAGTAGGTGCTAATTAAAAAATATATTGAGTATTCAGACCTTTCCTTCAGACGCAATACGTTCCTGTCTTTATCAGCCTTCAGCTTCAACCACTTCATCAAAATTCAGTTAATCTAGTCTCAAGTTCACAAGCCCGACATATTGGTCTCTATGCAAAACTTACAAACTCTGAAGCTGTAGTGTTTCCATCCAGGCATGGTTTGGTTTCTTAACCTGGTGATTTTCAGAAAATCCTTTGTTTTAAATTATGGTAAGTTGAATTGAAATGACGTCTGTCTGTCTGTCATTCTGTCATTTGTTGTACCATTATCTAAATTTTTCGATTTATTTATAGTTTTTTTTTTTTTATTGTTCGTTCACTCCTATCTATCTATTGATCTATCAATTTATTGTTCATTCTTTCTATTGTTTGTTCATTCTATCCCTCTGTATATCAGTTGTTCTATCAATCTGTCAATTGATTGATCATTAATTAATTATATTGCCCAGTGTATCTATCGTTTTATCATCCTATGGTTCTTTCTATCATATTGTTTTGTTCTATTGTTCTATCTATCTGTCATTCTATTGCTCTGTCTGTCTGTCTGCAAAGCCTATAAAGCTTTGAAAAAAAAGAACAAGACTTTCAACTTTTCAAACAAGACTTTATCAAGATAACAAGCAAAGTTTGTAAGGACA